>SJXQ01008117.1:75100-204210 GCA_006408695.1 Aepyceros melampus
TTTTTCACAGAGCTAGAACAAATAATTTCACAATTTGTATGGAAACACAAAAAACCTCGAATAGCCAAAGCCATCTTGAGAAAGAAGAATGGAACTGGAGGAATCAACCTGCCTGACTTCAGGCTTTACTACAAAGCCACAGTCATCAAGACAGTATGGTACTGGCACAAAGACAGAAATATAGATCAATGGAACAAAATAGAAAGCCCAGAGATAAATCCACACATCTATGGACACCTTATATTCGACAAAGGAGGCAAGAATATACAGTGGATTAAAGACAATCTCTTTAACAAGTGGTGCTGGGAAAACTGGTCAACCACTTGTAAAAGAATGAAACTAGATCACTTTCTAACACCATACACAAAAATAAACTCAAAATGGATTAAAGATCTAACGTAAGAAACTGAGTGTTTTTTTCAAGGAGGGGGATGAGGAAAGAGAAAGACAGATGCTGAGTGCAGACTGAATTAACAGAGAAGATGGAGGAGGCGACCTCCCTCTGGGTAGCATGTATCCTGAGTATGGAAAAGCCTCTCTGGGCCCATCGGGGGCCACAGCAGACCTCCTGCTGGAAGGGTCACCTGTGCAAATCAGCGTCTAGGGTAAAATGAGCTTGAAGGAGGGGGCAAGGTTCCAAGGTAGACTTTGACAGTCTCAGACCCTGTAAGAAGCAGAAAAGAACTTAAGGAAAGTAGCACGGATGAACCCTACTATGCGCCAATACTCATACAGACACCAGTCCACTTAACTCTCACGCCGGTTCCCATGTTAACGATGAAGAAATTGAGGCAGAGGCCTGGAGGCCCAGCGTCAGCAGGCTACAGTGTAGGACTGGAAGAAGCTGGCCCAAAACAAGTCTATGACGAGGACTTTGAAAGCAGAGAACAGGATGCTATAAGACAGAACTTCAAGGGGGTCTTTCATCAGACAGACCAAGGAGGGGCATCTCCCTGAGAAGGGGTGGTGCCGAGACCTGATGAAACCAGGCAAGTGTAGAGCAGAGACAACCACCGCAGGGAGAGGGTACAACACATGCAAGGGCCCTGAATCAGGAGCTGAAAACAAGACCAGTGTGTCTGGAGCATTTTGAGAGAGCAGGAGAGGGCCTCAGAAAAGATACTAGGTCATCCAGGACTTCGCACACATGGTGAAGACTTCAGGTCATCCTATGTGCCAGGGAAGCACCCGAAGGGCATGGGCGGACTGACCCAGAGTCTAGCACAGAGCTTGACCCACGGAAGGGGCTCAGTGAAAGCTTGTAGGCCATCTGAATACATGGCATCATACTAGATTTCCAAGAGGATGGAAACTGCTGGCTGTACCCAAGGAAGAGGAAGATCTCTGTCTTTGCCCAAGAGAAGAACAAACAATTTTGCCTAATCCAAATTCACTTTCATGCCTCTCTGCCTAAGAAGATGCGGAGCTGCTGAAATCCACAGGCGCATCATGACAGAATAATTTCAGTGATCATTATCAAATGCCTCTATTTAGAACAGCTCAAAAGTTTGTATTAGCACACTCCAATATTTATGAAACGCCACTGTGCCATAATGAGGGGCTGAGAAAATTAAGATCAGAAGCAAGACTTGTTCCTTCCAGGAGCAAGAGTGTCATGGTGGGGAAAGCAGCAGTGCCCCTCGGCTGGGGGGAACCTTGCTTTCCTGATGTATAGGATGGAAGGATGATAGTGAAGACTTTAAATGAGTGATCAGTTAAGGAAAGGCCCAAAGGCATTTAAGAATGCTTATCATTCATTCCTGCATCAAAGAAATACCTGATAAAGACTATTTGCCCATCCATCCATGCATGCATCCAATAAAATTGTATTTCATATATACTGTGTATGATGCATTGACTTAAACACTAAAAATAAAGCCAGGAACAAGACTGTCATGGTCCTTGCTGACATGGAACTTCTCATTTGGGGATACAACATACACTGAACAATTAACATCAGTGATGCATGTTTTGAGGGAAAGTGTAGGGTGCAACAGGGAACATTTACAGAAGGAAGTGACCCAGCCTGGAGCATCTAGGGAGCACCAGCCTAAGGAAGTGATGCAAGAGCAGAGATACAAAGAGGAAGAACAAGAGAACAGGGGCAAGCAAAGGTTGTATGGGGGGTGCCAATTTTATGTGAGTTCCTGAGGCAGAAAAGGGTCCAGAACATTCTCAATCAGTTCAGTCGCTCAGTGGTGTCCAACTCTTTCCGACCCCATGGACTGCAGCATGCCAGAGTTCCCTGTCCATCAACACTCCCAGAGCTTGCTCAAATTCATGCCCATGAAGTCGGTGATGCCATCCAACCATCTCATCCTCTGTCTTCCCTTTCTCCTTCTGCCTTCAATTTTGCCCACAGCAGGGTTTTTTCAATGAGTCAGTTCATTGCATCAGGTGGCCAAAGTATTGGAGTTTCAGCTTCAGCATCAGTCCTTCCGTGAATATTCAGGATTAATTTCCTTTGGGATGGACTGGTTGGATCTCCTTGCTGTCCAAGGGACTCTCAAGAGTCTTCTCCAACACCACAGTTCAAAAGCATCAATTCTTCAGTACTCAGCTTTCTTTATAGTCCAACTCTCACATCCATACATTACTACTGGAGAAACCATAGCTTTGACTAGATGGACCTTTGTTGGCAAAGTAATATCTCTGCTTTTTAACATGCTGTCTAGTTTGTTTATAGCTTTTCTTCCAAGGAGCAAGCATCTTTTAATTTCATGGCTGCAGTTACCATCTGCAGTGATTTTGGAGCCCCCAAAAATAAAATCTCTCATTGTTTCCATTGCTTTCCCATCTATTTGCATGAAATGATGAGACCAGATGCCATGATCTTATCTTTCCGAATGTTGAGTTTTAAGCCAACTTTTTAACTCTCCTCTTTCACTTTCATCAAGGGGCTTTTTTGTTCTTCTTCGGTTTCTGCCATAAGGGTGGTATCATCTGAATATCTGAGGTTATTGATATTTCTCCTGGCAATCTTGATTCCAGTTTGCACTTCATCCAGCCCAGCATTGTGCATGATGTACTCTGCATATAAGTTAAATAAGCAGGGTGACAATATAGAGCCTCGATGTATTCCTTTCCCAATTTGGAACCAGTCTGTTGTTTCATGTCTGATTCTAACTGTTGCTTTTTTACCTTCATACAGATTTCTCAGGAGGCAGGTCAGGTGGTCTGGTATTTCCATCTCTTTCAGAATTTTCCACAGTTTGTTGTGATCCACACAGTCAAAGGTTTTGGCATAAGCAATAAAGCAGAAGTAGATGCTTTTCTGGAACTCTCTTGCTTTTCAATGATCCAGAAGATGTTGACAATTTGATCTCTGGTTCCTCTGCCTTTTCTAAAACCAGCTTGAACATCTAAGTTCATGGTTCACGTACTGTTGAAGCCTGCTTGGAAAATTTTGAGCATTACTTTGCTAGCGTGTGAGATGAGTGCAATTGTGCGGTAGTCAGAATATCTTTGGCATTGCCTTTCTTTGGGGTTGGAATGAAAACTGACCTTTTCCAGTCCTGTAGCCACTGCTGAGTTTTTCAAATTTGTTGGTATATTAAGTGCAGGACTTCCACAGCATCATCTTTTAGGATCTGAAATAGCTCAACTGGAATTCCATCACCCCCACTAGCTTTGTTCACAGCTATGCTTCCTAAGGCCCACTTGACTTTGCATTCCAGGATGTCTGGCTCTAGGTGAGTGATCATACCATCATGATTATCTGGGTCATCATGATCTTTTTTGTGTAGTTCTTCTGTGTATTCTTGCCACCTGTTCTTAATATCTTCTGCTTCTGTTAGGTCCATATCATTTTTGTCCTTTATTGAGCCCATATTTGCTTGAAATGTTCCCTTGGTATCTTTAATTTTCTTGAAGTGATCTCTAGTCTTTCCCATTCTATTCTTTTCCTCTATTTCTTTGCACTGATCACTGAGGAAGGCTTTCTTATCTCTCCATGGTATTCTTTGGAACTCTGCATTCAGATGCATATATCTTTCCTTTTCTCCTTCGCTTTTGCTTCTCGTCTTTTCTCAGCTATTTGTAAGGCTTCAGACGACTATTTTGCCTTTTTGCTTTCTTTTTCTTGGGGATGGTCTTGATCACTGCCTCCTGTACAATGTCACGAACCTCTGTGCATAGTTCTTCAGGCACTGTCTATCAGATCTAATCCCTCGCATCTATTTGTCACTTCCATTGTATAATCGTAAGATCTGATTTAGGTCATACCTGAATGGCCTAGTGGTTTTTCTGACTTTCTTCAACATAAGTCTGAATCTGGCAATAAGGAGTTCATGATCTGAGCCACAGTCAGCTCCCGGTTTTGTTTTTGCTGACTGTATAGACCTTTTCCATCTTTGGCTGCAAAGAATATAATCAATCTGATTTTGGTGTTGACCATGTGGTGATGTCCATGTGTAGAGTCTTCTCTTGTGTTGTTGGAAGAGGGTGTTTGCAATGACCAGTGGGTTCTCTTGGCAAAACTCTGTAGCCTTTGCCTTGCTTCTTTTTGTACTCCAAGGCCAAATTTGCCTGTTACTTCAGGCATCTCTTGACTTCCTACTTTTGCATTCCAGTCCCCTATAATGCAAAGGACATCTTTTTTGGATGCTAGTTCTAGAAGGTCTTGTAGGTCTTCATAGACTCCTTCAACTTCAGCTTCTTCGGCATTAGTGACTGGGGCATAGACTTAGATTACTGTGAAATTGAATGCTTTGCCTTGGAAATGAACAGAGATCATTTTGTCGTTTTCGAGACTGCACCCAAGTACTGCATTTCAGACTCTTGTTGACTGTGAGGGCTCCTCCATTTCTTCTAAGGGATTCTTGCCCACAGTAGTAGATAGAATGGTCATCTGAGTTAAATTTGGCCATTCCAGTCCATTTCAGTTCACTGATTCCTAAAATGTTGATGTTCATTCTTGCCATCTCCTATTTGACCACTTCCAATTTACCTTGTTTCTCGGCCCTAACATTCCAGGTTCCTATGCAACATGGCTCTCTACAGCATCAGACTTTACTTCCATCACCAGTCACATCCATACCTGGGGGTTATTTTCTCTTTGGCTCCGTCTCTTCTTTCTTTCTGGTGTTATTTCTCCATTCTTCTCCAGTAGCATATCAGGCATCTACCAACCTGGGGAGTTCATCTTTCAGTGTCATATAAGTGATAAACTGCAGGGTGAAGTGAGCACAGGTGAGATCATGATATGGGGAGGCTGGACCAGGCTGCAGGGCCTCAGAGGCCACTGCTGGGCATTAGTCTTCTTTCCTCAGAGCAAGAGCACAGCCTCAAAAAGACTCCAGGCAGAGGCTGGGTTGGGGCAATGAAAGGCAGAGGTAAGGTGAACAGGCCAACTTTCTAGAACAATCTCTGGCTTCTGTGCAGAGAGTGGATTAAAGTCAAAAGAAAAAGCCAATAAGCATGTATGTGGAATCTAGAAAAATAGTAGATGATCCTATTTGCAAAGCAGAAGCAGAGACACAGACCTGGAGAACAAACCTACGGACACGAGGGCTGAAAAATGGAGGGTGGGAGGAACTGGGAGATTGAGAATGACATGTAAACACTCCTGATGCCGCGTATAAAGCAGACCACTCACGAGAGCAAACTGTGCGGGGCAGGGAGCTCTGCTCAGTGCTCTGCTGCCGCCTGAAGGGGAAGGAAGCCAACAGCGGGGACACACGCACAGGCAGGGCTGACCGATTTCGCTGCACAGTAGAGACCAACACAATGCTGTAACGCGACTATACTCCAGTAAAATTAAGCTTTTAAAAAAGAAATAATTTTTTTAAAAAGAGGACGCTGAAAAGCCTGTGTGCAAGTCTACCTGTGACCCAGGCGAGGGTGGATAGCATGGCAGCAGGGCAGTGGCGGCAGAGATGGAGAGGCGCGAGCAGACCCGAGATGGGCTCAGGGGGTGAAGGGGTAGGATGGAGTGATTGACAAGGAGAGGGAGGCGGAGCGAGGGAAGAGAGAAACGTGACCCCTGGGATTCTGAATCAGCACCAGAGTGATGGAGTGGCCTTTTGAGACAAGGAGCACTAATGCGTGAGTAGATGGAGAAGAATCAAGAGTTCAATTTGGGAGATGTTGAGTCTGGAGAGCCTGCATGACTGACCAGCATGACCCTACAGGGCAGCTAGTGGTCTAAGGATGAGCCAGAAGAGCCTGCGTGTGTGCAAACACACACACAACACACACACACACACACACACACACACACGGCACATACACATGCGCACGGTAAGGTCTGGGGGCTTCCCCGGTGGCTAAGACAGTAAATAATCTGCCTGCAATTCAGGAGCCCTGGGATGACCCCTGGGCCAGGAAGACCCCCTGGAGAGGTGAACGGCTACCCACTCCAGTATTTTTACCTGGAGAATCCCACAGACAGAGAAGCCTGGTGGACTACAGTCCATCCAGTAGCAAAGAGTCAGACTAACACTTTAACTTTTCATAAGATCTGAATTTATTTGGCCAACATCAACGATGGCCATGCAGAGCACAGTAGATGTGGTAAGTAACCTTCAGACAGGCATGCTACCCTCCTGGTGTTTCTAATGGAAAGAGTGATTCTATTACATAAACAAAGGCGTTTCTGAGAGTAAAAGTCCACATTTTAAAAAATTATGATGGGACAACAGGCCTAGAGGTTGTCCCATGGTCACCTTACTAACCAGCCTGCTGTGTTTTGGTCTTTCTGCTCATGTAAAGTAGGATCCTACCATATCTGAAAAGCTCAGCTTTGTACCATGTCACAGCTTTATGATACCTGGGGGGTTATGGCTATATTCGGGAGAAAGATACACAAGCAATTGATGTCCTCAGTAGGAAAGGGAGAGCCAAGAGATAAGCCTCCTGCTTTGGAGCCAAACTCAGAGTCAATACGGTCACACTGGTCACACCCTCAGCTGGACATCTCCGATCATCTTTCACCCTCACCCGGACACCTCTGCATACCTTTCTGTCTCCAGCTTAATGGCATCCTGGCAAAGCTGTCTCTCAGAGCAGCTGAGAAGACAAGGCAGCTGTGCAGTGGGTCACGCACATCAAGTTTCTAAGGGATGTCTGATGGCAACTGAAGTTCGGTGGAGAGCTGAGGTCATTCATGGTGTGATGGTTAATTTTGTGTGTTGACTTGACTGGGCTAAGAGATGTCCCAATAGCTGGTATGGCATTATTTCTGGTTGTGTCTAAGACAGGGTTTCCTGAATTGATTAGCATTTGAGCTGGAGACCTGAGTAAAGCAAAGAGCAGGCCCCAGTGTGGATGAGTATCATATCCAATCCTCTGAAGGCCCAACTAGAACAAAAGCATTTCCTCCGGCACACCTTCCCTGGAATACACCAGCTATAATTCTCAAAGGCCTGCTTCATGCAGGTATTCATCAGGAATGTATATTAGGCCTTCAGTCCCCTTGGTAAAGAGTAAATTTGTCCTTCAGGATGTTGGGACATCAACTTTATCAGTAACAGTTGGGCTGTAGAAGTCTCCCTGTATATTTACAAGCTGTGTCTGTGTAGTCCAGGAGGAAAGAAATGACCTCAAATTATGAGAAGTGTTCCTCCCCTAAGGTCCCATTACTCTCAGACTCCCAGACAAAATTCAGGGATGCCCCACTTGTAGCTAAAGTTCAAAATCTCAAAGCTCAAAGAAATCTAAAAGTTTCCTGAATCCAGATGACACATGACTTTTACCATACCCTTAAGAATGCACTCAGCCTTGGTTTGTATACCTCTGGGGGTGATGAACTTACTACCAATGGAGTTACCTACTGCCCTCCCCAACAGCTCAACCCAGAATAAAATTCTTCTCCATGAGTCACTGTAAACACTACCACCCCCATCAGAGCCTCAAGCACAGTTGGTCACCTACCTGTAGGCACTGCTGGGTCCAGCATGGGTTTCTCCCATGTGTTAATCTGCTCCCAGGTAAACCCACTGGTCCCCAGGGCCACGCTGTAACCGCAGTTGCTGTAGTGCTCATCAAAGGAACAGCCACCTGCAGACAAAAGAGACATGGGTAAATATATCCTTATGTCTGAGGCTTGGTTCATTACCCCTGTCTCAGTGGCTCTTCATTTACAGCTTTGAATTTTAAACTCTGGAGGAGATTTTTGTTTTCCTAAAGGCAAGCAAATTGGAATTTTTTATATTTGCTTTGGTGCTCTAAGGAAAGACAGTGGCATCTGCAAGCCTCCTATTTAAAAAAGTTAATAAGGCTAGTTACATTGATTTCAATCTTCCTTCCTGAGAAAGTAAACAGCAACGTCCCCATCTAAGTAGAAAAAATTAATGCCAGGGCATGCCTCTGTAATTGCTTCCTTCAACGTGGAGAGATGCTGCGAGGCAGCAGGCTGAGCACCAGCTTCAGAGTCCTGCAAAACAAGACACGGATCTCAGCTTTGCAAAGCCGGGTCAGCCCGGACCAGATGCTTCACCATCTGTGTCTCGGTTTCCTTACCTGGAATACGGAGGGGAAGATCCACTTGGCAGAAATATCAGGAGGATAAAATGGAGTCATATAGAAAAAGTGACTGGCACAGCAAAAATTCTCAGCACCCACCTCCCTCCCTTAAGAGTAGTTTTCGTGGAGTAAAAATCAAATGTGTAAAGAATTAAGACAATTGTGCCCCAGGAAGATAATGAAGTCAAGGCTGTCAGTATTTAAAGCTTCTCCCTAAAAGTCCAAGCCATCCACCACCAGCGCTTTACAATGAGTTGTGTGAACTGGACTGAGCACACGCTCCGGGCTCTAAGTTCCTTCCAGGTGACACTGAGAGATGTGATGTAGAGAACAGGGGCTGCAACCAGGAAATGCTGGTCTGAACAGAGAAGCAAAAGGTGACTATATTCTGGGATGGGAGGTAGAAGGGGAGAAACAATCAGGGCTCTGAAGTTGAGGAGCATCTCCACCGGCACAGAGCAAGAGGAAGAGCACTCCAGGGTGAGCTGGCAGGATGCACAGAGAAGGAGAGACCACCAGGACTGAGCTTTATGTGCTGGTCCACATTTCCAGTGCCTTCTTGTCTCCTTACTGCTCAGACCTTATCACACCATCATCTCCCTTCCTTAAACAGCCACTGGTTCCCCTATCACACATCCAAACCACATCTGTGGTTCTGATCCACGTATGAAACCATCCCTTAATTACCCCTGCCTGTGTCTGCAGCCTCATGTAATATCACTCCCTCTTCTCCATTAGCAACAAAGGTCAAAACCCTTCTCCTGTACCCAGACCTGGGGTTTCCTCTGCTTAATGGTGGTGGAAGGCCTGTTGACAGATCTGATACAGAATATAGTCACAACACTGCTAAAGTAAACCTATGAGGGCAAAGCTCTCTCCACTCCCTTTCTTTGAGTATGGAAACCTGGAAGAGGCAGTCTTTAGCAGCCCCAACGAGTCAGGCTGGACAAAGGAGGGCTGAATCTATTTTGGTAGTACAAGTTTGGCGCTTGAGTTCAGAGTTTTAAATAGCTCTGCAGTAGACAGCAACAGGAATTTGCAGTATAGACACCTAGAGAGAGAACGAAAAGAGAGGGAGAGAGAGGTCCAAGAAACATAATATAAAGCAGACACCTACAGAAGGTGAGAGACATGAGAAATTTCCTGTGATGGGAAATGACTGATGCACTGGTAGAAACTAAAATTTTTGTTTGCTTCCATGCATTCATTCTTTCATTCACGATTATTTAATCGAGCTTTTAGGGTAGATCAAGCAGAGAACAAGGTGCTATCTATACGGTGGTTTATAAGAGGCGTGCCATCACTAGAATGAGTGAGGCAGACAGTAAATAAGCAAACTAGTAAGTAACTGCATTCCCAAATGTGCTATGAAGGCTGGCATTGGGTTGCCGGAGGGGATCCCAGGTTGGTGTGGCCCAGGAAGCCTTTCTGACCACGGACTGGCAACTGTTCCCTGTCCTGTAGTGTCAAGCTCCTCCAAGCCTGCAGTGAGAGCTGGCTACAAACAGCAGCCATGTCACTGTGCTCTGGGGAGCTAAGGGAAGACTGGATGGACCATGTGGATGCATAGGGGTCAACAGACAAAGACGGAAGTCTTAAGAGATAACAGGAAAGGTCAGGGGCAGACAGCAGAGGAGACTGCATCCCAGACAGAGTGAAGCAGAGTGACCTCTGAAAGGCAAGGACAGGGGCAGTCAACCAGCTTCCACTAGGCAATAAGCTTTAGACTGGCTGGGAAATGGTGCTGGCATAGAGGAGGGGCTGAAAAAGTATCTGTTGACTAAATAAACCAGTGGGCTTCCCTGGTGGCTCAATGGTAAAGAAACCACCTGCCAGTGCAGAAGATGTGGGTTTGATCCCTGGTTCAGGAAGATCCCCTGGAGAAGGGCATGGCAACCCACTCCAGTATTCTTGCCTGGAGAATCCCATGGACAGACGAGCCTGTGGGGCTACAGTCCATGGGGTCCCAAAAGAG
The DNA here is from genome assembly GCA_006408695.1 of Aepyceros melampus. NCBI lineage: Eukaryota > Metazoa > Chordata > Mammalia > Artiodactyla > Bovidae > Aepyceros > Aepyceros melampus. Next base: position 85,539 of record SJXQ01008117.1, read on the forward strand.
TTAGACACAACTTAGTGACTAAACAACAACAAATGAACCAAAAAAAGGTTTTTTTAATAAATAAAAAATTTAAAACAGAAAGTACAATCTGTTTGATAAGTTAACCTTAAAAATGCATTGCAATATACATTAGGTACAGACAAACACTGTTCAATCCCATTTATACGAGGTACCTGGTGTGGTGGTGGTTTTGTCGCTAAGTTCAGTCAGACTGTTTTATACAAGGTACTGCTGCTGCTGCTGCTAAGTCGCTTCAGTCGTGTCCGACTCTGTGCGACCCCGTGGACTGCAGCCTACCAGGCTCCTCCGTCCATAAGATTTTCCAGGCAAGAGTAGTGGAGTGGGTTGCTATTTCATATCGTCAGAAAGTACACAGGTAGATGCCAAGGGCCAGGGGAGTAGGGAGGATGGGGACAAGGTTTCAGTTTGGGAAGAGGAAAACTTAAGGTGATGGATGATGGTAAGAGTTACAGAATGATGTGAATGTGCTTAGTGCCACTGAAGCGCACAGTTACATATGGTTGAAATAGGATTTTTTTATTTTCTGAAGCGCACAGTTACATATGGTTGAAATAGGATTTTTTTATATTATTATTTGACTTTTACCGCAATAAAGAACATTTTTTAAAACTGTGAGTGGGATACCAGACAGACCCCAAGCTACATTTCAGGCACAGTGAGCCCATAACAGTCCCCATACTCCACCTGCTCTTTCTGGTCTCACACTCACCACTTCTACCTAGAAAGCTCCTTCCGCATGCTGCCTGTCTGACAAATTCCAAACTGGCCTCTCCAAACCACTCCCTCTATAGACCTCAGCTGACCAAAGCAGCAGAGTGAATGCCACAGATATGAGACACAACACACTCCATTTGAAACCTAGGAAAGGGGAGCAGCAACAGTTCCAACTGCTCAGGAAGGGCCGCTCCCTCCCATCCTTACACCACTCCTGCCTCGCCGAAGTCCAGCCTGTGGGAGATAAATGAACTAAGTCAATGCCACCAACAGCATCCGGATCCCGATGTGCTTGAATAGCAAGTGGAGGAGCCTGCAGCAGCTCAAGCATTCACTGGAAGAGCTGACTGATCATCCTAAACGGAGACCAGCCTCCAGCCCTTTAGAGGAACATACAGCCAAGATGATGGTAGGCCTATGGAAAACTGTTGAGGTCTTCTCTCTTAGACACATGAGAACTCTACATTACAGGCCACTTTGCATATGGGGAAGACAACGTGGTAAACCCTGGAAATATATCATAAAGTGATCTCCACATGTGCAACACTAGTCCACAAAAGTAATCTCTTACCAACAATCCTTCTCACCTGCCCTACTACAAAGACTTTCAAAGGTGTACTTGAAGACAGTGGCATCAAAGAAAGATGTCTATATTCCTGAGATACTCACTGAAAGACAGTCACCCAGTCACCTGACCAATAATATTGTCACTCAACACATCAGGCGCAAAATGCCAACTTTTCTAGTCTTAATGCCACTGAACATCTTAGGGTTTAGTTGTTACCATAGTGGAGCCTTGCATATGCTGACTAATATAAGAAGCACGCTCTATTGAGCATTTGCTTTGTGTCAGGTAATATACTAGGCACTGATCACAGAAAACTACTGAGGTCACGTTTGTTTTCACTTAATCCTCACGACTCTGTGAAGTAGATTTTTTAATCCTTAAGTGTAAAGTAACTGATGCATTAAGGGGTTAAACAACCTGCTGAGGTTACAACTCTAGTCCAGCCACAGATGATGGACAAACACAGAAGCAGGAAATACAGCATGAGATAGAAAAAAGCCAACTGAAGGCAGGAGAAGACAGGCAGGACAGAAGGAGAGAGTTACAAGTCCACATCGCCATTTCCTACAAGTCCGCCTGCTGAAAGGGAGTCATCTATTTGACTCTGAGCTTCCAGATGCCAGCAGAAAAAGGACAATCTGCTCAGTTACTGGATACTCTGTGTTCAGACAATAAAAGCCAAATAGCTCTGGTAAATTACAATCATTCCAGGTGCTTAGATCACACAAGAACTTCTCCACAGGGGTACTGGTAACAGAAATCAACCATCCTGCAATGCACAATATCTGAAACAACATCCATGCAAGAGGTGCGTGGTCAATTTCATGAGACTATTTCTCATAATCACTCTCAATATAAACTGATAGCATCAACCAAACATACAATTCAGGAAAAGCAACTCACTGGAACCCAATATGGTCAATCTAGAGACTAGTACCCTGTCAACTCGACTTGACCCAGAGATAAGTTTTGAAAGCTATTTGGGAGGGGAAAACACATTTGATTCGTGTTTTGTAAGCAATTCTCCCTGGATTTTTCTCCTCTCAGACAACGCACTGAGAAATAAGAGTGGTTATGAGCTTCAGATTATACACTCTGGCAGCAGTCTACACGGCCAGGGGGTACAGCCTTTTCAGCTCACCTCCTTTCTTCCTTATCGGGCCTTCATTTCCTGGTGTGCAAGATGGATCCCAAAGGAGCCTTCCAGTGGTCAAAGTTAAGATTCCAAAGACTCAGAGAGAGCCAGAAATTCTCAGGAGCCACAGAGATGTGAGCCACTTCACCAGCACCAGGACTGGCTACTGAGAACCTCTGGTAAGGAGGAGAAGGGAAAGAAGGCTAGCTTTCTGTGGATCCTCAGCATGGAATATTCAGACCCATGATCCTAAGTCTTATTGCAGCTCCTCCTGCTCTTTCACAAATTATATTTAACCTCTCTTGGTGGAATTCTTTGGCACCATAACACCTGCTGAAGAGGTTCCAGACCACGGGTGCCTGTGGCAGGCTACTTGGGGAAGGCTTACAACTGGAGAGATTCCCAAAAGACAGTCATCTGGATGCTCAGCTCACTCCGTTTTAAAGCGGCCCCACTCAACTGATGTCAACTCCATCACCATCAATTTGGAAGAAAACAAAAGTCTCCTAAACCTACCCTCACCCCTAGAATTGGGCTCAGCCTCCAAAGCACATGTCCCAGTTGGGAGAGGATCCAAATAACTGCGGACACAGCCTTAAGCTGAGGCCTCAGCTGTATCTCCCTACATCGGGACAGAGAAGCTATTTCCCCGGACAGGTTGAGGTCAAAATGTAGCAAAGGCCCCAGATGCTCTGACGTGAGTCAAGCATAAAAAGTCAACAGAGAAATGGAAAACGGTAGCAAGGAAATTGGATTTTGAAAATCCATTTGGGTTTGGTAATGTATAGCATATCAGCATCTGTAAGAAAGTAAAAATAGTGCAGGATACATACTTTAGGATACATTAAAGCATAAATAAAGTTTATAGTGCCAATCAGGATTTTTTTTTAAACATGAGCTCCTCTTTTGAAAATGAGAGGAATAGAAATTCAATAAAAATATAAATGTGTCTGCCCCTGCATTTCTCAGATATTATCCTATGTATTCTTGAACAGAACTAAATTCAGAAGAGAAACTAGAAGCTTCCAGGGCTTCTGCTCCATGCAAGGCACTGTACTTGAGCTATGTTAAGTATGTATATAAATATATACACATTTTTTAATACTTGTATGTATGTTTTAATACTTGTATGTATGTTTATGCATGGAAGTGGGCTTCCCAGATGGTGCAGCGGTAAAGAATCTGCCTGCCAATGCAGAAGATGCAAGAGGGTTTGAACCCTGGGTCGGGAAGATCCCCTGGAGGAGGAAATGGCAACCCACTCCAGTATTAGCCTGGAACATTCCATGGACAGAGGAGCCTGGCAGGTTACAGTCCATGGGGTCACAAAGAGTTGGACATGACAAAGCACGCACACACACATACAGGAAAGTTAAGTCTTACCAACCCCACTGCCTAAGACAAGGGTCAACCAACGTTTTCTATAGAGGGTCAGACAGTAAAGATGTTCACCTTGAAAGTGATTGGTTTTTTCTTGCTACCAACATGTTATCACAAACTCAAAACAACACCCATTGATTTTTTTATCTCCTGGTTTCCACAGGTAAGAAGTGAAGGCCAGGTTGCACCTTATCAGGGCCTCACAAGGCTGAGGTCATGGTAACAGGAGACCCGATTTCCTTTCTGGAGTCCAGGTCAACTTTTGCAGGCTGTTTGGCAGAATTCAGTTCCTTGTAATAATTATAGCATCAGGGCTTCTAGAGAAGAGAATGGCTACCCACTTCAGTACTCTTGCCTGGAGATGCCCATGGACAGAGGAACCTGTTGGGCTATGGGGGTTGCAAAGAGTCCGAACAACTGAATGACAAACACTTTCACTCCTGCCCTCGGGGCTCATCATGCAAGCGAGGCTCTCAGTTCCTAGAAGCCACCCACAGTTCCTGCCATAAATCCTCTCTACTCTCTTCCTGAGAAAGGTTCCATCCTAGTTAAGGACTCATCTGATTCAGTCAGGCCCACCCAAACAAGATCATCTCCTTTTTTATTAAAGTCAGCCAGCTTGGGACCTTAATTATATCTGTGAAATCCTTTCACCTTGGTCACTGACATAACCTAATCATAAGAGTGAGATCTGGGACTTCCCTGATGGTCCAGTGGTTCAGACTCTGCCTTCCAATGCAGGAGGTGCAGGTTTGATCCTAGATTGGGAAGCTAAGACCCCTCATGCCTTCTAGCCAAAAACCCAAAATATGAAACAGAAGCAATATTATAACAAATTCAATAAAGACTCTAAAAATGATCCACATCAAAAAAAAAAAAAAATCTAGAAAAGAGTGAAATCTATCCTATCCCAGTCCCTCCCAAAGGACAGGGATTAAACAAGACACAAATACCAGGGGCCAGTAACCTTAGGGACCAATTTGGTATTCTTCCTACCACGGAAGGCCCCTTGGTCTCTGTCACTAAGACTCACAAGTCCCACAGAAAGATGGGCAGAGTTGTTTGCTAATAAGACTGGATTTACTGACACTGCACTTTGAATTTCCTATGATTTCCACATGTCACAAAACAGTATTCTTCTTTTGATTTGTCTAACCATTTAAAAATGTAAAATCCAATCTTCCTTTGAGGATGGAGTGCAAAATCAGTGAAAGTCCAGAACTGGCCTGGAGGCTCTAGTTGGCTAACCTCTGCTTTGATCCCGTAAAATTTTACAATTTTAACACAGTCACAGAAAAGTACCATGTTTGCACCCTTTGAGTGTTTGATGTCATGTGCTTTTGACACCTCCTTCCCATTTCTCAGTTGTAGAACATTTCTTCTTTCCTGCAGGAAGTGGAAGGCGGGGGTGGGGGGGCATGTCATCCACTGTGTTCCTTTCGAAGCTACATTCCCAGCCTGTAGGATAAAGCTTGAGAGAAGTACCAGAGGTTACTGGATTTAAATACAGTTAAGTCCCCAACATCTGAACCTTCAAGTTGCAAACTTTCAAAGATGCGAACATGCATTTGGTTCCAGCAAGGAACCAGAGCCTGTGCTATCAATGTCAGGCGTGAGTGAAATTGCACCTTGCCCGTCCCTGCCAGTGGCCTACTGCTGACCATTCTTCAGCTCTACCACCTCCCACACCTCCTTTCCCTAACTCTTCCTGCCTGTTCATTCAGTGCCAGGCCCTGTATGCCAGCAGCTGTACTGTACTACTGTGCTTTTCAAGGTACTTTAAGATTAAAAATCTTTTTTTTTTATGTTACTTGTGTGAAAAGTATTATAAACCTATTATAGCACAGTTGTTGTTCAGTTGCTCAGTCATGCCTGACTCTTTGTGACCCCATGGATTGCAGCATGCCAGGCTTCCTTGTCCTTCACCACATCCAGGAGCTTGCTCAAACTCACGTCCAATGAGTCGGTGATGCCATCCAACCCTCTCATCCTCTGTCGACCCCTTCTCCTCCTGCCTTCAATCTCTCCCTGCATCAGGGTCTTTTCTAATAAGGAGGCTCTTCGAATCACATGGCCAAAGTATTGGAGCTTCAGCTTCAGCATCAGTCCTTCCAGTGAATATAAACGATTGAGTTCCTTTAGAACTGACAGTACTATATAGCAAATTGTATTGGTTGGGTACCTAGGCTAACTCTGTTGGACTTATGAACAAGTTGGGCTTACAAGAGTGCTCTCAGAACAGAACTTGTTCATATGCGGGAACACTTCACCGACATCACAGCACGTGTTCTCAATGGGTAAGGACTAGTGCTCCTACTTCACAGACCAGGAAACCAAGGTGAGAGCAGGTGACATTCTCAACATTACCCAGTCAATCAAGAGCAGAGCCAAGACTCAAATCAAGGACCCCCTTCTTGGCCAGAAAGTCTACCAGGGAGATCTCAGCTACTATGTTCATGAGAGAGCCAGCACAAAACCAAAATGCAAAGCCATTGCTTAGAAACTATTAAGAATTTCAATGTGACCATTGCAGATCATTAGACGAAGCACAGGGCCCTTCCAAGTGCCAGGCCCTGGTTGAGTGCCCAAGCGACACACCCATGAAGCCAGCCCTGCTCTGTGGACACACACATTCAAGCAATAAAGCCCCACAGCCCCCAAGTCATCAAGATGCTGCCCTCGTGCCAACAAGAGTCTCTGAAGGCAGGGCAATATCTAAGTGGCTTATTAATCGTGGGCAGACTATCATGGGTAGGCAAGTCTTGCCCCCGGAATGAATGTAAACCAGCCTGGCATAAATTGAATTCCTTTTTGGAATATCTAATTGAATTTGCAGAAGTGTGTGCCAAGGGGGTGTTTAAATAAGTGCACAAATATGATAAGAAGGCCTTCACACCATTATATCTAATTCAGTAAGCAAAAATAATGGCAGGGCACGTTCCAATTAGCGTTTGATTTATTTGCTTTAACAAATCCAATTAGGAGAATGTTTTATAAAGTCATCCAATGTCAAACACTCATGGACTCAACAGATAGAAACAATACTCCTAATAGGAAAAAAAAAAGTGTTTTAAAGCTCTTTGAACAGTGAATGTATTATAAATAAGATGATGTCTCTCTGATGGCTCAGGCATTCCCCAAGGACCCAGAAAACAGTGTCTGATCTGCTCATTTGGTTCTTTCTCCCAGAGACTCTGGGAGGCAACTCAGGTTAATTTGGCCCATTATAATAAATCCAGGAAAACAACAAAGGTGGAAGTTAGCAAAGAGACTTCAAGGGAGGATAATGAACTTGCTGCTGGGTATCTTTTAGACCAGAGACGTGTTCCGACTTCCAAGACGGCACAGTGGAGCAGAAAAAGACAAGGCTAACAGAAACGCGACCTTCTAGAAGCTGATCCAATGCCTCAGGCCCTTTCCAGGCTCCAGTGTGAACTGGAGAGTTCAAGGAGATTAGTGACCCTAAAGCATGCCCATCCTGACTAGCAGATGATGGTCTTTGACCAGTGAAACTAGCATCCATAGGGCTTAAAGGTATGGACTCTGGAGCCAGCACCCCAGCTCTGGTACTTTTTTTTTTAACTGTATGACCTTGACCAAGTTATTTAACCTCTATGTACCTCAATGTCCCCATCTATAAAATGAGGAAATCACAGTGCTCATCTCTTGGGGGTTGTGATCAGAATTAGGGAAATTTAGTAACTGTAAAGACTTGGAACTGAGCCTGGCACATAGTAGGTGCCAAGTAAGCATTTGTTACATGGCGGCCCTAGTGGTAAAGAACCCACCTGCCAAAGCACAAGATGTAAGAGACCTGGATTCGATCCCTGGGTCAGGAAGATCCCCCGGAGGAAGGCATGGCAATCCACTCCAATATTCTTGCCTTGAGAACGCCATGAACAGAGGAGCCTGGTGGGCTGCAGTCCACAGGGTCGAAAAGAGTTGGACGTGACTGAAGTGACTCGCATGCACACACATTAATATTTAATCCCAACATATGAATGAGAAATGTGGAAAATAGCTATGTTCTGTGTGCCCAGGCTCAAAACATAATCTCCAAACAAAATATTTTAAAGAAACTATCTGAGCTGGTGCATTACCTCCTATTTGAATCAGCAGTGCCTAGGGTGATAAGCCCAGCTTCATTGACCACTTACTGCTATGTGACCTTGGGCAAACCACCTAACCTCTCAGGTCAGAGATTCTAACCAGGCAATAGAGGAAAATTAAACTATCTTGGAGGGCACTTCGATTTCTGACACGCTGGTAGATGGTGACGGTCCTCTACCACGTCACTCAGCTACGTTTGCTGGGATACAGGAAGGCCAGGTGTCCCCTGGAAATGAAAGCCTCTGCTCAGACCAGCTTCCCTGCGAGGTTTGCCGTGGGCCTCAGTCTGGTGCATCTGAATGTCCCGGAAGAAGAGAACCCAGTGGGACGCAGCAGGCAGAACCGTGTCTCCTCCCGTGTGCCAGCCCTCCCAGACTCTGGGAGAGGGCAGGGAAGACAGCCGTCTGCCGTGCTCCAGGTAACGTCCAGCAGACGCTGCCGTGCATCATGACCAGGGAGGAAAGAAGGCACCATGTGCGGGGTCAGCACTCTCCCTGCCAAGAAGAGGAGGCGGCGGGCGGGGGCAAACAGGCATCTCTGGGTAACATGAAGATGGCCCAGTCTGGAGACCCAGCTGGAGGCTCTACCAGCCTGGATGGCAGCCCCACCCAACCCAGGAAACCTGCTTTTGTTTCCCCTCAACAAGCCCTGAGTGGATTCAGGGATTCCGCTGCTCCCCCACGTGTCAGGAGGGAAGGGGTCACCTGGCCCAGCTCCGAAACTTACAGGTGGGGAGACAGGCATGAAAAGGACAAGGCTGCAAAGAGGGGCTGCAGCTGGGACTGCAGCCAGCTGTCCTGGCCCCGGGCCAGCACTCTGCCCACTCAGAAGCCAGAAGAGCATCTTTCATCTTTTCTCATGCAACGGTGATGTCTTTTTTCATCTCTGTTTTTAAGGGAGCTAGAGAGAAAGGGTTGGCCAAGGGTCATAACCTGTTTCAGGGAAACTTTAGATCGGCTGGGAAAGGCGAGAAAAGGTTTCCTCCACACAGAAGGAAGGGCCGACTACTGCTTTCTGGCAGGAGCTGAGTCATCTTCTCAAGACTTTGGAAGCCCAAATCAGCTCTTGACGGCCTCAGGGTCTTTCCACCACTCGTCCCCTAGCCTGGAATCCTCTCGCCCCAGTGATTCACGGGGTATCTTCCACATCAAACATTAATCTCAGCCTTGTCAGAGCAGCTTCTCTGAAGACTCCATGGGAAACAACCTCCTCTCTTTCCCAATTCTTCTCTACCACACTGTCTGTCTTCTATTCGAGAGTGTTGTTATTCACATCCTCTGAAGAACTCTGGAATGTTTTTATCTACTCATCTGCTTATTTATTTTCTGTCTTCCCACCACCTGTTTAAGTCCACGGGGGCAGGAAGCATATGTCTGTATTCTTTGCCACTGAATCGCCGGGAGGTATCAAAGACCTGGGTACTTTGATGCTTGAGAGCTTAAGGGAAATCAATAAATGCCTCATGAATGAATGAACTGAGTGCAAAGAAGTGTCAGGTGTGAAAGACAGCATCAAAGAATGACATCCAGGTTGGTTCTGGCACTTTCTCTGACCTCTGGTGGGTCAGAGAAAATCTCGAGCTTCCATTTCCTCAACATGGAAACGGAAATGACAGCACTTGGCATTTGTTGAGTGCTTACCGTGTGCTGTGCACTGTGCTAGGCCGTGGCCACGAGCTTTCTCTTTTAATCCTCAAGGAGCCCACAGACACTGATGCTATTACTACCCATGCTTTATGCACAATAAAACTGAGAACTAGCTAAACGACCTGCCCCAAACCTTGCAGCTCAGCAATGGCTGGACTGGGGTCTACACCAAGGTAGCACGCCACCATCTTGGTCTCGGGGCCATAACCCTCAGAGGCCACTAACACTGCTGCCACTACAGGATTACCTGGCTTACCAAACACCTCTTCTTCCGAAACTGACTTATTTTTAGCATGTAATTTTTTTTTCAAAGGAAAAAAGAAAGAGAAACAGCCACATATCCTGAGCCAACAGGGCCTGCAAGGTCAGCCAGCTGGGTCTCCACTCACTGTCTTGATGGTCCAAGGGCCGGAGGAGTCACGTGGTCCACACACGGCTCTCTGGGCCCCTGGTGTTCCCTTTGGCCTCACTGCAGACCTCCGCTCCAGTAGTGACACTCCCGAGAGAAGCTCAGGAGAGGCCACAGCCAGGTGCTCCTACCTGGCCAGCAAGGGGTGGACTCGCATCACCGCGACGTCAAGAGTCTCTGGGAGAAAACCATCAAAGCTTTCCCAAGTTTCACTTTGGAAGAAATCAGCCCTCTGTGCTCACTCTGTATAATCCTGAATAACAAAGTGGAAGGATCCTTAGAAGCACTACCTTATTTCTCTTACAGCAGCACTGTGAGTTGCTCTCCGGGAATCAATGCACAATTTTGCAAAGTTGGAATCAGGTTCAGAAAGGTTAAGTAACTTCCTCAAGGCTACACAGTTTGTAAACGGAAGGGCAGGAATCAAATTACCTCCAATTTGACCCCAAAGCACAACCCCTCTCAACTCTATCATAATGTCCCTTACATGAAAAACCACTAAACCCCTCCATTTTGGCAATTCTCATGCTCCCTATTACCTTTGAATTAATTCCCATGCTTGAATGACAGACTTCATTTCCTTGGGCTCCAAAATCACTGTGGACGGTGACTGTAGCCATGAAATTAAAAGACGCTTGCTCCTTGTAAGAAAAGCTATGACAAATCTACATAGCATATTAAAAAGCAGAGACATCACCTTGCTGGCAAAAGTACATCTAGACAAAGCTATGGTTTTTCCAGAGGTCATGCATGGATGTGAGAGTTGAACCATAAGAAGGCTGAGCAGCGAGCGCCAAAGAATTGACACTTTCGAACTTTGGACAGCAAGGAGATCAAAGCAGTTAATCCTAAAGGAAATCAACCCTGAATATTCATTCAAAGGACTGATGCTGAAGCTGAAACTCCAGTACTTTGGCCACCTGATGTGAAGAGCTGACTCCCTGGAAGAAACCCTGATGCCCGGAAAGAATGAGACCAGGAGGAGAAGGGGGCAATAAAGGATGAGATGTTGCATGGCATCACTGACTCAACGGACATGAGTTTTAATAAGCTCCGGGAGACAGTGACGGACAGGGAAGCCCGGCACGGTGCTGTCCATGAGGTTGCAAAGAGTCGGACATGACTGAGGAACTGAACAAGCACGCTTGAAGGTGCTCAATAATCCTAAATTGTGCGCCTACTATGTACCAGACATTATTCTAGGAACCAGATTTGAAGCTAGAGATGAAAAGCTGTGTGTCCTTCATTCAGGAAGTTTATGTTCTAGGGAGAGTCAGACATGGAAAACATGGCAAGAAATAAGGCAGGTAAGGCACCCACGTTGGCTCATCATATATCATCCTGCTTTGAATATGGCAGGCACTTGACAAACACATCCATAAGGTGGATAAAGAAAGTGTTCCTTGGGACTTCCCTAGTAGCCCCGGGGTTAAGAATTGCCTTGCAATGCAGAGGACACCAGTTTGATCCCTGGTTTGGGAAGCCCGTGTGCCACAACTACTGAGCCTGAGCTCTGGAGCCCGAGAGCTGCAGCTACTGAGGTTCGCAGGCCCAGAGCCCATGCTTGGTAACAGAGAGAAGCCGCCGCAATGAGAAGCCTACACACCGTGTCTAGAGAGTAGCCGCTGCTTGCTGCAACTACAGAAATTCTGGATGCAGCAACAAAGACCTAGGGAAGCCAAAAACAATTAATTTTTTAAAAATTTTAACTGATCCTATTGAACAGTTAGTAAAGTAATGCTCAAAATTCTCCAGGCCAGGCTTCAGCAATACATGAACCATGAACTTCCAGATGTTCAAGCCGGTTTTAGAAAAGGCAGAGGAACAAGACATCAAATTGCCAACATCCATTGGATCATGGAAGAAGCAAGAGAGTTCCAGAAAAATATATATTTCTGCTTTATTGACTATGCCAAAGCCTTTGACTGTGTGGATCACAATAAATTGTGGAAAATTCTGAAAGAGATGGGAATACCAGACCACCTGACCTGCCTCTTGAGAAACCTATATGCAGGTCAGGAAGCAACAGTTAGAACTGGACATGGAACAACAGACTGGTTCCAAATAGGAAAAGGAGTACATCAAGGCTGTATATTGTCACCCTGCTTATTTAATTTATATGCAGAGTACCTCATGAGAAACGCTGGACTGGAAGAAGCACAAGCTGGAATCAAGACTGCCGGGAGAATATCAATAACATCAGAAATGCAGATGACACCAACCTTATGGCAGAAAGTGAAGAGGAACTAAAGAGCCTCTTGATGAAAGTGAAAGAGGAGAGTGGAAAAGTTGGCTTAAAACTCAACATTCAGAAAACAAAGATCATGGCATCTGGTCCCATCACTTTATGGGAAATAGATGGGGAAACAGAGGAAACAGTGTCAGACTTTATTTTTTGGGGCTCCAAAATCACTTCAGATGGTGACTGCAGCCATGAAATTAAAAGACACTTACTTCTTGAAGGAAAGTTATGACCAACCTAGATAGCATATTCAAAAGCAGAGACATTACTTTGCCAACAAAGGTCCATCTAGTCAAGGCTATGGTTTTTCCTGTGGTCATGTATGGATGTGCGAGTTAGACTGTGAAGAAAGCTGAGCGCCAAAGAATTGATGCTTTTGAACTGTGGTGTTGGAGAAGACTCGAGAGTCCCTTGGACTGCAAGGAGATCCAACCAGTCCATTCTAAAGGAGATCAACCCTGGGATTTCTTTGGAAGGAATGATGCTAAAGCTGAAACTCCAGTACTTTGGCCACCTCATGCGAAGAGTTGACTCATTGGAAAAGACTCTGATGCTGGGAGGAATTGGGGGCAGGAGGAGAAGGGGATGACAGAGGATGAGATGGCTGGATGGCATCACCGACTTGATGGACATGAGTTTGAGTGAACTCCGGGAGTTGGTGGTGGACAGAGAGGCCTGGCGTGCTGTGATTCATGGGATCACAAAGAGTCGGACAAGACTGAGTGACTGAACTGAACTGATTGAACAGCTATTCCTTGTCAGGCATCACATAATCCCACATAATCCTAACAGACATCCCAGGATCCAGGAATTAATCACTCTCATTTTAAAGTAGGATAAAGAGATTCCAACAAAATAAGAATCCAATCCAAGTTCCCTGTGTTTGTGGATTCTCTATTTCCTTTTCCCAACGGTTATCATTTCTCTGCTACACTATGTTGTGCGTACAAAATCCTCAGACACATTTAGGTCTGTTTGACAGAAATTAGTTTCTGTCCTCAGTTTTTATATCTATATTAGCATCTAATGACAAAGTAAAAAATTTAGGGTTCCATATAGTCAGTTAAACTTAATAATAGCATCCAGCCCCATATAAATCACCAAACTGGTCACTGTGTAGATAAAACATTTATTGAGGCCTGAATATTATCATTAAGTATAGTTGGTAAGAGCTCTCTCAGAACAGCTAAGCTTTGACAAATCTGTCTGTGGTGGTCAGCTGGGCTCCATGTATCATGGCTGTTAAATGTGCATTAAATGTGAAATGAAAGGTTTTTAAGGACAGAGGATAAAGGGAGCCTCCAGGAAGTGAAAGCTCAAATTACCTTGATGTCGTGATCGAGGAGGAAGGGTTCTGAGGTCCTGGGGATGCTGACTGTGACTTAGGTAACCGTGGTTTGAGCTGTGCTAGCTTGTCAACCTGTTAAATCATTTAGTTCAGTTGCTCAGTTGTGTCCGACCCTTTGCGACCCCATGAATCGCAGCACGCTAGGCCTCCCTGTCCATCACCAACTCCCGGAGTTCACTCAGACTCATGTCCATCAAGTCAGTGATGCCATCTATCCAGCCATCTCATTCTCTGTCGTTAAATCATTAATCCTGTGCAAATCTTTCCTTCAAATGTTGATACTTCAGTTCCCTGGAGAAATTAATCTCACAAAGACAGAGGCACCCACAGACAGGAAGTAGGCACCCAGCTAGCGATCAAGGACAAGGCCTTTAAGGAACATTTCAAAGCAAGATAACAGGGTTGTTACTAAGATTCCCAGGCACAACAAACAGACCCAGTACCTTAAAGCTGCCTCGCCAATGCCAAGGAGTTCATGTCAGGGACACATAAACACATATCTCATCTTAGGAGCAAGCACTCAGGCACCTCTAGCTTTATGCACATTTGCTTTTAATCTGAAAAGGCCCAAGACAGAGGGACCTGTGAGTACAGCCCCTGCCAACATGACTCCCCCTCAGGCTAAAACTCCCAGAACAGAAATAAACTTCTAACAAAGCCACAATTCTCTAAGCCACATCATAGCTCAGGCTCTGATAGGACGACAGTGGCAGGTGGTCTTGAAGATGGAGGATTTGCCTGGAAGAAAGGAGCCCGCATTACAGGCGTGGCTTTGCCACCAGCTGGTTGAATGACCTCGCCCAAGTCACATTCCTTTTAAAGTACAATCTGGCAGGCACCTCCTAGGAATCTTAGAACCGCACCGCCATGCCTAAGAAAACACTGGGAAAAGGTGAAAATTACAACAGAACTGAAACAATAAAACAATCACCAGCATTGGGAAGAAACTGAAATGGACTTAAATATTCAAGTGGCCGACCACTTTGTGACACCCTTGTTATAATCTGGAAAAAGAAATGTTGAACCTCATCTGCCTGGAATTTACTAGGCAGACCACGTGTTCCTTCCACACTGCTGCTGCTGCTGCTGCTGCTAAGTCGCTTTGGTCGTGTCCGACCCTGTGTGATCCCAGAGATGGCAGCCCACCAGGCTCCCCCGTCCCTGGGATTGTCCAGGCAAGAATACTGGAGTGGGTTGCCATTTCCTTCTACATCCTTCCACACTATCAACCTCCAACTTCAGAAATACAGTTTTTAATAAACAGGAAACCACACTGTTGGCCCTCTAATGAACAAGGCTTGTTCCAAGCACTTGGAGTCTCTCCTTGCCATCTCCTGCAGTGAGAAAGTAAAATCTTAAGGAAAAATAATAAAAACTATTATGATTAAAAAAAAGGAAAATGCAAAGTAAATCATCATGGAAACTGAAGAGAAGATTGCTAAAATATTATCTACTATAGGAACCTGATGAATGCTTTTAAAAAACATTCAGCATCCTCATAGGATGCAAAGAGACCCAGCCCTTTAGGAAACAAGGAAAGAAAGCTACAAGAAACTAACATAAGACGCAAAGATAACAGGGTCCTGTGACAGACCTGTGGTTAACAGAGTTTCAGGAAAAGTTAAAATGCAAAAAGCAGAATCCAAACCAACACGAGTGAGAAAGCTGGTGACACGGGAGCAGATTTCTCAAACCCTCCAACTTCAACACTGACTGAAACGAACAAAAATTTCCACACAAAAGTAGCAAAGAAACCATAAACAGTGAAACTTACAGTGTTACCTGTTTTTCCCATAGACTTAGAGGATGCGAGACAACTTGGGCCCACCTTGAAGGCCAGCAATCCATGTACCACACAACTCGTCCTTGAGAGAACCACAGTCTGATGGATGGAATTCTGGAAAGCCCAGTAGTATCTGACAGTTTGGATGCCAAGGCTGTGAGAGGGAGAAGCTATTGAAGAGAGAAAGGATGCCCAATTGGGATACCCTTTCCCCTTCTTGCATCAACAGCACTTTAAGGCCTCATTAGTCTGCTGCTGGGTTTTCCCCTCTAACCCACCCTCCTCTGGGGCCCTGGGGCCTTCTCTCATCTGAGAGAGCCTATAGTCTGAAAGCCTTAAGAGTTCAGGGCAGAATGAGAGGAGTGAGAAATGGCAAAATGATTTTTCCAGTGAGGACCGAGAGCGACCACCAAACCAGCAACAGTTATGAGGATAACTGTTCCCCGTGGCTGACACATTGAAGCCAGAGGAAAGAGTACCTGGCTTGGGTACCACCAGCGAGTGCATGAACACTTCCCCGAGGGGCAACTACTTAAAGCCTGCAAAGAGCCAATGGCAGAGAGCTCTTCCACATTTCCCAGGGCTCTGGCAATTCACAGCTGCAACTCCACTAACACAGAGGGAAGCAAGCCACATCCCAATGACCCCCCACTGGGAAGAGGGCACAGAGCACAGGCGATGAGCATCCTGGAGCCCAGGCTATGAGCATGTGACCTTCAACAAGCCACTTAACCTCTCAGAGTTTCAATTTTCTCATCCGTCCAAAGATAATAACATTACCCTCCACCTCAGGAGTAAATCTGAGTGTTGTGAGCCTGAAGCTTAAACAATTTGGGGAGGGGACATTCTTTAGGGAAAAGACTACAAACTCAGAAAGGGGACTATTTATTTGAAATGAGAAAAGAAATCACAACAAACAAATAAACTTCCAATAGCCTACAGGTACCACAAACATTGTGCAATCCAGAAAAATAACATTTTTATTAATTATCTTCCCGACAATATTTCCCCTTACCTTCCCGGTTACATTCCTTCAGATTACCTCTTCATGACAATAATTTTGCAGTATCACTTTTTGTAGAGTAGAAACTTCAATATCCTCTCTAACAGGCTGATTGAAGCTGTTTATTATTATTTAAAATTGTTTAAAGTTTCCTTCAAGTCCACCAGTCACATTTCCATAGTGTAAACTTTAGGACTGTAGTCAAATTGAGGGTAATCACTATCAATTTTCTTTCATGTATATGCTAAAGAATCCACCTGCCAATGCAGGAGATGTGGGTTCAATCTCTGAGTCAGGAAGATCTCACAGAGAAGGAAATGGCAACTCACTCCAGTGTTCTTGCCTGGGAAATCCCATGGATAGAGGAGCCTGGCGGGCTACTAAGTACCATAGGATCATAAGAAAGTCAGACATAACTTAGCAACTAATACAATAATAAAAGAATAATAATATTCTATCTGGCACTCCACTCCAGCACTCTTGGCTGGAAAATCCCATGGATGGAGGAGCCTGGTGGGGTCGCTGAGTCGGACACGACTGAGCGACTTCACTTTCACGCATTGGAGAAGGAAATGGCAACCCACTCCAGTGTTCTTGCCTGGAGAATCCCAGGGACAGGGAGACTGGTGGGCTGCCGTCTATGGGGTCGCACAGAGTCGGACATGACTGAGGTGACTTAGCAGCAGCAGCAGCAGCAGCATACTATTAACACTTCAAGGTATTACAAGTATAGTTGTATACTGCATAATCATAAAAAAATCTTTGATTTGGTGATATCATTTGTGTTCCTGTCATTTTCACACCATGGTAATTAGTAATGGTTTAACTATACCCAGGAAAAAATATATAGGATATAGATAGTATATACAGCATATATGTGTGTATATATACTATATTGCATATTATGCATATATAGTATTTAACATAGGAAATGGCAACCCACTCCAGTGTTCTTGCCTGGAGAATCCCAGGGACAGTGGAGCCTGGTGGGCTGCCGTCTATGGGGTCGCACAGAGTCGGACACGACTGAAGTGACTTAGCAGCAGCAGCATAGTACTGTGTTGAGCTCCTTGTGTTATACAGCAACTTCCCATTTTTTCTTTTTTTTCCCACTCAGTCGGTCCGACCCTTTGCCACCTCGTGGACTATCCAGTCCGTGGAATTCTCCAGGCCAGAACACTGGGGTGGGTAGCTTTTCCCTTCTCTAGGGGATCTTCCTGACACAGGATTTGAACCCAAGTCTCCCGCATTGTGGGCGGATTCTTCACCAGCTGAGCCACAAGGGAAGCCCAAGAACACTGGAGTGGGTAGCCTTTCCCTTCTCCAGTGGCCCTTCCAGACCTAGGAAGTGAACTGGGGTCTCCTGCATTGCAGGCAGATTCTATACCAGCTGAGCTATATATGATAATGTATGTTTCAATGTTATTCGTAATTCGTCCCACCCTCTCGTTCCCTTGCTGTGTCCAAAGTCTGTTCTCTGTGTCTGCATCTCTATTTCTGTCCTGCAAATAGGTTCATCAGTCCCCCTTTTCTACATTCCACACAGATGCATTAATATACGATAGTTTATCTCTGACTTACCTCACTCTGTATAACAGGCTCATTTCTGTTTTACATTTTGTTTATATATATATATATATATATATATATATATATATATATATACACACACATCCCATTAACCCAAACTATAGGGTTGGCGAAGAAGTTCATTTAGGTTTTTCTATAAGATGTTATGGAAAAACTCCAATTCTGGCTAATGCAATAAATTTTTCTTCTAAGATTTTTTGATGTGGGCCATTTTTAAAGTCTTTATTGACTTTGTCAATGCTAAAGGAAATCAATCCTGAATATTCATTGGAAGAACTGATGCTGAAATGCCAATACTTAGGCCACCTGATGCAAAGAGCTGACTCATTAGAAAAGCCCCTGATGCTGGGAAAGATTGAAGGCAGGAGGAGAAGGGGATGACAGAGGATGAGATGGTTGGATGGTATCACTGACTGGATGGACATGAGTCTGAGCAAGCTCCAGGAGTTGGTGATGGACAGGGAAGCCTTGCGTGCTGTAGTCCATGGGATACAAAGAGTCTGACATGACTGAGCAACTGAACTGAACTGACATTCACTAAAATTGACCTGACCTCCTCCTATGAGCTTTTACATAGATTTCTCTCAACAGCTTCCCAAGGCCCTGGGAAACTCCTCAAGGCAAGCCTTAAGAACAGAGCCCTGGCCCTGGTCTGCGACATCCATAAACCAGGAATCTGCTGGGAAGCAAGCAACACCTCCTATGGTAGAATAATTTTCCATATCCTCCCCTTCATCATTTCTCTAATTATTTTAGAAATAATAGAGGTTATGTAAGATAGGAAAAATTGTGGTCTTACTGAAAACTCAGAAGAAATGATGTTGATAGAGAGCAGGCTTAAAGGAAAGCCATTCCATCTACTTTCCAGGGAATCAGCAGTTTGCTCCAGGACCAAACCACACACATCACTGAGAGCAGCTGGTCTCCACCCAGCTCTGAGTTCCACAAGGCCTCCCTTCTTCACCTGGTACCCACAAGCGCATCACGCAAAGTAAGGATGAAACCGAGGTGGAGTGATTCCAGAACACAAAACCTTCTTTGAAATGTCTCATAAAAGACCATTTTCTTAAATCATGGTGTCCTCTCCAAAAAAAAAAAAAAAACTAACATATTTATCTTACTTTGTGAATCTTGGTGTGTGTGCACACACACACACACACACACTCAGATTTCTTAGGGGAATTAAAAGAGACCATAAACATGTAGAACCTAGAAAAATTCTGGCACATTTTAAGAGCAAAATATATATTAGCTGTTATTGTTCTTATTAGGAGTAGAGTGCCTATGAAATGCATTCATAATTTAGCAATCCACATTGTAACAGGTTATAACTGTTGACAGATTTTAACTAGACACTATTCTAGTCACCTTAATGTCACAAATTTGCAAAATTTCCACTAGCACCAACATATTTCACAATATGGTATGCTTGGTGTAATTAATACATTATATAGGGAAGCCCCACATTATTTATACACAAATGTATTAATGTATGTGTATGCAAGGTTCATTATTTTTTTCTAATTGTAAAAACAGTACATTTTTACTGCAAATAACCTGGAAAATTTTAAGCACAGTCACTGGTATTTATATCGTGACCTATATATTTTGAGGTTTCTCCCACTGACACAGAAATTTTATTTTCTAAAATAAATTGAAAACAGAGTGAACATATAGCTTTGCAACCTGCTTTTGAAGCGCATTACTGTTTCAGGACCATATTTCACCAAACATTCTTCTACAATCTAATTTTAATGGTTGTCATCCTAAATGTCTATAATTCACTAAACCAAATTTCATTTCCTTATTTTTACTGTTTTCATAGTTTACTATTTATAAAGTAAATATTTTATTTCCTTACGATAATTTTCTGAAAGTTGAATTTCCCGAATCAAAGGGCACGCATAATTTTATATGCATAGTGAAACTGCCTTGCACAACAGCTATTCCAAAAAACACTGCTGTCTGCAGCGTGCGAGACTGCTCACTTCGTTTGCATCTTCACCATTACTAAGAATCACTTGTTTTTAATCTTTGTCAACTTAATTAGAGAAATGCAGAGGCCATCATTTTAAGTTATTTGAATACTATGGAAAGTTGAATGTTTTTCATAAGTTCAACTGGCTATGGGCATTTCTTCACTGGCAAATTGCCTGTTCATGCCCTTCACTCATTTTATAATCAGACTGGGTATCCACTCTAACTTATAAGTGCTCTTAATAGGTTAAAAACATTAACCCATTTTCTCTATTTTTAGTTACAGACATTCCTCTAAGCTTCTTTTAACCTCTGAATTATTTTTGCCAGATGGGCATCATTGAGTATAAAGTAAATTCCGTAAATCATTTCCCCCTTTAGTAGAACTGCCTACATTGATTATCTGATACTCTGGTATTAGACACTACAGAAGAAATAAATATTCATCTGCATCATTTTGATAACATATATTAAATGCTTACATACACATGGATCTATTTCTAAACTTTCTGTCTATTCCAGTGATCTAAGTGTCTAAATATATCAGTACCAACATGCGTAATTATTGTGGACCTGAATATGGCATAATTAGTAGGAATATTAAAGATGAGTTCAGAAAATAGACGGCCTGCATTTATATCACTGTCCTATCTCTTCAGTTCAGTCACTCAGTCGTGTCCGACTCTTTGCGACCCCATGAATCGCAGCACGCCAGGCCTCCCTGTCCATCACCAACTCCCTGAGTTCACTCAGACTCACGTCCATCGAGTCACTATCTATTAATACATGGCTTTGGGAAAGTTTGCTAATGTCTCTGAGTCTTAGTTTCTTCATCAACATAACATCCATAATCATCATCTCTTCCTCAAAGAACTGTGGAGGAAATTACAGTGAGGTCATGGATTCAAAGTGCTCAGAACAATGAGCACTCAATAGAGGCTCACCACTGTTGCCTGGCGCTGAGATAACAAAGTATCACAGGGTGAGTGACTTAAACAACAGAAATGTTTCATCTCACAGTTCTGGAGTCTGGAAGTCAAAAATCAATGTCTTGGCAGGGTCCCTTCCTTCTGACACTTTAGGAAGAATCCGTCCCATCTCTGTCCAACTTCTGGTGGTTTGCCAGCAATCTCTGGTTTTCTATAGCTTGCAAGGCTTGGCATTACTCCAATATCTGCCTCCGTCTTCACATGGTGCTCTCACTGTTATCTCTTCACTCAGTCTTCTCTCTGTGCAGGCCTGGCTCAATCATAATTTCCCTGTTTTATAAGGACACCAGTCATAATGGATTAGGGCCCACCCTAATGACCTCATCTTCTCTCGGTTATTTCTTCGAAGATCCTATTTCCAAATAAGGTACCATTCTGAGGGGCTGAGGGTTAGGACTTTGACCTACAGTCTTCTGGAGACAATTCAATCCCTAACAGCCTTTTTCATCCTGAATGATGGCAGCATCAGACAATTTGGCATTAATTTTGGCTCTAATGTCAATGATTCTAATTTTTCATAGCAAATACATTAGCTTTAGGTTTAGAAAAGCTTTGGGGTTTTTTGTTGCTGTTGTTTTTATTTTTGCATTGAAGTACTCATCTCTCAGTTTCTACTTGACCAAAGCATTTAGTGTATTGGGTTGCTTGTTCAATTGAAATGGGTGTTATATTTTTATCAAAAGCCTTTTTGAGACTCCTGGACTAATCATTCTATGGTGATATATCAGTGTGGCATATATCACTGCATTTCCTGAGACTGGATTTTCCCAGCATTTCTAGGATAAATCCTGTTGCATTAGTGCTACATTAGTCCTTTAAAGTTCTACTGAAGTGAATTCGAGAGATTTCATTTTGATGGTTGCATCCATCTTCATTTGTGACACTGTCCTATATACTCCCTTGACAAATTTCACAACCAGGATTGCTGCTACTTTTTCAGAAAAGAGATTTGTGAATCCACCCTAGGTGAACCTCTGCAATCTAATCGCATCATTGTATCTCCTAGGAACTACTCTGAGTATGAGGTAAAAGGAGGGTACCTTTTCCTGCTCCCAGCCTGGTACAATCTTCTGTCACATCAATTCATTTTAAGGAAGGCAGGATGATTTGTTACCTGTGCTTAGAACCCCTTCTTCCTCTGAAGCCTAGCCTGTTGCACATATTTGCATGAATCAACCATAAGGACAATACCACCGGTCTCCATGGATCCTGGGACCCTTAGAATCCAGTTCAAAAGGCAAATGTGGAATACCACTCAGCAATGAAAAGGAACAAACTAATGATTCACACAACATGGGCAAGTATCAGATGTGCTATGTTAATTGAAAGAAGCTAGATTCACAAAGCTACATAATGCATGTTTCCATTTATCCGACATTCTAGAAAAGTCATGTAGGGATGCAAAACCTGCCACCCCCAATATATGTCTCTTTGGCATAAGGATTAAGTTAGGCTGATTATCTTTAATAAAATGAAGAGTTGGGGGACTATATGCAACATCCTGTAATAAACCATAATGGAAAACTTTGAAAAAGAATATATATGCAATATATATAGTATATATAAATCAACTATACTTCAGTACAAATAAATAAAAAAAGAAATTAAAAACATCTGGGGCTTTCCTGGTGGCTCAGTGGTAAAAAATCTTTCTGCACATGCAGGAGGCATAGGTTCGATCCTTGATCCAGGAATATCCCACGAGACACAGAGCAATTAAACCCGGGGGCCACAACTATTGAGGCTGTGCTCACCAGCCCAAGAGCCACAACCGCTGAGCCCATGTGCTGCAACTAAGGAAGCTCACATGCCCAAGAGCTCATGCTTCTGAACAAGAGAAGCCACCAAAATGAGAAACCCACTCACTGCAACTAGAGAGTAGCCCCACTCACCGCAACTAGAGAAAGGCCCAAGCAATGAAGATTCAGACATAAGGAAAGAAATAAAATTACCTTTTAAAAAAGACGCAGGACGTCTTTTTACTTCCCCCTTAATACTTTGGCCACCTGATGCGGAGAGCTGACTTATTTGAAAAGACCCCGATGCTGGGAAAGATTCAGGAGGAGAAGGGGACAACAGAGGATGAGATGGTTGGATGGCATCACCAACACAATGGACATGGGTTTGGGTGGACTCCGGGAGTTGTGATAGACAGGGAGGCCTGGCATGCTGCGGTTCATGGGGTCCCAAAGAGTCAAACACGACTGAGCAACTAAACTGAACTAACTGCTTATAACGTTTAGATAAAGAGCCTATTTCTAGAACAGGCCTATCACCAGAGATGTCTGGAAGGATCTGGCCAGGTTCAGTGGGGGAAACCTGGCAGGACCTAGAGGATCAGAGTCCACTCCATGTCCCATCAACGCTACAAGGCCAGCAAGCTTTTGTCTACCAAACTTTTGCTTTTCCACGTAAACCACCTTCCTGCCCTTTCACTCAAACCCCTCCCCCAACATCGCTTTGTCTTTGGCTGAGGACAGTATCTAAGGTGATGGCTTCAGATATTTCAGTGAGTTACTCAGTTTTCCTGAGTCTCCCCTTGTATACATGTCACTAAACTTCTGTTTGATTTCCTTGATTAATCAGTCTCATGTCAATTTCTTAGGCCAGCCAGAAGAACCCACAAGTGCAGAGGTTTATCTTTCTCCCCAAAGGTCAAAACTACAGCAAGTGCAAATAGATCAGCCGTTACTAGGAGTGGAAGGCGAGGGAAGGGAGTGTCCACAAAGGGGCAGTATAAGGAGATTTGGGCAATAATGGGAAAATATATTAATTCCACATAACGGGTACGCGGATACAAGTGTAAATTAAAATTGGCCACAGGTGATACTTACTGAAGCCGGTGATGAGGGCTCATTACATTATTCTGTGGTACACGTTTGAGGTCTTAAAAATATACACTTAAAAACACAAGCACATAGGCTGAATACTACTACTGGGGCTTCGGAAACATAGCCTTAGGGTCCCCCCCTCCAACTCCAATCATACAAGCCCTGAGCCCTCCCTAAATGGCCTGCTTCACGAGTGTGCTATCCAATGACTTAATAAGTCAAGAGATAGGGAGGAAAAGAGAGAAGCAATTAAGGAAACAGAGGCAGCCCAAACTGTGGCCCGTCGAAGCAAAATGGCTATGCTGATGATTTTGCTAATATCTTACGGTCAGAGCCGAGAGAAAATCACTCCCAGGATGACAGCCTTTGCCATTTTAGGGCCTCCCTGGGAGTTCAACCGCAATGTTCAATGTGCTTCAAAATCTGAGCTTCTATTAAAAAGTTTATGGCAGGGCTAAGAACCCCCTCCTCCCCCTGCAGGACTCAGGCCTTGCCCAGCTACATGTAAGGGCTGTGGGTCTCTTCCCTGACAGCAGATCTCGGCACTCACTCAAAGACCTTCTGCAAGCTGCCTTCTGCATTGGCTCTTTCACCTCCCACTTCCAGGTTCATACGCAGGCCTGGCTGCCCCGAGGATGTGGCTGCATCCTCATGGTGGGGGTCCAGATTGCCCCACACGCTCTGTTGCGAGCAGTGCCGAATGCTGTGTCACTTGATTACCACGATGTTTTAACAGGAGGCAGCTGCCTGAAGAGTACTCCTCCCAATACGTCTGCAGCTTTACTGCAGGAGACAGATAAATTGCTATTGCTTTTAAAAGCCATTTCCTCACTAGGAGTGACTTGTAACCAAAGGAAAATCTCCAAAAAGTTAAACAATTAGCCAGTGGAATTGCATTGCTTCCTACCTGCCCATCAATCCCAAATGGAGGAGAACTCTCAAATGCTTGGGAGTTTGCCGGGGGAGGCAGGTACCACTCTCCCCACTTTATGGATAAGGAAACTGCCTCCGGAAGCCATCTAGCTAATAAAGAGCAAAGCTGACGTTTGAAGCTGGTTGGGGTGGGTGGGTGTGGTTGGGCGTGGTGAGTGGGAATGGTTCTCTCTCTTCTCTCATCCTCCTGGAGTGGAGGGAACTACCCGTCTGATTGGTAAGCCGGCCATTCCTTGGGCTACAGTTCAATCCTGGGCCGTCACGTGTCTCAGGGGCAGCATCTCTTTGTGTCTACAGCCTCTGCCCACCCGAGCTCAGGTGTCAAGTCCTCCACCCTGCTTTGGCCTCCCACTTCATTCCTCCTTCCAGTTCAGGTGCAGTAAGCCCACCTGGGCAGGGTCCAGCACCATCCTTCTCTTTCCCGAGGACCAGCAGTGAGAATTAAGCCAGTGCTGCCCATTCATGCGACAGGGTGAGTGGTGAGTCATGACACAGCCGGAGTGACGATGCTGAGCTTCATCTGGGCCCTGTGTTCCTGGAGAGCAGCGAGGGGTAAGAAATCTACCTTTCTGTGGTCGGGAATCTGCTTAGTACAAAAGACCCATCCCTTCACCGCGTGGCTAAGACTTGGGATGTCCCCTCCGTACACCTATGACAACGCCACACAGATCTCAATTATTTCTGAAATTATTTATCTCTACTGACCAATGCGGACAAAACATGCACTAACTCACCTCGTTCCTCACTGTAGGGCCCTTCTGAGGATCGGCTGACGGCAAAACAAACAAAAACTCTAAAAACATTTCCAGCTCCCATGACGGATCAGGCCACCTGCTCACCCATCCATCACAGCCTGTTCACCCCCTCACAAAAGTCCTTCTCTCACAAAAGTCCTTCTCCATGAACTGCAAACGTCCTCTTGATAAACTCCTCGCTACTGTCCAACTTGCAGTCCTTTCTTTGACAGTGTTTTCAGAAGGATGGAAGATGAAACCTAACTCCAGCTTGAGGCTTAAACACAGTTTACCAGGCATGTGGCAATGAGGGGTTAGAAAACCCGCTCAGATGAAAGGAACTGGCACTTGCTTCTCGGTGCCTGCATGTGCTCTGTTGGAATCCTGGGTTGGCTGCCCCAAAATGTACTGCAATAGCATAATGGTTGTGTTTTTTTTTTTTAAGATTTTTTTTTTAATGTGGACCATTTTTAAAGTCATTATTGAATGTGTTACAATGTTGCTTCTGTCTTTATGTTTTGTTTGTTTTTGTTTTTTGACCAGGAGGCATATGGAACCTTAGCTGCCCCATCAGGGATTGAACCTGAACCGCACCCCCCACAACCCCTGGCCCTGCACCGCCCCCTGCATTGGAAAGTGAAGTCTTAACCACTGGACCACCAGGAAGTTCCAGTTATTTTGAATTAAAGTTATTTAAGAGTTGGCCAGTGTAAGAGGAACACCCTGATCCTCCCTCTGTCTCCCTGAAAACAGGAAATAAATCTCTCTGGTGAAAGGTTCACTCCCTCTCCCCCTGCTACATCCACCCCACCCTCGCATCTGGAGGTGGAAAGACACCCTTATAGCCAGAGATAGAACTTGGGCCTAGAAGTGGATATAAAAACACTTTGTCGCTTTTTTTGTGTGCACAAATGGTTATTTATTATATGTGTTCAACTTTTTACTTCTTTAACTTACTACCCCAAGTCCAAACTCTGTTGTGATTCTTCACTAATTGAGCACCCACCACCCAAACTTCTTTGTCCTGCCAGTTCCTCCCAAATGCATTGTTTCTTTGTCTAAAAGTATAAAAGTTGCCTGCTGTGGCCACTTTGAAGGTCCCATTTCTATGAGACCTCCATGTGCATGAATTAAAACGTTCTTCACCTGTGAATCTGTCTTCTGTCAGTTTTGAGTCCAGGCACAAGAACTCAGGGGGCGGGTAAGGAGGAAATTTCCAGATTTCTGACAACTCCAGAAGTTGGACTTCTGAGGAGTGGCGAGCAAGAATCTCAGCTCTGTCCCATCTCCCTCTTCTGTCCCCTTCCTGCTCCTGACCAGCGGGAGAGGCCCTCTCAGCTCACACCACACCACCGCGCTCCTCCCGAAACAGAGAAACAGGGAAACAGGTTTCCCAAGGCAAGGGACATCAGCACCTCTGACTTCTCAGGCACTCGAGAGTGACACGGGGGACGATGTAGGCACGTGAAAGCCGACGCGTCCGTCTCGTGTGTGTCAAATGAAACACTTCTGGAGAAGTGTTCTCCTTTGTAAGCTGCTGGGGTACCCATCACCTCTCCAGCCCCTTCAGTGCTTGGGTCCCCCCAAGAAGACATCAGGGCACACCCTCTGATTTGGCCTATCAGCTGAGAAATCAAACAGCACGTCTTTAGAAACAACTGCAGGGGCATTAAGCTGCGGGAACGCTCTGCAGCCAAGGACGGCTGAGCCCCACCAGCTGAGATCCCTTCGAGGACTGAATGTTGATCTACAGACATATGATACTGGGCTTATGAGAGCAGCGCTCAAAGGCAGGAGGGTTATGGCTGCTCTATGGGGCTGCAGCAGAGACCAGCAGCTCCAGAGGACCAATATCAGAGGGCCAAGTTCTGAACTGTTTTGAAAAGCAGGGGCTGGGGACTTCCCTGTGGTCCAGTGGCTAAGACTTAAACTTCCAAGGCAGGGGGTGAGGGTTCAATCCCTGGTCAGAGAGCTAAGATCCCATATACCTCACGGCCAAAACACCAAACCATAAACAACACTGCAACAAATTCAATGAAGACTTTTAAAATGGTCCACATTAAAAAAAAAAAAAAATGCGGGATTGACATGTACGTACTGCCATATTTAAAATGAATAACCAACAAGGAACTACTGTATAGCACAAGGAACTGTTCAGTGTTATGTGGGAGCGTGGATGGGAGGGGAGTTTGGGGGAGACAGGATACATGTACATTCACGGGTGATCCCTTCGCTATTCAGCTGAAGCTATCACAACACTGTTAACTGGCTATACCCCAATTAAAAACAAAAAACAGGGTTTATATGTGATTCTAATCGGGTAAGAAATAGACTCAGATCCATGAAACATTTTGCAGTCGATACTACGTGCCAATCCCTGGGCTAATTGTTTTTACCCATATGATCTCCTTAAATCCTCCTCCCATCAAAAAGATGAATAAATAAAAGCATTTGATTTAAAATCACAGACTGCCTACTAAAATAGACCAGATAGGTCTTGGATTTCCACCCTGAGATGCAGAATGCCTTCCTCATCCACTCATCTGCATAGTTACTTTCTTTTGGTTCTCTCCTTGAGTCTAGTTCAAGGGACCCTAAACTGCAGTGTGCATAAGAATTACTCAACCAGACATACTTTATCACGGGGGCCTGAAGGGATTTTTCCAAGGGTAATCTTGACAGCATGCAAGTCCCAATTTATCTGCTGACTTCAAGACCCAATCCTCACTGAGGATTCCCGTCCACTGAGTTACAATTTATGATCATCACAGAAGGGGGAGCGCGGCAGGCACAGGTACTAGCAGAGCAGTCAGCATTCAGAAATGTCCCAGGTGATCAAAAACATGAACAGAAGCTCTCGGGCTGTCTCTGTCACTGGCAATTTAAGGATGAATAAAGTGAGTGAGTTGAGTCAGAGACAGGGAACAAAATGTAAGTGAATGGATTAACAAATTGTGGTAGATCCTTGCCATGGAAGACTACTCAGCATGAAATATTAATACACTCAATGAGATGGATGACACTCACAAACAGTAGACTTAAGTGAAGGAGTCAAGCGTGAATAACTATACCACATCACTCCTTTTAGATAAAATTGTAGAAATGGAAAAGCTATAGTATCAAAACACAGAAAAGTGGTTTCCTGGGGCAAGGAGTTGGGGCACATGTCAGCAGGCCAAGAGGGGGATGGCAAGGGAGGAGGGCTTCTTGAGGTGAGGGAATGACTCTGTATCTCATTGGGATGGTGCTATGTAATTGTATACAGTGACCAAAATTCACTATCAGTTCAGCTCAGTCACTCAGTCATGTGTGACTCTCTGGACCCCATGGACTGCAGCACGCCAGGCTCCCCTGTCCATCACCAACTCCCAGAGCTTACTCAAACTCATGTCCATCAAGTCGGTGATGCCATCCCACCATCTCATCCTCTGTTGCCCTCTTTTCCTCCTGCCTTCAATCTTTCCCAGCATCAGGTTCTTTTCCCTGATGTACTCTGATGTAAATTCACTATGATGTACACTAAAAATTTTATAGCCTGGAAACTGTATCTTAATGCATTTTTTTTAAGAGGAGGGGGAAAAACTCATAATCCGCCCACATGAAAAGATTAGAGAATCTGATCCCAAACAAAATGATTTACCAGTATGGGTCAGAAGCTCATACAAAGCAGAATCAGATTCTTGCCTTCGGATTTGTCCTTTCTTATTTTGTGGAAGAAGAAGAGAAAGAAAGAAAAAAGAAAATGTGAGAGGTGCATTTGAATCTTTCATATCAGGGTGGTAATCAGTGCAGAGAAGTGGGTAATGAGTTCTACCAAGAGTGTTTAATTAAACTGAGCAATCATTAAACTGGATTTAAGAGTGCTTGTGTTTGCGAAACAACAAAATATTTACAGCATTTTCTTCATCCCCTTCATTAGTCTCAGACTCTGCGGGAAATATGGAGGTTGGGAACAGGTCCTAATGAGATCATGCAAATTTTAACTACCGAGGTTACAGTGGAAAAAGAGACAGCATGGAAAAATGCTCATGATGAAATGTTAAGTGAGAAAGTCAAGGTATCAAAATGCTCCTGCACTAACATTACAGGTGGTTAAAAAATATATAACCATGGTGAAGGAAGGGGGCTCAAAATTAAATATATTCTAATAGTGCTGGTACAAGGGAGCTGGGTCTAGGGAATGATTTTCATCTTCTCCATTTCCCAAAATTTCTTTAGCATTTTTTTCTTTCAAAATAAAAACCAAAACAACAATAAAAAGGAATTGTAAGTAGATTCAAATGTATTGCCATAGAAAGAAGCTCATGTAATATTGCATTAACTCAAGTTATGTAAAAAATACAGTCCAATTTATGTAACAATATGCATGTTGTCTATATATCTATGGATCTACGAGTTAAAGATCACAAAAATATGTTCCACGGAAAGATATTAAATAAATAAAAATTTAAAAATAAAAAACTATCACAAGCATGTAAGGGCACACGTGTTCACTACCTCTCTGCTCCCCCCAGAACAAGACAAAACTGGAAAGAGTTCTGTCTAGCTACTGCGTCCCATCTCATGGCACTGCATCTATACCCGGTACCCGCTCCAATGAGGCTCTTACTGTCCCCAGGACAGTGCAACCACACTCCCCAAGGTTACCCATGACCCCCATGTTGCTGAATCCAAAGGCTGCTGAATCTCAAACCTCATCAACCACCCCTATGAGCAGTACCTACTCAGTTGAATATTCCCTTGACCTCTCTCCAAATTCCAGACACTCTTCTCGCTTGCCCTCCCCACCTCACGTTTCTCAGCCTCCAGGCCAGACTTTGTCCCTCTTCCAGATCTCCAGATGTTGCAGCTCTCAGGGTCAGTCCCTGAGTTTCTTCTCTTTTCCCTGTTTCCTTGAGGATCTCAATCCAGGCCCATGACTTTAAATACCACCCACACCCTGACTACGCCCGGTTTACGTCTCTACTCTAGACCTGTCCCCGGGACTCTGAGACTTGTGTCCAACTGCCTGACACACACAGGTGACCAACAGATATGTCACGCCCACATGTTTAAAGTGAGTACCCACCCCCCCAGACCTGTTCCTCGGAGTCTCCCCTGGTGTCTCAGCAGCTCCCATGGATGCCCTTAGTCATGTCTACACCGCCAGGAGTTGCGTCACGAAATTCTCTCCAGTTACACACCTTTGAGTATAACTCCATTTTCCTGCAGAGACACTGACTAGGACATCATGACATCCCTGGAGAAGAGAGCTCCTTCCCTGTCACCACCCACCTCACAGTCCTCACCTCGCCCCCCCTTACCCGAGGGTCACCCAAACTCACAGTGGCATTTAACGCCTTTGTGTCATTGTCTTTGGAGACAAGTCAAGCCTAGGCCACCCTTCCCCCACTGTCTTCCCAGCCTTGGAGATGTCCTTCAAGTATCCAGGCTTCCCCAGGACAGCCCTCTCTGACCACCCGCCCACCCACTGCTGGGCTTGTATCCCACCCTGTGATTCCCTACACCTCACTCATGGCTATTTGGGGAAGGGCCCTACTGATGCCAAACCATGACTGCAGGAGAACCAGTCAAACCTGTAACAGCCCCTACACCTGGGGACTATCCCTGACATCAAGATTTCAGAAGGCCACTTCCAGGGATTTCTGGGTCCACTGGTAACCCAAATGCACAAAGTCACCGATCAAGTAACAGAGAAAGGCAGGAATACTCCAGCAAACCAAAGAACACAGCACCCATCTAAAGGAATCTGGAAGCAATTTTTAAAGAACACTATGTACTCAGAAGAATTCCTGCCTGTGCAATGAGCAGAGCTTATGGTCCATGAATTTGCCATCTCTAAACCAAATGACATCCAAAGTCCCTAAATGTGCGAGACCATGGAGATTAACACTGAATGAAGGCCTCCTGACAGACACAAAACGTCTGCACGTAACTTTCCAGGTGACAGATGGGCAGACGAGGTCCGCACGTCACCGTCTAGGTGACAACACGCTTTTCACAAATCTCTTCTCGGTCTATCTTCTAACAGTCCCAGGAGGCAAGTTCTTATTATCCCCATTTTGCTTTTGAGAAAACTGAAGCCTGGAGAGGACAGATGATTTAACAAGGTCACACAAGGAGGTCCTGAAAGAGCCAGAAACCCTGGCACCATTCCCTGGTCCAGTGTGCACTGCTGGGCCGGAGGACACGTCTCAGGCTGAGGGACACCCAGGGCTGCCTTGGATCAGCAGCATCCAGAGTTGCAACACCCATCCATCTCAAGCTGGACCGTGCATCCAGATTCAGGCTTTGAATCCACAAAAGAATTCTCTTAACACCACTTTAAATCTTCCTTTTAGCCCTTCAATTTTTTTTTTTTCCTCCTAATGTAAACCTATGCTGCAAAGCCCTGGGAGATCCCTGGGGTTAAAACAGCACACAACTAGCAAAGGAAGGCCATGGTATTTGCATGTAAAACAGCTTTCTATTCTGGTAAAAGCAACAGCCATGGTCTGACACGCAGGGTATGCAGAGTTTGCTAGCATCTGAAGCCACATTTTGGGGACAAAAAAATTTTTTTTGATGCCCAAAAGCACACCTACAGAAGCAAACCTGGCAAGAAGAACCAAACTTGTCCTAAACCCCATACAAACATCTCAACGTCTTTGCCAGAATGGCTTAAGCATAAACGAAATAGCTTTGAATTACATCCTCAAGATGAAGAAAATTGAGCTCACAGCAAATAGCTAATACGGGCAAAGAACATCACAGCTGGTAATTGCCTGAGTCTCACCCCAATCCTGAAAAACAATTGCTGCTCACCTCACTTTACAGATAAGGAAATGGGGTTTTAAGAGGTTAGGTGAGTTGCCAGGCTGAGTGAAGATACAGACACGGGTTGTTGAATTCACAAATCTGTGCTCTTTCCACCTCACCAGTGATTCTCAAACTTTATTGGCCACGTGAATCTCCTGGGAGCTTGTTCAATGCAGATTCCTAGCCTGTGCTCCAGAATTCTCATTCAATAGTTCAAGAGTGAGACTGAAGGATCCTTACTTTTAAAGAGCCTCCCAGGGGAATCCAATGTAGGTGGTTCCTTGGCCATAATTTGGGAATCACTGTGGCCATATTGTGCCTTTCAGCAGAGAAAAACACCCTCCACAATGAAGAAAATTCAAAAAATGAGAATCCATAGCCCGTCGATAAATCCATGCCAGGTCCATAAGCTGAGTCTCTGCAACAGTGCTGGCGTCTAAGAAAGCCTCCTAAACACTTCCACGCCTCCAGCACAAACTCTGACAGACTCTAGTACACCTGTACTAATATTTAGTTAATGCTTTTTAATGACTCACTTTTAACTTACTTTAAAAAGAAACTCTGCATCAGTACCAAAAATAGAAACCCATTCTCACTGACCATAAACATATCATGAGGCTAAAAGCAAAATTAATAGAAACCCTAAAATAGTAAGTAAATGTTGGCTGGATACTGTTACTCACCTAGGTTTTTGATTCTGAAAGATGCTTTCTTCTAGATAAAAATGGGCACTAGTAAGTGTTACTAGGGCAGGCTGTTACTGATACCCTTAAACTGAGACGTTCTCCTTGCAGAGGAGGGATAGTATAAGAAATGAATAGCTTGCTCTGTGTGATTCAGTGCTCTCCAACGCCCATTCCACACGTTACCTAAAATTTCACAAACCATCACGTGCCATAATTTGGTTGTCACTGCCCTAAGGTTTCAGATTTGAGAGTAAATTCGAATTACCTGGAAAATCACAGCATGCTTTAGTTTCTGATTCAGTCAGTTTGGGGGTGCTTGTGTGCTTAGTCACTCAGTCATGTCTGACTCTTTGCAATCCCATGGACTGTAGCCCGCCAGGCTCCTCTGTCCATGGGGATTCTCCAGGCAAGAATACTGGAGTGGGCTGCCATGCCCTCCTCCAGGGGATCTTCCCAACCCAGGGATCGAACCCAGGTCCCCGCATTGCAGGCAGACTCTTTAACAACTGAACCACCAGGGAATGCTTATCTATGGGGTGAAAAATCACTAAATGAAAAGATAATAGTTTGCTGTGATATTATCCCAAGTAAATGGAGCCTATACCTAAGGGAAATATTCTTGTGTTGCCTCTTTAAACAAGCTTCATTTTAATTCTGGACAGAAAAAATTTGCTTCATATGTTAAAATTGATACATAACATTAAAGTTTTCCATGAGACAATTTAATCATCCCACTGAAAAATCCTCTCATCTTACCTTTTCTCCCTGTTCGCTTACAAGAAGTTTTTCCCTGATTCACGAGGGAAAAAGACTTAAAGACACATGCTCTTACTCCAAAGAGGCTGGCAAATTTCAGTAGTTTACAATCCTTGTTTTGTCATTTATATTTGCATGTAGCAAATTGCATTCTTCACTACACAATTAACTTCCTCACATACAAAAGAATTAAAATTCTCTTATTTGTATCTTTAAGGTAAAATTGGTTGGGGGTTTGGGGGTGGAGCTTGGTAACTCAAATTTCAAGTTCCCAGGTGATGCTGCTGCCTCTGCTCTAGGGACCCCACTTTAAGGAGGACAGAGCAGCTAAGGAAGGGAAGGCTTAATTCTCAGTTTTCCCAGACTCCAATGAATGGTTGTCAATTGTATGTGAGTACCAGGTACTTGTAATTTCTGTAGCCTCTTTATAGATTCCCAACATCAGACAACCTGTTGTCCCAAAGCTTTCAATTACTTGACTCCAATATTCTTCCAGAAGCCTCCTCTAAGGGGGAACTAGACTCCAGCAGCTACAGCTTTCAGATGGGCTATCTCGGTAATTCATGGTGGGCAGGGGACAGGAAGTCTGGCTAGGTGTTGCCTGCTGACCCCCTTGGCTGCATCAGCAGACAGAGCCAGCCTGTGAGCCTGACTTCCAGCAGGCCATGCACCTCCTTCAGACCCTGTTGTCTCCATGATGTGACTTTTGTACCTGCCCGAGGGACCATCTCTAGTCTGCTCCCCCTTTCTCACCAAGCCTGAGCTGATGAACCCACATGACTCACCCTCCTCTGGCTCCCTCCCGACGCCTCCTCTTCTCACTCCCTGGAACTGGTCCTCCTTTGGACCCCCTGGCAAGGCTCTTCCCCAGGTCATATACCCCAGCAATGGGCAGTGTTAGCCTGGACCCCACTCTGGGCTCCTCTCTACTAACCATTAGGTTCAGGGAGCAAAGAACAAATATTTTTTCAAAACAGCTCTTCCTGTAATTCATTCCCCTGAACCTGGTGCCTTTGAGGAACTTATAGCCTCCAAGAAGGGATCAAGAAAAAACCCCGTTTTGAGGGGAACAGAAATCTCCCACTGGACGTACTTCCCAGGGAATCTGTGTCAGGCTGTGCACCCAAATGGGAGGACATCCCACATGTCAGAACCTGTATGATGAGCATGCCTCTGGGTGGACACAGCCTCACACTTCTTCCCAGTGTCCCAGGGCCTGTCTCCGCATCTCCACATGTCTCATTTCTTCTTCTTCAATACAGAGGAAATCATACTTACCTGGAGGATTGTTGTGGGAATGCAATTAAATAATATATGTCAAACCCCAGCAGGGTGGCAGCTGGTCTTATAATGTGTCCCAGGGAAAGGATGGCAGTTGCTGTCAACACCAGCTCTATTATTACTGATGGAACCACCACTCTGGTGGGGTTACCTCAACTCATGCTCCGGGCCACCCAGAGACTGTTTAATACCAGGGAAGGGAGGTTTTCCTACTGGTGCATGTACATGTGTGTGTGTGTGCACACATGTGCATGTGTGTCTAAGGTCCCAGCAGCCCTGGAAGCTAAAACAACATGGGTTATGATGTGAAGGTCGTGCTTTCACATCACCCTTGAAATGGTTGAAGGTCTACAAGAAGAGGGCAGGAAGAAGAAACACCACTCCTCCATTCCTACTCATCCCCAGGAACTGGGTGAAGGGTTTGGCAAATCCCAGAGCCGAAGCCACTGCCTCGTAAGTGGAACAAAGGAAACAAGGCGTCAAGATGGCAGGGGAAGAAGAGGGCAAGGAGCTAGGCTTGCGGCATGATGGACCATGCCTGTGGTCTCACAAACCGAGGACCAAAGCCACGCCCCAGTCGCTACCTCCTATCCATGACTTCACCCCCATGGAGTTCTGTTTCCTCATCTGTAAACCAGTGCAATATGGTGAACTGAGCTGTAAGGGGCATTAACTAAAATTCCAACAGACATCTAACAGCCTAAAACACTAATCAGGCATTTATACTGCACTCAGTCCTCTGCACATTTCTCTGTCCGTCCTCCAGCCATCACTAGAGTCCTCTCATTTGACAGAGACGGTAAGTGACCTGCTCAAGGTCACACAGCCAACAGAGGGCAGAGTTAAAATCTGAGCTCACACAATCTGCCCCCAAAGCAGCTGCTATTAGCCATGAGCCGCACAGCACGCTGCCTGGAACACGGTGGTTGTTCATAAAACGGGGGCAGAGGTGTGCTTTCCCAAAGCCTCTATCTGGATGATGAGAAGGGGAGTGAATCTATAGACTTGATTAATCTAAACCTAAGCCCATCGCACAAAGCTCTGGTTCCCTGCCCCAAATTTAAACAGCTGCTCCTTCAATGTAATGGAATGCAAATGTCTGAAGAGCTTCAAGTTTTAATTATCAAAGTCCTGATGAAAATCTGAATCAACAGCTGCTCCCGGCAAGGCGGCCCTCAGAGATGCCCAGAGAAGGGGCAGCAGGAGGGGAAGGGAGGACACGGTGCAGACAGGACGTGGATGACTGCAGCTGTCTGGGGAGCCCTGGCACCTGCAGCTGTGAGCCGTGGGGTGGATGAAACAGGCAGGGGTCAAGCAGGAGGAAGTGGGACCCTCTGGGGTGCGCCTGTCCTCGTGCCACAGGACCTGTGCATCTGGCGTGTGTCCTGTGAAAGTGACAAGGTGGAGGGCTGACAGCAAGGACTGTGGGGATGTCCTGCCGTGATGTGTCTGGTGGGTAGGGCGGAGTGTGGGCATAGCTGCCCCAGGGAGCCAAGAAGGGGTCAATGGGGCAGGAAGCAGGTGGCAGAGTGATGGCCTTCAGCCAGCTAAGAGACAGCGTGTGAGAATGGCTTCAAGGTCTCTGTTGTGACATTAACTCCTGCATACCAGGTGTCAGGGCCTCTGTCCACCCCTACTACTTTCTCTTCTCCAGGTGAGAAACATCCCCTCTCCCACAACCATTCCAGGGCAGGTACTGCCACTCAACACAAAAGCCTCTCTTCGTTTGCCTCAACATGAAACAAAAAGATATTTCCTCTCCAAGGACTCACCTTGCTGTATCTTTTGATTCTTTTCATATCTAACACCTTTTCCCATCTGATTTTAGGGAACTCTAAACTGGGAACACTAAAATAACAAAATGGAATACCTCACCGTGTTCTTTTCTGCCCACCGATTCGGAAGGTGGCATTGGAAAAGTTATTGCCACAGGACATCTAAGTTGCTACCACATTCCTGGAAAGAAGTTTGGGACACAGGCTAGATAGAGTAGTTCTCTCCTAGGAAAGTATTTTATGACTTGCAGGCAAGGGCATTCAGGAAAGGGTTACTCATACAACTGTAAAGGAATTCAGAAGTGCTCAAAACCAGGATACTAGCTGAATACGTGTGGTTGACTCAAGCAATCGAAGGGCATGCTGTTATCACAAATTTCAAGTTCCAAATAACCCAAAGCTGGAGGGGAACATATGATAAAATATTAAGTAATAAAGCAGGATGTGAAAGAAACTGTCACATACATAATGACTTCAACTTTAAAATATACAAATGCATAAGCGTGAGGATTAAAATAAAAAAGATACGAAGGAAGTGTGCCAAATAGAACATTTACTAGAACACTAATCACCTCTCTTCTTATGGAGGGTTTTATTTTCTTGTGTGCTTTTCACTTCTTTTCTACATTTTCTACAGAAAATATGCATTACAAAAAACATACAAATTTTTTCCAATAAAATATTTTAAACCTAATAAAGGAGAACAGAGGGATGAGGAGAGACGGTCGGTGCTTGGACTTAACACAGTCCAAATCCTGATTTGAGCAAATCTCTCCTTCCTCTCACAGCCCTCAGAGCCAAATGATGGCAAGGTTCTTTTCCCGTTAAATCTATTCTACCAGATAGTACCTGGCCTGATGTTTCTGGGAATATAAGAGTTCTCAGCCCTAGCAAGCATATGTCAGAGAAAAAACCTCAAGAACCCATTCCTGAATGGACTCTCCAAGATTAGCAATATTGCCATGGCAACATGCTAGCAAACAATTTGTTAAGCACTTGAAATTTCTCCTCCACTATTGATTAGTAAATGGGTATTGGAATGGTCCTTTTTACTCATCACAGCCAGTTCTGTGTCCCATCAGTGCCTGATCTGACTGCAAATGGTTCTTGAATTAGGGGGCCTGGCTCTAGGCTGCAGCCATCAGCATGTTGGTACCCGTTCAAGGAAGCAGTCACTTGGGGCAAGTTTAAGCATCATCTCCCTGTACTTGTTTCTGACAAATGAGGACAAAGGCCTGGTGATGCTTGTTGATGGCGACAAAAGATGAGCCGACCTTGGGAATAGCCACTACCACAGACATCAGGCTTCAGCATCAGCACAATGGAAAGCCACCCAGGTGCCCTCACAGATTTCTCCTGGGGCCAACATTATTATCAGCCAAGGGGGTGCCAATCACTACTATTCCAGGTCCACACTCCAGTAGACAGGAGCCAAATTCTTTCTTCATTTTATGAAGTCTTCCTGCAAGGAACCAGAAGTCTGCCACCTACCAGGGATCTGCTTCTTCTGCCATGGGACCCTGGCCCTTTGGCCTCATATTCATTTGACAAAACTCCCCCGAGAGCCCCAACAATGTGATGGGAACTAATGATGTCCTAGGTAACTGCCCCATAGACAGTTCTCAGGCCTGGCCGCCTGTATGTGAAACAAAGCTTGCACCATAGCTACAAAATGTACCTTCCAGTCAGTGGCATGATATAGCTGCCAGATAAATGAACTGAGGTTAGGATAATGCTTGTGCATGGTATCTAGATACAAACAGAATATACCTTTTAAAAATTCTGTTCATCTTAATGCTGTTTGGACCAGTCCACTCTCCCTCAGCCCCATCCACCATAACCATGACCACCATCAACAACCCTGGTAGTTCCCTGCTCAGAGTGCCAAGCCCCCCAACCAAGAGTGGAAGCCAGGAGCCAGAGATGGGAAAGAGCAGCACTGCGGACTGAACCGTGCCCCAGCATCCAAATTGAGATATTGAAGCAGTACGCCCAATGTTGCTGTATTTGGAGAAAGAGCTTTTAGGAGGTAATGAAGGCTGAACGGGGTCATAAGGATGGGGCCTGATCAACAGGATTAGTATCTTTTTAAGAAAAGACACCAGGGAAACACCTCACACCTGTTTCCTGGCCCCACGTGAGGACACAATAAGAAGGCTTCCATCTGCAAACAGCAAGAGAGTCCTCCCCAGAAACCAGCCCTGCCCAAACTTGATCTAGAATTTCCAGTCTTCAGAAGGCTCATAAAGCGGACTAAGACAAGCAGACTCCAAAGAGTAGGAGCCACTGTTTCCTGAGAGCTGAGGGGTCTTCAAGGCGCCTCTGAAGTGGAACCCCTCCTGGAGGAGAGAGCTCTTGGAGACTCTTGTGCACAGAATGATGGAGACCCTCCTGCAGGGGCCCTGGAGGTGAGCAGGGGGAGGCAGGAGCAAGCAGCAGCGTCGACACACGTTGCTGCGAGGAAGCCTCTGCCATGAGCAGGCATTAGCTGACAACACAGCTTCCATGGTGACTCAGACGGCGAAGAATCCACCTGCAGTGCCGGAGGTCCAGGTTCAACCCCGGGTCAGGAAGAACCCCTGGAGAAGGGAATGGCTACCGACTCCAGTGTTCTTGCCTGGAGAATTCCATGAACAGAGGAGCCTGGTGGGCTACTGTTCACGGTGTCACAGAGAGTCAAACACAACTGAGCAATTAACACACAGCACAGGCACTCGGTAAATATCTGTGGAGCATTTTCCCCTTCTCATTGGAAAGTGAGCACACCCAAGGCTGATTACCGGTGTTCATCAGTGGGACTCAGAGGGCAGACAGAACACTGGGATGCGTGAGCCACGGCCTGGGAATGCGCAGAGTGAAGGTCACGTCCGGCGCTTTCCATCTTAGCTACACTGCACTGCAAACTCCTGTCAACACTGTCCCTAACAGCAGCGCTCCTGCTGCTCACAGACAGCCTGGGAACTACGGACCGAGGTCACTGCAGCCTCCTAGTCCCCCGGACACCACACACGGGCCTGGTTTGGGCACAAGTTCCACTGAGTCAAACCTCTCAGGAGGCTAGAAACCCAGGACAGACTGGCAAAGAAGGATGGTGGCTCTGGGACCACAGGGCCTGTGAGAAGCCTGGCCTGATGGAAGGCAGGGCTCGCCTTGAGGGGCTGAAGTCAGGCCCCAGGCTAGAAGTCAGTCTGGGAGATCCAGGCCCCCCAGGGGAGGGCCTTGGATGAGGGAAGCTCCAATAAAGCAGCCACACCTCCCAGTTGGGTGCAGGCCTGGTCAGGACAAAGCTCTCAGGGCCCAGCTGCAGCTGAGGTTGCAGGGAAAGACACAGGTCTTTACAAGTAGGCAGTGCACACCTGTGACAAAGAAACCAGGGGACGACAATGGGATGCAGACAAAGAAGCTTGAAAAATTAGAACAGAGTAGCATCTGAAGGTCTGGCTGTGGAGGGAGGTTCACAAAAGGGGGGGACTGTATTTCCCATATCAGGCAGCCTGGACAGCAGCAACTCACTGACTCGGGTGACCAAGGAGTTCTGGTTCATCCAGGACATCCCTGATTTTAGCACTCACAGTCCTGCATCCTGCAAACCAGGCCAGCTGGTCAACCTACTGCCAGCACACCCTTGAGTTGGGCCCTCATGTGCTCTTTGAGAAGGAACTTGAAGATCTTGAGGCTGCCCTCAACACACAGGTCAGTTCTGAAATAACCACCTCCACCTGAATTACCTCCTGAACAGGTGTCTACCACCGCTTAGAGAAGGCTGTGGTTGATCCACAAGTAGGAAAATAAAGAATCATAAATAATAAGAGTGGTTCAGAGTGGCACAGAAACAAATATCCTTATCTCTATTCTCGGTGGTCTATCTGTCCCCTACTCTCTCAACCTCTTCTCTAAATGCAATCTCAGAGCAACACTTCCAAACTCCAAATCTGATGAGACTACCCTTCTGGAGATCCTACCTGGGCTTCCTATTGCCCTCAGAACAAAACCTAAGCTTGAGCCTGGACCACAGGCCAGCCCAGACTGGCCTCACCCATCCTTCTGATCTCTTTCCCATCTTGTACATGTCTGCCTTGATGCACTTTTCAGTTCCCGAACTTACCCAAGCTAACTCATGCCTACAGGTCTCTGCACAGGCTGGTCCCTCAATCTAGAATGCCCTCTTCTTCCCTAGTTCCTTATCCTGCCACTTACCAACTAAGTTTATCTGCCGCTCAGAAAAACCTTCCTTTTTTTCCTTCCCCATTCCCTATATACAGGACCAACTGCTCCCCTCTCTCTGGCCTCCCATGGAGCCTGAGCCCTCATTTCACTATACTGCAATATTTTCATGTTTACATATCTACTGTCCACTATGATTCCATGAACTCCTTGAAAGCAGGGATTGAGTCTTATGGAAGTATATTTTCCCATCACTAAGCATGGTGTTGAGCACAAAACAGGTACACTGTTGGTATTTGCTGGCTGGCTGAGTGACTGACTAAGCTTACCTCCACAAACTCTTCCAAACAAGACCGTACTTCCCTCCAAGTTTTCAGCCATTACAAATGACAGACAAGGTGCCTGTTTGAATTTCCAAGCGCTTATCTCCAAGTTTTCAGGTGGGACCTACCAGCCTGTGCTGCCCATGAGGTGAGCCTCCCCACTCTGTCAAAGCACCCTTTGTTCTGTTGGTTTACTTGAAAATGCCACTCAGTGGCTTCAAGCGAGGAAGAGGAGGCAGCCACGTCTTCAACCTGTCCTCAGACATCGATCACCTGCTGGCTGAGGAGATGTGACTGTTGCCTCCCCAAGCCGACAAGATGATTTTTCTCCACCACAATACGAGCCCAGTGAGCCATACAATCATGGTGAATTCCCTATCAGCTCAACATCCTATGCAATTTTTCAGAGAATATGATTCTATCTGAAAATAAGTGCAACAGTCTGGAACTCATTTCTCCCCTGTGCCTAACTTTCAGTTTCCTATAAATACCAGACAGCTTTCCAGGCAGAGACACACCTCAGCAAGCATCAGTGATGCCTCTGCCTTGAGCAGCGTCTGAGGCATTGAGAATTCACCGTCTTATTAAGGCATCACTAATGCTGTTTGCTGGGCCTGAAATTGTGTCAAATATCACCATCAAGAATGTTTCAAGTTAAAGTGTATATGTGTTGTGTGTGTGCATGTGTGTGTATGTGTGTGCGTAGCTAAAAAAAGAAACAGGAAGGAGAATTCAACTCCTCTAATAAAATATGTATCTTCCAATGGGCAGGGTAAAAACAGAAGTGTGTTAGTGATTTACTGCTGCATAACAAATTATTCCCAAAGTTCAGCAGTTTAAAGTAATATAAAGTAATACACACGGCTTATCTCACAGTTTTTATGTATCAGAAATCCAAGCACAGTTTAACTGGGTCCTCAGCATCTCATAAGGCTTCAATCAAGATGCTGGTGTGGGCTGTGGTCTCATCTGAAGGCTTGGTC
The DNA here is from genome assembly GCA_006408695.1 of Aepyceros melampus. NCBI lineage: Eukaryota > Metazoa > Chordata > Mammalia > Artiodactyla > Bovidae > Aepyceros > Aepyceros melampus. The sequence goes on from SJXQ01008117.1 coordinate 127,718, forward strand.
AGGAAAGGACCTGTTTTTAAGCCCATTCAGGTGGTGGTTGGCAGGATTCAGTCTCTTACGGGCTATTAGACTGAGGTCTCAATTCTTTAAGACCCACTGGTTGGAGGTCCACCTCTGATTCCTACCTCCTGGGCCTCTCTACAAAGCGTCTCACAACATGCCAGCTGGCATGCTCACTCTTATAGGCAAGAGAAATTACCAGACAAGAAACAGTGCCAGACGGGAAAAAGTTAGTCTCTTGTAACCTACTCAAGGAATTGACATCCCATGATGTCTGACATATTTTATTCTTTGGAAGCCAGTTTCTAGGTCTAGCCCATGACTGAAGGGAAGGGCTTACAGAGGGCACAGATACTGAGACAGGAATGATTTGGAACTCTGTCATGAACTGCCTACCCCAGAAATTCCAAATAAACCCCAGAAGAGTATCACCAGGACCTCTTATCTAAGACCTGGCACATAACAGTACCTGGGAAACTCATTCATTTATTTCTCAGTAAATGTTTAATGAATGTCCATATGGACAAAGCACTGTTCTGAATGGTAGGTGAAAGGATGCAGAAGTAAACAAAGCCAAAACCCCTGTCCTCAGCTTAAACTATAAGGGAAAGAGAAAGACAGTAAACAAGACATGGAACGTATTGGATGGAACTAACTTCCACGGAGAAAACAAAGCAGGGAAGGGATGAAGGGTGCAGTTGGAAATATACAGCAGGTAGGAAAGGCCCCTGGGAGAAGGTGACATTTGAGAAAAATCATCACAGAGACAGGGGAATGAGCCACCTGGCTTCTGACAGTTATGGAAGCTGCAGATGCAAAGGTCCTGAGGCAGAAATATAAGCCAGTGGGGACGGGGTGACCTACAGGAAAGAGAACGAGAATTAGAATGAGACAGAGGGTGTGAGGGGCAGACCACAGAAAGCCTAGAAGGCATTTGTAAGAACTTTGGCTTTTCCATTGAATGAATTGGGGAGTTTCTGGGGGGTTGGGACACAGGAGTGACATAAACTATCTTACAGCTTAACAGGTCTCCTCTGAATAATGGGTGGAAACAGATTTTAGTAGGTTGACCAGGGCAGAAAGAGGGAGATTAGTTAGAGTAGAGAGATCAGTTAGGAAGCTGCTGCTGTAACTCAGATGAGAGCTGATGAAGGATTAACCCAGGGCAGAGTTGAGATTCTGGATGGATACAAACACACACACACACATATACATTTGGAGGTGCAGCCAAGGATTTCTGATGTGTTGAACGGAGAGTATGTTAGAAAAGCTATCAGCGACACCTCCAAGGCTTTGGCCCTAAAACAGAATTGAAGGTTAAGGGAAGAGCAAGCTAGAAGTGAAGGTCAGGAGCTATTTGGAATGTGGCAGAAAACAAGAGAGACCTTCAGATTGGGAGTCAGAGACCCTAAGAGTGAGTTCAGCTTGACCTGGGTGGTTCGGTGGGCTTTACTTGGTACCCTTGGCCTCAGTTTCCTCCTTCCACCTACCAATGCTCGGCCCTTTGGAAGGCACAGACTCAGCCAGTAGCCCACACCTGTGCAGTGGGAATTCCATCTGTACATGTCATCTCTCTAAATCCCAACGCTGCATAAAAATGCCGTGTCTTACTGTGCAGGCAAACAATGTAACAGATGATCAAAGCGGACAGATTATTGAAAGCCAGCATCCAGCGCACGCACATCTCGGCTGTCACGCACCATTCCAGGTGCTGCTCCTGGATTATCCACATGTAATGAAGGCATAGGGCTCATGGGACCTCTAGGGATCTTAAGGCCATGGTTCTCAGGTTCCCTGGCTGTAACCTGAGGTATTATTCCCATACGCGCCTTCTCCACAATCAGCTCCTCAGAAGGGGTCCAAGTCTGGGACTGTCTGTAGTGCAACAGCTACCATGAGAACCCAGTCTTTGTCTGCACACTGTCAGAGATGGCAACCTCCCTACCCCAAGAGGCAGTCCACCGCCACCATCAGTACAGCTGGTGGTAAGAGGCTTTCGCCAAAACCTGAACCTACAGTGCCCCTCCATTAGCTTCTGTTCAATTTCTAGGGCCACCAGGAAATTTTCCTCTCCTTTCTGAATCACGAGTTTTCAGAGAATTAAAAGCAACCCTTAAATCTTCATTTGATGCTAATAATAATAGCACTAGCTAACAGCTGAATCATACTTTATGAATCACACTTGATAAGAGTTTTCACAGACATTACCCCATTCACCATCCATAATAGCTAAAAATTAATTGCTAAACATTATTCAGCTATCAGTACCAAATGGGACGATGAATGGCAAAACCCTTGATAAAATTTGTGATTATTTTACTCAGTATGATTATTCCAATTCTTTACATAAAGATTATTAAGACCCAGAAGTTAAGCCACTTAGAATATCGGCATAAACTAGTGTTAAAAGATAATCCAAAAATGTGCAATTATGATACAGATACAGATATAGAATGAACTCATACAGATATAGAATGAACATGTGATGAATTACTTTATTGTATCAGCGATTTATTTCATTCTATCATTAATGAAGGTTAGGAAGATATTATAACTGATTCTTAAGAAAACCCAAAGAACAACCACATCCATAGGCAAGAAATTTTCAAGAGACATACAAATGGAGGTAAAATTATTTGATGGAGGTTGCATGGGTCACAGGAATCTCTTCCAGATGGGAGAGAATGTACGTATCTATTAGGTACCTACAATCGATAAAAGAAGTTACACAAAGTCAAAATCAGGTAACCCAGAGAGGTGTCCTCTAGAACAGAGGGTCTAAACAATTAGTTTCTCACTGAAGCACCAATCTCCTTCCTACCTTTGCACAGCTGGATCTGAACTTGGTTCTTTATGACTCTTTACACTACATCATGAGAAACGCTGGGCTGGAGGAAGCACAAGCTGGAATCAAGATTGCCGGGAGAAATATCAATCACCTCAGATATGCAGATGACACCACCCTTGTGGCAGAAAGGGAAGAACTAAAGAGCCTCTTGATGAAAGTCAAAGAGAATGAAAAAGTTGGCTTAAAGCTCAACATTCAGGAAACGAAGATCATGGGATCTGGTCCCATCACTTCATGGCAAATAGATGGGGAAACAGTGGAAACAGTGTCAGACTTTATTTTGGAGGCTCCAAAATCACTGCAGATGGTGACTGCAGCCATGAAATTAAAAGACGCTTACTCCTTGGAAGGAAAGTTATGACCAACCTAGACAGCATATTCAAAAGCAGAGATATTACTTTGCCAACAAAGGTCCATCTAGTCAAGGCTATGGTTTTTCCAGTGGTCATGTATGGATGTGTGAGTTAGACTGTTAAAAAAGCTGAGCGCCGAAGAATTGATGCTTTTGAACTGTGGTGTTGGAGAAGACTCTTGAGAGTCCCGTGGACTGCAAGGAGATCCAACCAGTCCATCCTAAAGGAGATCAGTCCTGGATGTTGATTAGAAGGACTGATGTTGAAGCTGAAACTCCAATACTTTGGCCACCTGATGCGAAGAGCTGACTCACTGGAAAAGATCCTGATGCTGGGAAAGATTGAGGGCAAGAGGAGAAGGGAATGACAGAGGATGAGATGGTTGGATGGCATCACTGACTCACTGGACATGGGTTTGGGCAGACTCTGGGAGTTGGTGATGGACAGGGAGGCCTGGCATGCTGCAGTTCATGGGGTTGCAAAGAGTCAGACACAACTGAGCGACTGAACTGGAATTGGAACACTTCCTCACTGTGACCTCTAAGAAAATCTGTTGAAAACATTCACTGACTTATTTTTAAGCCTCAATCATAAAATGGTTAGACCTTAAATTGCTGGCCGCATAGGAGAAAAGGAACAGAAAAAGGCTCTGAAAAGAATGAGTTCAGTAAGGACACCACATATCTGGCTGTTTGCATTTTTCCATGTCAGGAATAGCCTCTCCCTTCATCTTTCTAGCAGCCTATTTCTTATTCAATAACCTGTTGTGCTGGGTATTTCCAGCCTGGGCCCCCTCCCCCATGCTCCTTAGAGAGGGCTCCATTGTGCAGTGAAGGGAGGTAAGGGGTTCCGCCTGGTTTGGGTTTTTGAGAAAGTCTATAGTGTTTCAATAGCCTCTTTGTTCTCTTTCTCTCAAGAGTTCTTGTGTCTTAAGGAATTACAAAATTTCATTCTTCCTATTGCATTAGTAGTTTGAAAAAAAGAAAAGAAACCAATTAAAAAATAAAGTTCTAAGGCTTAAGAACGGCATTTCTAATAACTTCACAGGTCTAACCTGCACTTAACTGCTGGCGGTTTAAACAGAAGGTTCCTTGAGAGGTGAGCAATAAAGAAGCCATTTAGTACTTGTTCTCCAGAGATGCTTTTATCAACTCACTTGCCCCCTTAACCGGCGCTGGTTTCTGTATGATCCATAGAAAAAAGGAGACACACCAAGCAGCTCTCACACATTTACATGGGTCAGGGCCCCTTATTAAGTGTATTTTCCCAAATGGCAATGCTTAGCATACTATGATTGCAAATGCTTAAATATTTCACCAACTTCAAAGGGATGTCAATTTCTCCTGCCAGATAAGGTAGCCTTCTAGGCTCCTGGGGGGTGAGGGAGGGGAGCCAATTCCAAAGGAGAATGTAACTCCAAAAATGTAAAGCTTTCATTCCAGATGTTACTTATTCCTCCTCCTTCCACTCAGCTGTGTTTCCACCAACACTAGCTCAGAAATTTGAAAAACTGGACACAACTTCTCCATTTGACTAAGGAATGGAGCTTGTCTATTTTTCCCTTTTCTCCTCTTCTCCTTTCCTTTTTTTTGTTTATTTAATTTTTGGCTGCACCATGTACCATTAGGGATCTTAGTTCCCCTACCAGGGATCAAACCCATACCCTCTGCATTTGATGGCAGAGCCTTAACCACTGGACCACCAGGGAAGTCCTCCCTTCGTTCTTGTGAGCAAGATTTGTCTTGTTCATCTCTGTATTCAGCATCTATATCAGTAACTAACCCAAAGCTGGTGCTAACATAGTGTTCACTGAATCACATGGAAATCAATCCACTGATTCAATTTTTATTCACTCAGCAAATATTCAATTGTTATCTATTATGAGCTATGTTCTTGACAAAGAGCTGGAGCTATTCTGGTGAATCAGACAAGGTTCTGGCTTTCAAAAGGCTTACACTTTAGTAAGAGAGAAGGTTAATAAATAAAAACATAGATCCATGATATCATTCATGAATAATAACATTTCATGTCGAAATAAGGGCTCTGAAAAAAAAATGTAGGGGAAAGTCATAGAGAGTGATAGAGTGATGATAATTCACTTTACCTTCTATCTACCCATCCATCCACACAAACATTTGCTGAGCATTTTCTTTTCCATTCCGGAAGGGCTTGTTAGACCAAGAGATAAAGATAAAGCAAATTATCTCCCCCTCAACACCACTACTCTGTTGCTCTTTGATGGGCAATGGACAAGAATACGCTAGCATTTACTGAGTGTCTACTTACATCAGCATGTCATACATGGTACCAGACCTTTTATATATAGTTACCTGATTTAATTCCAAAACTATAATCTTCCCAGGAAACAATCCTTATTAATTGAGGCCCACCACTGAGGACAGAGGCTAAAAGTCTTTCCAGTACCTTGTCCAAGATCACCTAACTCAGATGGTGGAGCCAAAATCTGAGTCTAGATTCCTTTACCTCTAAAATGTACCTCTGCATGTTATACCAGACCAGCTCCTGAGGCATAATGCCAGATAGATACCTGGGGGACATAAAATGGTCAGACAGTGACCTTTGACCTTGGCAAAGAGATTGCAAGCCCAGTGGAAAAGTGAGGTATATTTACACAGCCACAACCAAGGCAAAGAGGATTTGTATTTGAAGAACGAGACAAAGGGATGAGTTGGAACAGCAGGGACGCAAGATAAGAGTTTGAAATGAGTTCATAAAGGCAGAATAGATGTACAGATTAAAGACAAAGGTGAGCAGGGGCAGGGAGACTGTTTACTCCGTTGACTGTCTGCAATGTGTCAGGCATACAGGAGATGGAGCAACAGATGTGACACCTGACCTTGGGTCAAAGGCCAAGTTCACGTCTAGCTCAGACAGAAAGGGAGTAAAACCTGAAGTGCCTCTCCTTGGGGGAGAGCCTAAAGAGCCATAAGGATGCCCAGAAAATGAGGCCGCCACGCCTATGGTTATATCTTCTCTCGACACTGGATACATTTCACTACAAAAATAGTGGATTTCTGTTGCAGGATGCTACCTTGGCTTCATAAACTCCACAAATGTTATCTGTATTTCTAGGTAAGCCTGGCCTTCAGCAAAATAAAGGTTCAGAAAAGAGCTCCAAAGCCCACTCAGACGGAAACAGCCTAAGCTCTCAGAGACTCAGTTTCCTCATCAGTAAAGCAAAATGATGACTCAAAGAATTGAAAAATCACTGTTAAGACTGAAAGGTGTCCTCCCGCAAAGGACTCTGCATAGTTCCTGGCTGATACAGTACTCAATAAACAGTAGTTTCCACCTGCCTCCCTTGAGTCTCCTCTTCTATAAAGGTACTTGGTAGGTGAGAAGTCCTGCAACCATTCTGCCTCTTCCCATATCCAGTTCAATATATATATCCAATGGGTCATCAAATCCTGCCAGTTTTCTCACTCAGGTGTCTCTCACATCCAACCCTTCCTTTCAAACCTAGTTGGGCTGTGCAGCTTCTCTTTTTAATATTTTTACTGAAGTATAGTTGATTTACAGTGTTGTGTGAGTTTCAAGTGTATAGCAAAGTGTCTTGGTTATACATATAGTTCCCTGTAGAGTAAGTCCTGGTTGCTTGTTTTATATATAGTAGAGTGTGTATGTCACTCCCAAACTCCTAATTTATCTCCCCCATTTTCCCCTTGGGTAATCATAAGTTTGTTTTCGATATCTGTGAGTTGTTTCTGTTTTGTAAATAAGTTCATCGGTATCATTTTTTTAGGCTCCACAAATACGTGATGCCATGTGAGATTTGTCTTGCTCTGTAAAGGGAATACCTCTGTACTGTAGATGGGAAGTAAACTGGTGCATCCACTATGGAGAAGAGTACGAAGGCTTCTTAAAAATCTAAAAATAGAGTTACCATGTGATCCAGCAATCTCACTCCTGGACATACATTTGGAAAAGATGGAAACTCTAATTTGAAAAGATACATGCAGCACCCCAATCTTCAGAGCAGCACTGTATCCAATAGCCAAGATATGGAAGCAACCTATCAACAGATGAATGGATAAAGAAGATGTGGTGTGTATGTCTACACACACACACACACACACACACACAGGAATATTACTTTGCCATAAACAAGAATGAAATAATGTCCTCTGCAGTCACATGCAGTCACATGGATGTGATGGCTTCTTAACCAGTCTCCCTCCAGTCCTTTTGAGAGAGAAAGGCATGCACCCTGTTCTTTGCATCCTCCAGTCCCTCTGAGCCCCAGATCACTCTTCTTAAAACACACTGTGAGGCTGTCACTCCCTGAGATGCCACTTCATGGCCCACTCTCATATGCCCTACTTGCCCATACACTCCTTGAGGTAAAGAAGTGTTAGTACAACGGGAATATCCTACAAGTAGAAAATTATGCTGAAATCAGAAAAGTCCATGGACTCTCCTGAAAGGGAGGCTACATGACCTCGAAGGTGGCATGCTCAAACAGCCTTGCCTTCAGTGACTCCTCCGAAAAGCACAACCCAAGGAGTGACATGAAAGAGGCCACAACCAAGGAGCCCTTCTTTAGCACAAAGTCATTATTCCCACTAAACACAGAAAAATACAACCCTCTCCAAGGGATGGAGGCAGGAGCCGAACCCAGGAGAAGAATACTCAGGCTGCAGAAACACTGTGGCCATGGTTGCAGAGAAATGCAGGCCACCTGGCGGGGGTGGCGGGCGGGGAGTCACTGTGCGGAGATGCCCCTGATAGGCACCTGATTCCAAAGGTATCACAGAGGATTTGCAGATGCCCAGCCCAAAGGCATTCTGCAAATAGAAATGGGTGTGGCACATCCACACTGGCTGATGAAAATCAACAGGGACCAGAGGAGGAAACAGACAGGCCAGCTATTCACCCACCCCAGTCACCGCTCTCAGGGGACACGCACAAACGAATGGCAGAACCCAAGCGTGTGTTTCCAGATGGAGAATGTTCTTTGGCTACGATCACCTTCCCCTATGGAAGCCTTTCTGGAACAAACCCCATCCGAAAAATAACAGGCTAGGTCATCAACACAACCTCTTTCTGGACTTTGCTTTCAAAGCCTTTATCACTTTTGTAGTTGTCGAAGTGTTTGTCTAAAGTCTGCCTCTTTGTACTAGTCTATGGATGAAAGACAGCCAGGGGGCCTTTTCTGACTTTTTCTCACATCCTTAGTACTGAGTACTCCCACTAGCTGTGGCTCCATGACCTTTAGCTGGGATCTACCTTTTCTAAGTTTCAGCTATTTTATGCCCCCAAAAGGATATTGGAAGTACCCTCCTTATGAAGTTGACAGAGGACTCCAAGAGATAAAATGCACAGAACATTTTGGTTCTCACTGGCCTTTAAGAAGTGTTCAATAAATGTCTATCATCACTACCTTGCTTTGGTCAGGGGTCCATAAAGACTTGTTGAATAAACAGAGAATCACTTACATTAACCGCATGCTAATCTCTGCAACAGAGCTTTGGCATGCACAGAGGTTAATATTGAGCACATCCACCTTTCAAGAGAAGGGCTTGTGGCTCACTGTCACGTGACATATTTCTGCAGCATCCATTTCAATCATCCATTTATTTATATCAAAACCCAGACACGACTTCAAGGGGAAAGAGATCTTTCAACAGGGCGTCTCAGCTTAAAAACCCCATGTTAAGGACATACAGGCAGAAATCCGGTGCTCTGGCTGCCAAAAGGCTGATGTCAGGAAGCTGTCAGAGTGTGGAAGGTGTCCCAAGAGGTCCCAGACACCCAGAAGCTATCAGCCCAAAGTACAAAATCGGCGCTTACCAGTTGCTGGGATTGACCCAACAGGTCCAAAGCCGGCGCTCTGGGGGACCGGCTTCTGGTTAAGTCTGCAGAGCCCTCAGGTTAGAAGCTTTTGCCCAATGCCTAGATCTGAGCTGGCATGAGAAAGCCCAGCCTAAGGAAAAGTGCTGCCCACTGAAGACACAGCAGCTTACTCCCCCGACCCCCATCCTCCAGGTGCTGGACAGTGGCTTCAGTTCTCTGAAATGATGCGAATCAGGCAGAGGAAACAGGAAGCCCCACCTCCATCCAGGCAGAATCTCCCACTCTAACTGCTGCGACATCCCCTTCTTCTTGCTTAAAAGAACTGAAGGTGCCCATTTATTCTCTCTCACCATACAACTCAAGTCAAGAAACCCCACTGACATTACCTAAGCCCAATTTGCTCCAGGAGAGTCTGGTCATGAGTTGAACCTCATTCACTAGGGTCAACATGGGGGTGAAGACAGCAGCCAAAATAAGAAAAGATCTGGGTTCTGTCTGCCTCCCAAAACCCTTTCACTCCCCTGTGCCCACTACCTCCCCACTGAGTCATGACGAGTTCTAAAGAGCAGGCATGGGAGCACAGAGAAGATACCAGCTTAGAATCTTAGAGCTGGAGGACTTAAAAGGGCCTCTGCTGGCGTTTCCATCTTCCTAAGCAGACAAGAAGAGCAAAGGTGGATTCCCTCCTGGGAGTAAGTGCAAGAACCTGCAAGTTGCTCTTCTCCAAGCCATCCCCTCCCACAACAGCAACACGACCTTCCTAAAACAAAGCCAGCCACACACACTGTGCACCGGCTTCACTCTTAACCAGGAATAAAAGCTACACCTCTGGCAACGGCCCACAAGGTCTTGCCTGGAAAGCACCCTCTCAACTCCTCTGGCTTCTCTGGAGTCACATTCCTTGCTCAGTGCCCACCCCCACCACCCTGGTCTTTATTCACTTCCTTGAACAGGCTAGGTTCTCTCCCAGCTAGAGCCTTGGCACCTGCTATACCCTCCACCCAAAAAGCCCGCCACATTTCCTTGACCAGCACCTTCCTCTCTTCAATCAAGTCTCAGTTCCAACATCAGCTTCTCAGAAAACTTCCTCCCACCCACTATATGGGAAATCCTAAAGGAAAAGCAGGTGACAGAGATGAGATGGTTAGATAGCATCACTGACTCAGAGGACATGAATTTGAGCAACCTCCGGGAGATAGTGGAAAACGGAGGAGTCTGGTGTGCATGGTCCATGGGAGTCACAAAGAGTCGGACATGACTTAGCAACTGAAAAACAACAATATATTATAAATACTTCTGGTTTATATTAAAATATATATTGTCATAATTATCAATGTTGTTAATATAATTGTCCAGTTCAGTCACTCAGTCATGTCTGACTCTTTGCGACCCCAGGAACTGCAGCATGCCAGGCTTCCCTGTCCATCACCAACTCCCAGAGCTTGCTCAGACTCATGTCCATTGAGTCAGTGATGCCATCCAACCATCTCATCCTCTGTCATTCCCTTCTCCTCCCGCCCTCAATCTTTCCCAGCATCAGGGTTTTTTCCAGTGAGTCATTTCTTCGCATCAGGTGACCAAAGTATTGGAGTTTCAGCTTCAGCATCAGTCCTTCCAATGAATATTCAGGATTGATTTCTTTTAGGATGGACTGGTTGGATTTTCTTGCAGTCCAAGGGACTCTCAGGAGTCTTCTCCAACACCACAGTTCAAAAGTATCAGTTCTTTGGTGCTCAGCTTTCTTTACAGAGTCCAACTCTCACATCCATAAATGACTACTGGAAAAACCACAGTTTTGACTAGATGGACTTTTGTACTTTTAATTGTATTTATATGATATACACATACATATAAGAACATATATTTACATATGCTCATCTAAGCTTCACTGGTTCCTGTGGGACAGGCATTATCATGACCATCTTGATAAGGAAACCGAGTACAGAGGTTAGATAATTTGCCCAAAGTCACACAGCTAATAAGTGACAGCAGGAGGCTTCTGTCATCACTAGCCATCACCGGTGGATAGTTTATCTCAGATCTGGAACTAAGCGTGTCCCTCAAGGTGGAGCACAGGGTGACGTGGCAAGTAAAATGGGCTGTTTTTGCAGCCCTGCATCGGCTGGACAACTTGGGTGTTAGAGCCCAGGGAGAAGGCATGCCGGCCACCCTGCCCTATGATGCTGCTGGCAAGTCGCTCCCTCTCCCAGCTCTGCTTTACATCCTCCAAGAAGCCAGCTACTGGGGAGGATTTAAACTTGTCTGCCAGAGTGTCTGCTGCCTCTCCAGGGACTAATCTGCCGTGAAGCAGATGCAAAGCTTCATTTATCACTTCCAATGGAACATGAAAGAGACAAAGCTCCAGCAGAAGCTTCCCGCATCCCGTGTCCAACAGGGCAGGGCGTCGCCCACCAGGGCTTCCCAGGGGCCAGCTCCCCTGAAGAAGGGTGTTCCCCCACCCCTGCAGTGCCCACACACCCTGCAGTGAGTCCGGGCTCTGTGGTCTAGTGATGGACCACTGAGCTCTCTATCAGATTATTTCCTTTAAATTGAGATGACATTCACATGGCATAAAATTAATCATTTAAAAAAGTACAATTTGTAGCATTCTTAGTACCTTCACAACACTGTGTAGCCACCACACGGAACTAGTTCCAAAACATGTTTTCACTTTCGAAGAAGAGCCCCCCTACTCACCCATTAAGAAGGCACTCCCCATACCCCTCCAGCCCCTGGCAATCACGAATCTGCTTTTGTGTCTATGGAGTCTCCTATTCTGGACGTTTCACATGGATGGAGTCATCTCATGTGAGTTCTGCGTCTGGCTTCTTTCACTTCACATCACATTCTGGAGGTTCACCATGCTGCAGCATGGATCGGTATGTCCACTGGGCTTTGCACCACTTGTCAGTTGAAGATGACAAAGTGTCCAGTGTGGGATACAGAGAATTCATAGCAGATAGCCTCTCTCGTCCCCTGATATCCTGAGAAGTGCAGAGTCCGAATCAAATTCACCGGAATCTTTCTCCAGCTGCAAAAACCCTGGGGGGGGGGCGGGTGGGAGACATGCAGCCCATCTCCATGCATCACCCTGGGGAGTGCCATGGGGTGGCAGGTGGCAGGGCCAGACCAGTGAGGGACACCAGACTGCAGCCCTGCCCGGTTCCGGGAGGCCCAGCACTCAGAAAGAGAAAGGGGAACATTAATATGTATGTGCTCGTATGCTTCTGCTAAAGAAAACAAAACGTGGCAATTCCAAGAAGTAAGCAACCCTGAGGGTTTTATTTTGCTGCATCTTAGCTGCAAGGATAACAAATTGTGAGCTGACCCCACTGTGGCATCAGCAGAGAACGCTCTGCACATGACACGAAGTCAGAATGTTATCAGTTTCTTAGACAAGAGCCTCAGATTGAGGCTATAAATGCAACCGCTGAATTCTCTGGTGAAAAAAAAAAAAATTCTGTCCTAGTGTTCAACATCCATTATCTTCTAGTGGGCGTCTCACCATCGTTTGCGGTACATACTATCTAGTTTTTGGTCCAAGTCTTCCTTCCCTCAACATCACGGCCACTCCCCTCTGCCACATAAACAGAAGGGTTTCTCAACCTCGGCCCTGCCTACACTTGGAGTAGGTTATTCATTTCCTGGGGGGCTGCCCTGTGCAGTGTAGGATGTTTAACAGCATCCTGGCTTCTACCCGCTAGATACCAGTCACATCGCTCCCTGGTCACAACAGCCACAAAATGTCTCCAGACCTTGCCAAATGTTACCTGGTGGGGGTTGAGGGGGTGTAAAAAATAAACCTCAGCTGAGAACCACGGAATGTCAGGTGAAAGCCAGCAGCTACAAAGAGGGTTCTGAACAGATTGCATAAGAAGTGCAGGTATGGGGTCTTGCACTGTGCTTCCAAAATAGGTTAATTACATCAACTCTCAATTATCCAGGGGCCAATTATCCACATCACCCCTGTCCCTGCCCCTACGCTACCTAAGGTCTGCCCAATTCCCCATTCACAAGCAGCTGGCACTGTGGGTGAGAGGAGGAATTTAAAAATCAAGAATGCAGGCTCACAGGGAGACTGGATTATTTGTTTTGTTTCGGATGGAGAGACTTGAGCAGGTTAAAATACATCCTTTCTGCATACCAAAAGTTTTAGTCTCTCAGTTGTGTCTGACTCTCTGTGACCCCATGGACTATAGCCTGCCAGGCTCCTTGGTTCATGGAAATCTCCAGGCAAGAATACTGGAGTGGGGAGCCATTCCCTTTTCCAGATCTTCCCAACCCATATCGAATCCAGGTCTCCTGCACTGCAGGAAGATTCTTCACTGTCTGAGCCACCAGGGAAGCCCCTTTGCATACTGTGGGTGCTTAAACACAGCCCAGGTTTTCCCCAGCCCCTCATAGCAGAGGTACTAAAGGGAGGTGGGAAGGGGTTTCTTCTTCTCCTCTCTGGATGGCAGGACAACCCAGACCTTCTGCTTGGGGCAGGGAAAATTCTAGTACTACCTCTCTCCCTCCAAATACCTACCTGAATCTCCTTTAGGTAAACAGACAAGTGGTGAGGTCTTCTGAGGCAATCAAAAAATAATTAACATATACATGGAAAGAGAGAGCCCCATTCACATTAAAAAAAAAAAAGAAAGAAACTGGAATTCCCTGCCAGTCCAGTGGTTAGGACTCCGTGCTTCCACTTCAGGGAGCAAGGGTCCAATCCTTGGTCAGGGAAGTAAGAACCTACAAGCTGCTAAGCCAAAAAATAAACTAAAATATTCACCCAATGTCTCATCCACCCCAGCCCTTGATCCCTTTCTTTTCTCCCCATGACAATCTTCTCACGAGAAATTGAACTCACTTACTTTTTGCCTCTGGCTTTTCAGGTGCTGCAGTGGTAAAGAACCAGTCTACCAATGGAGGAGATGCAAGAGATACCGACTTGATCCCTGGGTTGGGAAGATCCCTGGAGTAGGAATTGGCAACCTGCTCCAGTATTCTTGCCCGGAAAATCCCATGGACAGAGGAGCCTGGCAGGCTACAGTCCATGGGGTCCCAAAGAGTTGGACCGACTGAGTGTGTGTGTGCACATGCACACACACACACCCCCTTTCCCATCATTTCACCTTCCACTCACTCTTCAACACAGTGCCATTTGCCAGTCACTGAGACAGGCCTCACCAAGGTCTCCACCTTGTCCCTGGATCTAGGATGTAAGGTCCTTGAGGGCAGAGGATTTTGTCTGTTTTGTTTGCTTTTGTATCCCCAGTACTAGAACAGTGCCTGACACATAGAAGGTGCTCAGTAGATATCTGTCAAATGAATGAGTGAATCTCAGTTGATTTCCACAAGGCACTTCCAGTACTTACTTACCACTGCCTCTTGAAATGCATCCTTCCCTTGGTTTCTAGAAAGCCACATACCACTGGTTCTCCTCCCACCCACCCCTGCCCTGGGTGCTCCATCCCTGACTTTTTCATGGTGTCTGCCTTCTTAGCCTATCCTTAGATGCTACTCAGGGCCCTATTCCAGCTCTCAGTCTCATTCATAACACTCTTTTCCTGGACCATCTCATCTATTCCCTAAGCCTCAATTGCCCCCTGGAGAGGACAGTACTGCTCAAGCTGCCCTATATCCATTCCTCATTCATCTCTAAGAACATCCAGGTCATACTCTGGAAAGCTGGCCTTCCCTACCCTAACCTGCCCCAGGTGTGGACACTTTAACTCAGAGTCAGCCAATCAGAATCCTGCAAACCCCCAGCTAAAATAAATGGTTCAGGGATGGACTTGGATCTGATATAAGCCAGCAAAAGTCTGGTCCACGCTTTGAATGGTTGGAAATGAGCAGTTTTCTCTCTAGTACTGATCCTAGAGGTATAAGGATACAGGCTTCTTCCTTCACTAGGAGGAAAGCATACCTAGGAGTTCCGCCAGGTCAAAAGAAAGCAAAGTGAAAAGATGAGAGAGGCCAGGAACCAATGACTCATGTGAGACCCTCCGTCCAGCAATGCTTGAAGAGGCCAACTCCAGGATTTTTCAAGTAAATGATCCAACCCGTTCCCTCTTTGCTTATGCCACTTTGGGTTGGATCTGTCATGTATAACCAGCAGCTGCAGCTAGATCAAGAGTGCCAGGCCTAACTCCACACTGAGCATCATACTCACAAGTGCCCATGACATTTTTCATGATCTCTGCCACACGAACACACTATGGAACACACTCTCTGAATCAAAACCTGAGCCAAGAGCCCCTCCCCATGTGCAATATCAATCTCCCACTCCCTACCATACTCTTCCCACCTGTCAGACCCATTGTCCAGCAACCACATTGCTGCGACATTACAATCTTGACTTCCTCTTCATTAGAGTCTCACATCTTTCCTGAAAACAGAAGTTCTGGAACTTCATCTCCAAGGTGTCCGACATCAACTCCTTCCCTCCCCAGACATGCATGCCATTCCCCTGCTGAAAGGGAGGGCCCATCCCTGCCCTCCCCTTCAATCTGCTCTAGTCTTAATAATTAGTTTTCCAAACAGAAGGCAGTGGTCATGATGCTCTGGGATGTTGGAGGCTAGGTCATCATGAGCCTCATAGCATCCACTGCCATGAAGAAGTCCAACTATCCTGAGAAGGCCATGATGGAAAGAAGCCCAAGCTAGTGAAGAGAAGGTATGAGGCCAGTTGTTCTAGCCATCCAGCCAGGTGCTAGACCCGTGGGTAGAAAATCCATTCTTGGACAATCCAGACACAGGAGATATCAAACAGTGAGAACAATCAACATTCAAACTATTACTCAGCCATCTTGAGCCTCTGAGCTACCCCAGCTGAGGCCGCAAACATGGGACAGAGACAAACCTTTCCACCATGCCCTGCCCTAATTTCCAATCCACAGAGTCACAAATATAGAAAACAGTTGTTGGTCGATGCTACTACCGTAGGAGTAGCTTGTTATGTAACAAAAACTAACTGAAACACTCAGACCCTGCTTATCTTTGCCAGCCCTTGCCTGAGATCCAACCAGTTCCAGCCTCTTCTCTCTAAGGGAGCCTGGCCAGAAAAACCTCCCTAGAAGAACCAAAATGAAGTTGTTGCCTTGCCTGTCTGACTCCCTTCTATGGTGTGGACTCCTCCATGGCTCGACACAGTGTCTGGTGCTAAGATATCAGTGTGTATCAGCTGAACAAATGAATGAATGAAAGGCAGGAGGTCTGTGCGCCACGGCCCGCCATGGGAATGCTTCTAAGAGCCCTAGAACTAGCCGCGTCTTCAGGGGCTCTACAGAAGGAAGAAGCATTGCAAGTATTGTAATAATAGCGACAGGTTCCAAGCTGGGTAATCATTAACTATCCCCAGGAGAGCTAGTTAACCAGCGAAGAAGAAAGGCCCCTCCTCAGGGCTGGGAGTGCCAATGCCCTGACGGCACTTGGCTTCAAACTGAACGCCCTGCGCCTTCTCACACAGCCTCTCTGTCTATAAAATTGGTGGTTTCTATAGAAACAGAAGCACTGTAGTAAAGCGGAGGGAAAATCGTACATTCTGTCAGCGTACAGAGATCAATCCTGTTCTTATACGGGGCCAGGGCTCTTTCACGCTTTATTTTTGAGCATCTCAACTTTCATTTCCATCCCAGCCGTCTCATCTCATATTTATGAGGCTCTTGCGCTGGTAATCTCATCCCTCCTCACCTAGCTGCCTTTGTTAACTATGACCACAGGCAGAAAAGTCTGTGAAAGCAGCAAAGAATCCCCGGGATCTCTTTGGGGGTACCAAGAGTACCAAACTCCAAGCTCAGAGGCAGAGCCGGGCTGCCTGGCATGTGGGGTAGCAGCCGGGATGGCGGACAGAGACCCTTCGTGAGACTGTGCAGCCCCCTAACCGGGCCTTGTGGAAATCTGCTCTGAAGCGGGTTCCTGTTTTACATGCCTCCACCTTCGCTTAGACAGTCTCCAAGCTCTTAAATATTAATATGTCTGCAATCTCTGTTTTGCACCCCAAAGTGCAAGTAGCTTTCTAACAGGCAAGGGATTAGAATTTAGCTTGTATTTGAATTACTCATGCTGCCTCTGATCATCTATGAAGAAAATTAGAAAAAGCACAGGTTGTATTTTAATATTTTAGATGAAGGTCCAAATTTCAGGCACATGTTAAACTCATGAAAAGTGCCTGCTTTTATCTTGATTCACTCTTAAAAAAGAAATCATATGATGTTTTCTGCATCAAAGAGTCCTTTTATAACACCCATTTCAGTCTGACCTAATAGCACTAAATGTGTGTTGCCTTTTTAATGCTCTAATAAAATTGATTAGAGGAATAAAGAGATGGCTGAATGAGGGTGATGAAGGATGGATGGATGGATGGATGGATGGGGAGGGGACAGGGGATGGAGAGAGAGATGGGGAATGGATGAATGGATAGATGAGCAAATCACATTAACCAGGAAAATTTTCCAAAATGCAAATCTAATCATTCATTTATTCATTCACAACAGTTTTGAGCACCTACTATGTGCCAGGAATGATGTCAAGCACTGGGGATTCCGTGCTGGATATTTGAGATAAGGTCCCAGTCCTTGATTCCAATGTCTTTGGAGTAGGAAATGGGCTGAGAGGAAACACTGGTGAGTGCAGAGGAGTCCTGCATGGTCTATCCGTGGTCCAGGTGACAGCTGATGGCAGCTTGACCCAAGATGACAGCAGTGGATACAGGGAGGCAGACGTAGATTCAAGAGTTATCAGCAGGACTCGATAACTGACTGAATCACCCAGCTCTGAGTCTAAATCTCAGCTCATCCATTTGTAAGGCTGTAGGAGCCTCAATTTCCTCAGCCGCGGATTGCAGATAATCACACCCACCTCCTTCAACAAACTGTGGAAAATTCTTAGAGATGGGAGTACCAGACCACCTGACCTGCCTCCTGAGAAATCTGTATGCAGGTCAAGAAGCAACAGTTAGAACTGGATATGGAAGAACAGACTGCTTCCAACTTGTGAAAGGAGTATGTCAAAGATATTGTCACCCTACTTATTTAACTTATATGCAGAGTACATCATGAGAAACGCTGGGCTGAAAGAAGCACAAGCTGGAATCAAGATTGCTGTGAGAAATATCAATAACCTCAGATATGCAGATGACACCACCCTTATGGCAGAAAGCAAAAACTACAGAGCCCCTTGATGAAAGTGAAAGAGAAGGATGAACAAGTTGGCATAAATCTCAACATTCAGAAAACTAAGATCATAGCATCTGGCCCTATCACTTCATAGCAAATGGATGTGGAAACAATGGAAACAGTGGCAGACTTTATTTTTGGGGGCTCCAAAATCACTGCAGATGGTGACTGCAGCCATGAAATTAAAAGACATTTGCTCCTTGGAAGAAAAGTTATGACCAACCTAGACAGCATATTAAAAGCAGAGACATTACTTTGCCAACAAAGGTCTGTCTAGTCAAAGCTATGGTTTTTCCAGTGGTCGTGTATGGATGTGAGAGTTGGACTATAAAGAAAGCAGAGTGCCAAAGAACTGATGCTTTTGAACTGTAGTGTTGGAGAAGACTCTTGAGAGTCCTTTGGACTGCAAGGAGATCCAACCAGTCCATCCTAAAAGAAATCAATCCTGAATATTCATTGGAAGGACTGATGCTGAAGCTGAAACTCCAATACTTTGGCCACCTGATGCGAAGACTGACTCACTGGAAAAGACCCTGATGCTGGGAAAGATTGAAGGTGGGAGGAGAAGGGGACGACAGAGGATGAGATGGTTGGAAGGCATAACCAACTCAATGGACATGAGTTTGAGCAAGCTCTAGGAGTTGGTGATGGACAGGGAGGCCTGGCATGCTGCAGTCCATGGTGTTGCAAATAGCTGGACATGTCTGAGCCACTCAACTGAACTGAACTGATACCCATCTCCTAGAGTTGCTATGAGAAATATGTGAGATGAAGTATGTGAATGAGCCAGAAACAAGGCTTGGGAAAGAAAACATTTTTTAAGACCCCAAGCTTCCATTTTAGGGAAGGACATTCAGAGCCCTGGTTCTATTCCCCAGAGCATGAGCCAAGAGGAACACTAGAAGCTGTCAGGATTAAAGAGTCGGCAGAATGTCGAGAGAGAGGATGCAGAGCAGACCAGGCTCATCGGCTAAAGAGAGGGTTTGTTTTTTTTTTTTTAATTAAAAAATACATTAAGTTTAAAAAAATCTTGAGCTGAATAAAATGTGTCTTAATAGACACTTTCATGCCCTTTCAGGTCATGGATGAAATGGGTCCCTTCTCCATCAGCTTTATTCTTTCTAATACCACTCCTTCCTCTGCAGAACCTAGAGATACAATTGGTCCAAGTCAACTGAGAGTACAGGGAGGAGGGAAAGAAAAAATCTGAACCAAAGGTCAGTTCCCTCATCTGGGGAGGCTACAGAAGGTCGGGGAAGGGTGGACAGAGGCTACACAAAGGTGGGAAAGGGTGGACCTCTCCACCAGTGCCAAGCTCTCCATCAGTAAGCACAGGGCAAGGCAGACATGGCCGCCTCCAGTGTGCAGATGAGAAGACTGGGGCTCAGAGACACTAAGAAACTTACTCAGAGTCACACAGCTCAATAAAAAGTGAAGCCAGGATTGGAAAACAGGTCTGAGTCCATGCTCTTGCCATGATATCCCTTGCCATTCTCGGGTTAAGTCATCGGTGAGTTAATAGTGAAACCACAGTTTACTGCTTGTTTGAAGAAGAAGTTGAGTGACCTCTACTTCCAGCAGGAAAGTCATCTCTCACCTCCACATGCAGTTAGCCCCTACTGAATAGAGTTTACCAGACTCCTAAAAGAAGGCCTGGCCCCAAGATTCAGAGGAGTCATCCATCTGAGGCTTCTCAGCCCATGGAGAATTTACATCTTTTCGCTTCTGCAGAGACAGCGGAATTCTCCCTTGGTGATTTTTTAGTGTCCTTGCAAGGCAAACCCCAGATGACTGAGCCTGTCCAGACCAGGGTTTCTCAGTGCTGGCATCCCTGGAATTTTGAACTGGGTAATTCTTGGTTGGAAAGACTTGTTCTGTGCTTCACAGGATGTGAAGCACACCTGTCCTGTACCCACCAGATGCTATGGGTGCCTCTCCCAGCTGTGACAACCAAAAATCTCTCCAGCCATTACCGAACATCCCCTGGAAGACAAAGTAGCGCCTAGTTGAGATCACAGCCCTGGATGGATGATCACACCCTGAGAGAAACACAGAAGCCAGAGGGAGATCACAGGGGCCAAGGGGCCTCCAAGACCTCTCACACAGGAAAGGATGGCTGTCCCGTGGCACAGTCACGCAGGCTGAGGTAGACCCTCAGCACTACAAGCTCTGAACCCAAGCTTGTCAAAGTTGATCCATTAAGTCAGTGGGACTAACTTAATGGATCCAAGTCACAAGAGGCTGATGTGTAACCTAGATTCCAAAGTACGGCTGTCCCGGGAGAAATAGACCTTTCAAGCACACCAGATTTTCTTATTATTTGATCATCACATTTTTCCCTAAAGAGAACTCTGGGGAAATAGAACCTTGATGAGGCCTGGTGAGCAGAACTTAAAGGAGGGATTGTTGGAAGACACAGGAGAGTCTTTCCAGGCAAAAGTTCTCTCCCCTGGGGATGGGAGCAAGCATCATCCTGGCATACTGTATTCATTTCCGTATTTTATTATTATATTAAATATATTTATTATAATTAAGTTAATAAATATATTCTAAATGTTACTGAGCTTTGAAATGTCCCCATAGGGAAAGTACTAAAATTGCTGTACCCACTTACCAGATGAAGAGATGAAGGCTTACCAAGATTATCTGACCTGCTCAGCCAGCAAGTGCACTGCCAGTCCAGCCAGGGACAAAGGCTGAAGCAACACACTCTCACTAACACTGGATGCAATGCCCAGGTAGCAAAAGTGAAAGAAAAGGAGATGTGAAACAGTGAAAGAGGAAAAACCTACACCTAATGGTACATCCTCAAGTGGGCCACAGCTTCGCAAGATCACACAGCCAGCAGCTTCAGCGCAGCTATATGGAGCCACTCTGCCCTGGATAGTTCCTTCCAGGAAAGGAAGGGAAAGGCATTTATCTGCTGCCTTGCTTCCTGGCTCTCTCATTCAAGTTCACCCTGCAGAGAGTCCCGACTCCTGCATGCACAGGTTGTGATACTCAATTCCCTCCAGGCAGCTCTTGGAAAAAGATCACACTCCATGGAACAGGATCATCCAGGCTCTATCTGCTCAAGTTTGGACACCAAAGATGCTTCACTTTCCACCAAAGTGGGTACAGTATGCTGAGCAGGAAGTCAAGGCCGGGGGACAGACGAGCCCAAGAGAATGTGGTGGGCACATACACTGAGTCCAGGACACACGCTGTCTCAGCCCTTTGAGGCTGCCCTCACCATACTCCAGACTGGATGGCTTACAAACAACAGAAATCTATTTCTCACAGTGTTGGAGGCTGGGAAGTCCAAGGTCAAAGCACTGACAAATTCTGTGTCTAGTGAGAACCCACTGCAACTTCACACGGCAGACGGAGGCATGGGATTTCTCTAGGGCCTCTTTTACCTAGCATGAGGGTGACCTAATCACCTGCAAACCCCCCACCTCCAAACACCATCACACGAGATGTGAGGATTCAGCATGTGTATTTTGAGGGGACACATTCAGTCCAGAGCACCCAAATCTTTGAATTAAAAGTAAGCACTAGTTCATTCAGTGGCAAAAAGCATTCGACTCAAAGATTGCGGTGCCCTTGGCATCTATATCTAAAGCACCACATGAAAATGCAGTTTCCCTGGCCACATCCCAAAACTAAAGGAGCAGCTTCAACCAGGGGATGGGACCACAGAGTCCATTCATTTTTAACAAGCTCCCCAAGTGACTTTTGTGCACACTAAATTCCAGAAGCAGCTAGAGCTGCATCGTGAACTGTGCTGAGCATGCCTCAACTCCCTGACTCATTTCAAGGGAGAAAAATCGAAACCCAGAAGTGATTAACTGCAGATCAATAGAACAGAGCAGTGAATCACGCAGAAGGTCAAGTCGTGGTGCGCAGAAGCACACTGGAGAGGACAGTCCTCACGGCAAGCCAACATCATTAGGGGCCCTTGCAAACGTCACTAGCCCATAAACATCTGTAAAAACAGGTCTCCTGGATATGAAGGGAAGTTAATTTTTCATATAGCTGAAGGAAGAGTAGATTTCTTTTTAATCCCATACTCTACACTGATCCGAGAGTCTATTCTTTTTTGAGCCACCAAAAGACCCCATCTTTGTTTACCTTCTTCTGTAGGAGTGATGCCTCATCAGAGGGAGGCCAGAGTGAACTTTCTCTCCTCGAGAAAAAATGAAAAACTTCTGATTTTTCCATATTAAGACTCTCACAGCCCTAGCTGATGTCAGATGCTATTTTTTTAAATATATTTATTTACTATTGATTTGGCTGTTTGAGTCTTAGCTGTGGCACAGGCTATCTTCGCTGTGTTATGTGAATCTTTCACTGCGGCACACGAACTCTATGGTTGTGGCACAATGGCCCCAGGGCATCAGTAGTTGCAGCATGCAGGCTTAGCTGTCTCGCAGAATGTGAGACCTTAGTTCCCCAACCAGGGACTGAACCCACGACTCCTGCCCTGAGAGGCAGAGTCTCTACACCTGGGCCATCAGGGAAGTCTCCAGATGCTATTTAATGGAGACAAATGATGCAGGGTGAGTCTGTCACAAAACAGGACCTCCCCTGCCAGTCCCACACGCAAGCCTTTGTCATCTGTGAAGATTTTCATCAATAAACTTTCCAGCAGTTACTGTTCCAGTGGAACATACCCACCTCTGGAAATTTTTTTAACAAACTCACATTTAATTTCCTTTTTCATTAATTAATTTTTGTATTAATCTCATCCATTAGAGCCTAATACCTCCCAATTACACATTATAAGCTCAAAGGAAAGTCGGTAATTGAGACCGTCCCAGGGTTCCAGGAGCGCCCCGCTCAGAATGTCTGCTTTAATTAGGTTTTCATTAATTACTTTTTTATCAATTAATATTTCGTTCTTTTGGACCCAGACTTGCAATCTCCACATCATCTGCTCTTAAATGACACCTCATTTATTGTAATCAGTCAAGCAGGGGGGCCCAGAAAAGAGCTTGGCAGAAAGAGTTGGTCCTACAGACAGGCTCTGGGATTTTTGTACAAATTACACCTCACCCTTTGGGCATGCTTCACCTCCAAAACATGAAAGCTTAGGCGAGTATGGAATTAAGAAGATGAGGCATAGGCAATGGCTGGTCCAATCACCTCACCTGAAGATACCGATCTGACGCCCAGGGAGAAAAGGGACCTCACCTCTCAGAATGTCCATCTAGAACATTTTTCATCTGTTCCCTGCACCTCCCCCACCGGATTACTAAGGTGAATATGTAACTAATCATGTATACCAGGACAATTTTGAGAAAGAAAAGGATTGTTATTCATAATTATAGGACTTCCCCGGTGGTCCAGTGGTTAAGAATCTACCTGCCAATGTAGGGGACACTAGTCGGATTCCTGGCTCAGGAAGATTCCAGATGCTGGGGGTCAGCTAGGCCTGTGTGCCACAACTACTGAAGCCCATGGGCTCCAGAGCCTGTGTGCTCCCCACCAAGAGAAGCCAAGGCAAGGAGAAGCCCCAGCACTCGGTGAGGAGGAGCCCCTGCTTGCCGCAACTAGAGAAAGCCCAGTCACAACAGCGAAGGCCCAAGGCAGCCAAAAATTAATATTAAAAAAAAAAAAAACAATTATGCTGGCGAACGAAAGACATAAACCGGGACTGTCCTCAGCCCACCAGGACATATGTCACCCCATCCATCATCCCTACGCCAGCTCGCTCTGCTCTTGGATTAGTTTGCAAACCTCCTGAGAGAGAGGCTCTTCAAGGTGGCAACCCTGCCTCTGATGCCTTACTTGAGCCCATATTTGCCTGAAAAACCAATACTCACTGATTCACGATAATAAGATAATCCAGTCTCTACCTTCTGATCTCCCTTACTCTTCCCACTTTCTATCATCTGCATTAATACCACTACAAGAGAAACAGACGAGCAGCACACAATCAGTAACTACAGGCACAGCGCTGCACAGCAGACCTCTAGACTTCATTCATCGTGTATACCTGAAACTTTGTTGTATAGCAACCTCCCATAATCCCCGGCCCTGAGCCCTAGCAGCCATCACTCTAATCTCCACGTGTATGAGTCTGGCTATCTTAGACACCGCATGTGAGTGGAATCATGCACCGTTTGTTTTCTGTGCTGGCTTACTTCACTTACATAATGTCCTTCCCATACAATTATGTTGTCACATACAGCAGTATTTCCTTCTTTATTAAGGATGAAAAACATTCCACTGCATGTATATAGCACCTTTTTTTTAATCCATTCATCTGTCAATGGACCTGAGGGTTGTTTCCGTATCTTAGTTTCTGTGAGTAATACCGCAATGAACGTGGAAATATACATACGTCTCCTCTAGAACCTGATTTCAATTCTCTTAGATATATATGCAGAGGTGGGATTGCTGGATCAAACAGTAAGTCTACTTTTAATCTTTTGGGATGCAACCACACTCTTTTCCCTAATGGCTGGACCATTTTACGTTCCCAACAATGTACAAGGGTTCTCATTTTTCCATATCCCTGACAACTTGTTATCTTTGGGGTTTTTATAATAGCCAACCTGAAGTGTGAGGAGACAACTCAATGGGGAAAGGAAAATCTCTTCAACAAATGGAGCTGGGAAAACAGGATAGGCAGATACAAAAGACTAAAGCTGAACTTTATCTTACATCATACACAAAAAACCAGTTCAAAACGGATTAGAGATTTAAAGACCTAGACTGCAAATCTCCTAGAAGAAAACATTAGGGGAAAGCTTCATGACATTGGACTCGGTGATGGTATCTCGGATATAACACCACAACCCACAAGTAACAAAAGCGAAATTAGATAAGTGGGACTACATCAAACTAACTAAAAGAAATTCTGCACAGCAAAGGAAACAACAGTGAAAAGGCCACTTATAAAATGGGAGAAAATATTTGGAAACATATCTGATAAGGGATTAAAATCCAAAACACATAAGGAATTCCTACCATGCAATAGCAAAAAACAAACAAAAAACCTTGATTTAAAAATTGGCAAAGGACTTAAACATTTCTCCAAAAAGAGAAATAGCCAAAATATACATAAAAAGTGTTTAATTCACCAATCATCAAGGAAATACAAGACATTTCCACTTTCTTATACTTTCCACTTCATCAAGTATCTCTTTTCATCTATATATTTCACCATTTTCCAACTATTTTAAAATGTTACCAAGTTGGACCAAACTTCTATCCTAATGACTAACCTAATGGTTAAAAGTGAATTAAAAACATCTGGATTCAAACTTTTTCGAGAAGTATCTTTGAGCAGGTTTTCTTATGGTCTCTGTGCCACAATGTTCTCATCTGTAAAGCAGCGATGACATAGTACCTATACCTCCAAGGGTTCTCACAAAGATGAGACGAGTTAATATATGAAAAGTGCTTCAAACAATATACGGTTCATAGAAAGTGCAGCATACATGCTGGCTACATTTTTAAAAATCATAAAAAAGCTAAAGAAGCAGTGATGACCAAAGAAATAATCTTAAACTGAATTCTAACCCTAAACCAAGCAGAGTATCCCTTATTTAAGGAGAAAAAGGAAAAGAAAATCAAATTTGGTTAAGCACAGATTCCAGTGCCAAGGACAAGGGTAGGTAGTTTAAATGTATCGTCTCATTTAATTCACACCAAACCCCTGGAAGGTAGGAGTTATTATCCTCACTCTACCGATGAGGAAACAGGGACTCAGATACATACAATGATTGCCCTCTACCATACCACAAAACCAAAGTTCCCAAGAATTGCACCCAGAGGGGACAACTGGGGAAAACAAAACAAACAAACAAAAATGACCTCGGTGACGGGCTGACTTCCACCTGCTTGCACTCTTCTTGTTTCCAGCATTCACTAACACCTACACCCAGAGAACATTGCTTTCCCTTCAAAGCCACGACCCCTGACAAGCCCTTCTGGGGCTCTGTGAATAGCTGACACTCACTAGAACTTCCATAAAGATGTTCTGAGCCCCAGGGGAGAATCTAGACAGGAGCAAGCACAGGAGTCAGAGAACTGCTATTGCTGATCCTTAACAGAGCTCAGTCCTCCACAGGGAACTCACTCCTGGACCACACCAGCCGACCCCAATGCTGGGACAGTGTGTCTCACCTCCAGTAGCTGGCCTGCTTCCTGGTACCTGGTCCTTCCCCTCCACAATAAAAGGCTCCAGCCCCTAGGTGAGTAAGAACACCTCTGAACCTTGACCAGCCACTTTACTTACTACCTACCTGGTCATTGACCAAGTCGTGTGTACATTTAATATATATTCATGTATATTTTGATAATGTTAGTAAAATACTGCATTTAGTCAAATCAATAAACATATCCCCTCTCCAGGTAGGTGCAATCATCAGACAACGCTTGTCACCAATACCCTTCACCACACACTAATGTATATGCACCAGGAGCGCACGCGCGCGCGCGCGCGCGCACACACACACACACACACACACCTCTTTAAACAAGTGGCTTGAGAAAGCATCCAGGAATACAGTGACACAGCAGCTCTGTCCGCCAAGGGAGCAGAACGGCCTCAAACAGCATCTGAATAGATGCTCAGCGTCCCTAACAACGTCTCAAATAATTCATTTCCCTATTTTTGGAGAACAGACCAGGATAGGTCGAACTGGCCCCATTTATAAATAACTACAAGAAAATATAACCAACAGGTGGCCTAGAAAGATATTTTGTAAATAAAACAAGAAATAATAAAGTATGCAGGGAAAACAGAACTTTTCTAAAATAATGTGTTGTATGAAATGCCGTCAAATTTCAGGCTACCTGCTTTGTGTTCTCCATATATTTAAGGAAACCTAGTTTCTATGAAAAGAAAATTTTTTTAAGTGAGATTAACAGATAAATGGGATGTAGCTAAAAGGCTAAAAAATTAAATACTGGTAATTAAATATAAAGACTGTTTTGAAATGTAAGAGTTGATTAGAGAACTTTAATGTATTTGAAAGCTATAAGTTGCAGAACCAAGGCCATGGAATCCTGAAGCAGTGATATGTAAAATAAAACTTTCCAGAAATGAAGAAAAAAGAAGGTGATGAAGATCCTTATGGCGCTTCTAGTTCTCTAGGAACATAAAACCTTGTTGTTCAGTTCAGTCGCGCAGTCGTGTCCGACTCTTTGCGACCCCATGAATCGCAGTACGCCAGGCCTCCCTGTCCATCANCTGGGGGGCATCCGACTGGCAGGCACATTGGCGGGCACACTGCCTGGCACGCCGGATGGCAGGCGCACTGGCGGGCGCAGTGGCGGGCACGCTGGATGTCACGCCGGATGGCAGGCTCACTGGCGGGCGCACATGTGGGCACGCTGGCTGGTACCCGCCTGGCAGGCTTACTGGCAGGCACACTGCCTGGCACGCTGGATGTCTGGCACACTGGTGGGCGCACTTGCGGGCACGCTGGCTGGAACCCGACTGGCAGGCGCACTGGCGGGCACACTGTCTGGCATGCCACAGGGCAGGCACACTGGCGGGCGCACTGGAGGGCACGATGCCTGGCATGCCAGAGGGCAGGCACACTGGCAGGCGCACTGGCGGGCACACTGCCTGGCATGCCAGAGGGCAGGCACACTAGCGGGCGCACTGGCGGGCACACTGCCTGGCATGCCAGAGGGCAGGCACACTGGCGGGCGCACTGGCGGGCACACTGCCTGGCATGCCAGAGGGCAGGCACACTGGCAGGTGCACTGGCGGGCACACTGCCTGGCACGCCGGATGTCAGGTGCACTGTCGGGCGCATTGGCGGTCACGCTGGCTGGCACCCGACTGGTAGGCGCACTGGCGGGCACGCTGCCTGGCACGCCGGATGGAAGGTGCACTGACGGGCACACTGGCTGGCACGCTGGCTGGCACCCGACTGGCAGGCGCACTGGCGGGCACACTGCCTGGCACACCGGANAAAAGCAAAGGAGAAAAGGAAAGATATAAGCATCTGAATGCAGAGTTCCAAAGAATAGCAAGAAGAGATAAGAAAGCCTTCTTCAGCAATCAATGTAAAACCTTGTTGTAGCCCTCATTAAAAGCAAATCTCCAAATATTGTAATATCTTTTCTCAGGCATTTTAGTTATTTGATTCAATAAGGTGCTACTTGGAAGAGAAAAATAAATAAGAAGTTCCTAAGAAGAAAGGTTATATATAGTTACATTTGGCTGGAAGGGGTAGAACAGGTGTCCTGGGTAGAAAAAAGGGTTAGCAAGACAAGTATTCACACAGCAGACACTTGAGAGAAATCAGACAAGATGAGCTGGGGGACAAGGGGAAGAAAACAGGCCAACTCACCCTCCTTCTCCAGGGGAGCATCGGTGAAGGGGGAAGGGTACTGTCGTGACATATACATCCTCCCTGGGTGGGGAAGATGCCCTGGAGGAGGGCGTGGCAACCCCCTCCAGTATCCTTGCCTGGAGAATGCTGTGGACAGAGGAGCCTGGCAGGCTACAGTCCATAGGGTCGCAAAGAGTCGGGCACGACTGAAGCGCCTTAGCTGCACTGTGGCGACTGCATGCCTCCATGAAGTGTGCTGTGGTGACTGAATAAAGTCCTCCTTCTCCTCAAAAAAAAAGTCTGTATCTTAATGCCTGGTGGTGGTGGTGA
Organism: Aepyceros melampus; assembly: GCA_006408695.1. Classification (NCBI taxonomy): domain Eukaryota; kingdom Metazoa; phylum Chordata; class Mammalia; order Artiodactyla; family Bovidae; genus Aepyceros; species Aepyceros melampus. The sequence continues at coordinate 156,507 of SJXQ01008117.1, forward strand.
AGTCGCTCAGTCGTGTCCGACTCTTTGTGACCCCGTGAGAGTCGGGCACGACTGAAGCGCCTTAGCTGCACTGTGGCGACTGCATGCCTCCATGAAGTGTGCTGTGGTGACTGAATAAAGTCCTCCTTCTCCTCAAAAAAAAAGTCTGTATCTTAATGCCTGGTGGTGGTGGTGAAGTCGCTCAGTCGTGTCCGACTCTTTGTGACCCCGTGGACTGTAACCTACTAGGCTTCTCAGTCCATGGGATTTTCCAGGCAAGAATACTGGAGTGATTGCCATTTCCTTCTCCAGAGGATCTTCCCAACCCAGGGATCAAACCCGGGTCTCCCGCATTGAAGGCAGATGCTTTAACACGTGAATATGTTACTTACATGGCAAAAGAGACTTTGTACCTATAATTAAGGTAAGGATCCTGAGGTGGGGAGCGTCTCCTGGATTATCTGATGGACCCCATGTAATCACAAGGGTCCTAAGTAGAAACAGGGGGAAGGAGGAGAATCACAGGAGATGTGCTGACAGAAGCCGAGGTCTGGATGAGGCGGGCTGTGTGCCAAGGGATGCAGGCGGCCTCTAGAAGCCCACTTGCCCAAAAGGGCAAGGAAACAGGTCTCCCCCTAAGCCTCTAGCTCAGACAGTAAAGCACCTGCCGGCAACGCAGGAGATCCGGGTTTGCTCCCTGGGATGGGAAGATCCCCTGGAGAAGGCAATGGGAACCCACTCCAGTATTCTTGCCTGGAGAATGCCATGGACAGAGGAGCCTGGCGGGCTATAGTCCATGGGGTTGCAAAGAGTTAGACATGACTGAGCAACTAACACACAGCACAACTAAGCCTCTAGAAGGAACACAGCCCTGCTGACACCTTGATTTTAGGCTTCTGACCTCCAGAGCTGTAAGATACTAAATCTATGCTATTTTAAGCCATTGAGTTTGTGGTGATTTGTTACGGAAGCCATAGGAAGCTAATACAGGGGCTTTCCTAAAAAGACAAATACTCAGGTGCAGAATAAACTCCAGCCTCTGTACCTCATACCTGACTTACAGAGTCAATGATTTCCTAGTACCAGTTAAAGTACTAACATGAACTATGATAATAAAGGCAGAATTTCCAAAGAGCCTTTGGATTCTTGGGTAAGCCTGTTACTACAGGTACCAGTGCAGATGGAACGCTCCCTTGATAAAATTACAAGAAAGAAAATCAGGAATATGAAAGACAAGAGACATACACAGATGATGAGCGTTCCTAAAACATAGATTTGTTGTTGCTGTTGTTGTTAATCGCTAAGTCATGTCTGCTCTTTCACAATTCTGTGGACTATAGCCCACCACGCTTCTCTGTCCATAGCACTTCCCAAGCAAGAATACTGGAGTGGGTTTTCATTTCCTTCTCCAGGGGATCTTCCCGACCCATGGATCAAACCCACTTCTCCTGCACTACAGGGAGATTCTTTACCACTGAGCTCTCAGGAAAGCCCAAAAGATTATAGATCAGACTTTTTTAAAAAGCTACACTGAAAGTCCTAACATCCTAAATAGTAGTTTTTCAAGCAACAAACAATAAAAAATAAGATATTTCTATGGGTAAACATTTACATAATTAAAGAATACTTTCAGACTTCTCCTCTACAATACTAGGGTATAAAAGCTAATGAATAAATATTCACAAGGTTTCAAAGCACTCTTTGTTCATATATATGGAAGAATCAAAGAGCTATTTCCAATGTATAAGGATGCAGAAAGCACCTACAGAAACACCACCACCACCATCCACTCATTTCCTCTGCCAATTAACCCTCCTCAGGAAACTCTTAAAGTGAATACCCTAACCAAACAGGGATTCCTTTTTTTAAAGGAAGAATGGGTAGTTATATTTTAAAGGCCAGGTAGTGAGCATCAATCACTTTTTTCAGCTTGAACAAGCTTAAAAAAAAAAAAAAAAAAGAATTTTCTTTAACAATTATCTAAATCCAGTTATAAACAATATAAATGCTATTAGTATTTCTTTTAAAAAAGACATAGAGGCATGTAATTTAAAATAATGATTAAATTAGAAACATAGATAAAAATCCTATTTGGCATCCCATATCCTAAACAACTGAGAAATAGGAAGTTAAATTTAAGTATGTTTCTAACACAGCTAAATGTATGCAATAGTGAAACTAAAAGCAGGATGCAACAGGAATACCAAATTAATAAACTAGGAATCAGCAATCTCTTTCTACAGAAAAAGGCCAGCTGGTAAATATTTCAGGCTTCTGAGACACACATAGTTATTGTCTGTATATTCTTTATTTTGTTTTGCAACAATTCAAAAATGAAAAGCCATTCATGGACTGTGTGCTGTACAAAAATAGGCTGTAGGTTGGCAAGCCCTGCACTAGAGTTAAAAAGGAAGGGAGATGGGAAGAAAGAAAACTCTAAAAACAAGCAGAAGAAATAGAAAGCATCACACAGAGATGATGAAAGTCAGCAAAATAGAGCAGTTGTGACGCTGAGTATAAATGGTCTCCATTTCTCTAAAGACATTGAGTCCAAAACTGAGTACAATGAAATATTTTCCATGAGACACAATCTTAAGCAATGAGATTCAAAAAGGTTAAATGTGAAAGAATGGGCAGGTTTAATAGGCATCTATTAGTAAAAATGCAGGTGTACCAATATCCATATCAAAGTAGAATTCAAAGACAAGGCATTAAATAATATAAAGGACTATAAAGAAGGTTAAGCCCTGAAGAACTGATGCTTTCATACTATAGTGCTAGAGAAGATTCTTGAGAGTCCCTTGAACAGCAAGGAGATCAAACCAGTCAATCCTAAAGGAAATCAACCCTAAATCCTCATTGGAAGACTGATAGTGAAGCTGAAGCTCCAATACTTTGGCTACCTGATGCAAAAAGCTGACTCACTGGAAAAGACCCTGATGCTGGGAAAGATTGAGGGCAGGAGGAGACGGGGATGACTGACGATGAGATGGTTGGATGGCATCACCAACTCAATGGACATGAGTTTGAGCAAGCTCCGAGAAATAGTGAAGGACAGGGAAGCCTGGCATGTTGCAGTTCATGGGGTTGCAAAGTCAAACAACTTAGCAACTGAAAAACAACAATAAATAAAAAAGGAAGTCATTTTATATTGATAAAAGATGTAATATACAAAGAAATCCTAACTATCATGACAGTTTCTGCAACAAGTTAACAGGTTGAAATATCATAAAGCAAACTGTTAGAAATCAAGATATCAACAGAAACATAGGAGTAAGGTAACTTAACGTACCTCGCTGAGTGCCCCATCTAAAAGGCAAAATTTAAATAAGGATCGGAAAACACTGGTATAATTATTACGCTGATATAAAAGAGATAAAGTTTTTTTTTCTTAGAAAGAGTTCTTTTTACTGTGCTTTGAGTATTTTTAAATGGCTTTAAAATAATGATAATAATGCCCCCAAAAGAACCTCAGCAGATAATTAAGTGCTTTATAAGCTGTATTATCTGATCACAAAACCAAAGGTTAACACTTAACCACTGATAAATTTTAAAAGAGCAGAGGAAAAGATGGAACACACCACTATTCATTTCACAGTGAATTTCTATAAAATTTCTATAATAATAATGACACCAAAATGTGACCAAAATTGCAAAAATTATAAAACTATAAGCCAATATCAAGTGCCTAAATCTTTTAAAAAGAACTAAGAAACCAAGTCCTTTTATGTATGAAAACAATAATGCAATGCAACTAAGTAAACTTCATTCCAGAAATACAAGGATATTGCAGAATTAATAAATCAACTGATGTATTTACTCCAAAGTGAAATAAATTTTAAATTAAAAATCACACAAGTAAATCAATAGATGCCAAAAGATACTTGATTAGAATAAATATCTATTCTTGATTTAAATTCTTAGTAAAAGAGTTGAGTCGTTATTATTTGAAAGTGATTATCTACCTGGAAAAGCCAAGGTAATCAACAGAAAAGCATTATAACTTAACATACAAATTCAACAAGATATTCAGCTTAGAAGTAAGTAAATAAGCTCATAGCTTCATCATATAACATGATCAGCCAATAACAAAATATAAAGCTGGGGAGAAAAATATCCCATTTGCCATGGATATACCTATAAATGTACATGTGAATGGGTATAGTCAAATACACATATGCACACAATAACACAAAATGTGTTTGTAAATGTTTAACTACTGGCTCTCCTGCAAAAAGAAATCCTGGTTTCTAGCATTCACTGTAGATTTCTGTGGTTTAAAGATTCACACAATGATGAATTAAAAATGACCAACATGCTACCATTGAACACAGAACTTGAAAGAGATGTATCATGGAATACTATTATACAGTAACTCTATTTACAGATATACAATAAGCATAAATAACTCTAAGAACATAGATAATGATAATGTATAATAAAAAGTCATGAGTCCTGAATATTTTAATCTAATTTATATCACTGTAATTTTATACCATTTAAGTTTTAGTTTTAAGAATGACTGTGTTTAGTTAAGTACCATCCTATCAAAGTACTGAAATCTTAATATTCAACTCTTGCAAGCAGATATAGACTGGCTTCAGGACATCATTGTTTAAAAAAAAATTCTCAACCAGAAAGATTCAGCACTTACAAAAATATCACTAAATTTCACTGAGAGCCATAAGATAAAACTTCACTAAATATATCATGCTTATAGATGGGAAGACTTAATATGCTGAAGATATTGATTCTCTTTAGATTCATCTATACATTTAGGAAATCACAAACAATACCCCAGTTTAATTTTCTTTGGGGGCAACGGTCAGGGGGAAGGAAGAGGACCTGACAAAGCTATCTTAAATTTGCTCTGTAAAAATCAGCATACGAGGGGAAAAAAAAAGCATGTATGATGGTATCTAGAAAAATGGTAACCTATTTGACCTAAACTAAAATGAGGAACCTATTTGCAGGGAGACGCAGACAGAGAGCAGACTTGTGGACACAGCAGCGGAAGGAGAGGGTGGGGCGAGTGGAGAAAGCAGCGCTGCCATATACACACCACCGTGTGTAAAAGAGACAGCGGTGGGGAGCTGCCCAGCGGGCCCAGCTCCGCTCTGTGACGACCTGGGGGCGGGGCCGGGGAGGGGAGGGAGGCTCGAGAGGGAGGGGATATACCTATGATTGTATGGCAGAAACCGATACAACATTGTAAAGCAATTTTCCTACAATTAAGAAAAATTAAACAAAGAAACATGCAAGAATACCTAGGAAAATTCTGCAAAGATAACACTCAGGGAGGCACTCTATCTTAAAGCTATTACTAGGCTAGAAGGGGCTTCCCTTGTGGCCCTGCTGGTAAAGAATCTGCCTACAATGCGGGAGACCCCAGTTCAATTCCTGGTCAGGAAGACCCACTGCAGAAGGGAAAGGCCACCCACTCCAGTATTCTGGCCTAGAGAATGCCATGGGCTGTATAGTTCATGGGATCGCAAAGAGTCAGACACGAGCAAATCTCACAGGCTAGAATGTTCAGAAAAATATGGTACCAAGGATCTGGTCCCATCACTTCATGGCAAATGGAGAAAAAGTGGAAACAGTGACAGATTTTATTTTCTTGGGCTCCCAAACCACTGCAGCCATGAAATTAAAAGACACTTGTTTCTTGGAAGAAAAGCTATGACAAACCTAGACAGTGCATTAGAAATCAGAGACATCACTTTACCTACAAAGGTCCATGTAGTCAAAGCTATGGTTTTTCCAGTAATCATGTATGGATGTGAGAGTTGGACCATAAAGAAGACTGAGCACCAAACAATTGATGTTTTCAAACTGAGGTGCTGGAGAAGACTCTTGGACTGCAAGGAGATCAAACCAGTCAATCCTAAAGAATGTCAACCCTGAATATTCACTGGAAGGACTGGTGCTGAAGCTAATGCTCCAGTACTCTGGTCACCTGGTACGAAGAGCTGACTCATTGGAAAAGAACCCGATGCTGGGAAAGACTGAGGGCAAGAGGAGAAGGGGAGACAGAGGATAAGCCAGTTGGATGGCGTCACTGGTTCAATGGACATGAGTTTGAGCAAACTCAGGGAGATAGTGAAGGACAGGGAAGCCTGGTGTGCTGCAGTTCACAGGGTCACAGAGTCTGACATGACGTGGCAATTGAACAACAACTAGTACTGAAGAAACAGAAGCACTGATCTCAGTCCACTGGGACAGGAAGATACCCAAACAAGTAATTCCAATCCCATGTGGCAAATGCCAAGATGACAGCCAAGAGGACTTTGGGGCACTGAAGAGCCTGCAAAAGACACACAAAGGAAGTGACATCTCAATAGATTTGCTTTTTCACATCCTTTGAATCTTTCATCAGACTGCTTTCCAAAAAGCCTGTACCCATTTGAGTATGTAAAACTATTTTTAACATGAATGCCAATGCTGAGCATTATGTCATTTTTATTATATCTTGCCTAGTTTGACAGGTGGAAATGGTACTTTATCTTAATCAGTATGCCTGATGGCTAATAAGTCTGGTAATATTTCATACACTCACTGGGTGTTTCCAGTTCTACTTTTGTGGAAATCCATCTCTCTTCCAAGCTTGCTCGGACCCCCATGCCATCTTATTACTCCCAGTACATGGTGCCAAGGCCATGTGTATGTTGAAGACTGCAAATCAGGAGTAGGGCTGAGTCTATTTTATCCCTCTGTGTGCAGCAGAAAGCAGTGCCCAGCTTATAGGAGATGCTCTGACAGCATGTGCCAAATGAACAATACAGCAGGCTCTTGAGCCCTTGGTTCTTCTCCACTACGGTGTCAGCAGCAGCCATATCTGAACCACAAAAAAAAATGGTGCTGCTTTCCCAAAGACACTCCTGCCAACATTATTAACAGCAACTGGGCACAAACAAGGACGAAAACAGAAATAGAGCAAGGCTATAGTTCAACCCATTGTACGTGACCATCCGGCGGGGGAACGTTTGTAAAATTCAAGGAGAATTGTCTTCAGAAAACACATTTTGCTTAAGAGATTATTCCAGGGTACCTGTGAAACTGTCAGAGGAAATTAGATTCTCTGCAAATAGCAGTCACTTGAATTTCTACTTTATTTCTAGAGCTCCCCTCTTTAACTCCTATTTGTTGTGTCTTTACAGCACCTCCTTTCAGAAAGGTAGTTACGACTCATCAGACCGTGGGAAGGCACCATACAGAGATGACAGAGCACTTCAGCAGAGGAGGAGTTTATACAAGCTTGCTGGGGCAGCCGTGCAAGAGCCCAGCCCTCCCTGCCCAGCTAAAGGAGCTGCTTAACCCACTCGGTATCTGTAGCGGGGGAAAGCAGTTTCCCTCCACCAAAATATACGTGTACATGTGACCTTATTTGGAAAGTAGGTCTTTACTGATGTTAATTTAAGGATCTTGAGATGAGATTGTCCTGAGTGACCAGGGCAGGGAGGGCTAACTCCAAGGACAAGTATCTTTATAAGAAAGAAGAGAGAAGACAGACACCTGGAAGAGAAGGCCACGTGAAGACGGTGGCTGGAGTGATGCAGCCACCAAGGATGCCAAGAGCTCCCCGCAGCACCAGACAAGGAACAGATGGCCCTCTAAAGCCCTCAGAGGAAGTGAAGCCCCAGCGACATCTTGATTTCAGACTCTGGCCTTCAGAACTGTGTGAGAATACATTTTCATGGTTCTGAGTGCCCAAGTTCATGGTCATTTGTTACAGTGGCCCTGGGGATCTATATAGTAGCCAGTCTTGCTCCCTGGTGCCTGAACACTTCTGCAGCATCTGTACTCCCCAATCCCTCCTGCTGCTTCTCCCCCCGCTAGACTGTCTTCAGACCCCCCACAGCAGCCTCCTCGCGGACCCCCTGCCTTCAGCCTTGCCCCCTCCAAGCCAAGACCACTACCTCTGCAAGATGTCAGGAAGAGGACTTCCTTGGCCGTCCAGTAGTTGAGAATCTGGATGCCTGCCAAGGCAGGAGACACAGGTTCAATCCCTGGTCCAGGAAGATTCCATATGCCATGGGGCCACTCAGCTGGTGTGCCACCACTATGGAGCCTGTGCTCTCAAGCCCGCGAGCCACAATTACCGAGCCTGCGCGCTACAACTACTGACGCTCAAGCATCCAGAGCCTGTGCTCTGCAACAAGAGAAGCCACAGCAGTGAAAAGCCCGCTCACCACAGTGAAGAGTAGCCCAGCTCACCACAGCTAGAGAAAGCCCACACGGAGCAACAAAGACCCAGCGCAGCCAAAATAAAAAGATGCTGGGAAGAGTTTCCATCATTTCTAACTGAAGACTGATACTCTCCTTCAATCAATGGATGGAAACCCAATTACAGATACTGGGATAACTCAAGGTTCTCAATCTGATGCCTGAGGCTTCCCAGTACTTGGTCTCAGCTTGCCTCTTGCACCTTATATCTGCCAAGACCAGCTCCCTGAACACTCTCTACTCCACCGGGACTGTCTTCTCCCTTGTCTGTCAGGCAAATACCTTTCATGACTCTGCTCAAGTGTCATTTTCATTTTTGAGAACTTCATTTAGTCCTTCCTTCTACCTCTACTGCCAACCCAACAGAACTTCCAGACCTCATGGATGCTTCCACACCTCACGTCCCTATTGTCTGCAGCCCACACCTTCCAGACCTCATGGAAGCTTCCACACCTCACGTCCCCATTGTCTGCAGCCCACACCTTCCAGACTTCACGGAAGCTTCCACACCCCACGTCCCCATTGTCTGCAGCCCACACCTGAGATATAGCATCAACCGCACCTAATTCACATCCACGTGTGTGTGACTCACCCACTTCCCTGTTAGCCTCTGAGCTCCTTCAGGCCTGGGTCCATCCTTATCGGACTCATCCTTGGATCCCAGACGATAGTCTAGTGCCTGCACACACAGGGACCCAACAGAGAAGTGGGCGGGCAGGGGGAGACATGGCTATATGGATGAGTGCACCAACTAGCAAAGTACCAAGTGAACCAACAGATGGATACCTTGTTGACAGAGAAGTTAAATGCAAAAGGGGCCAGGACTCAAGAGGAATAGCTGGGAGTTACACAAATCAATTCCAGGTGGCGAATCAAAAGCTGACTGAAGATAAATACATCATGACAAGACTGGCATTTCCTGGAGCATCCTAGTTTACAATCCCTTTCGTATTCTTCAAGTCATTTACTCCTCTCAGTGACCTGGTGAGGTGAGGAACTACTATTAGTATCTATATTCACAAGGAAGGAAGCCAGAGTCCAGACAGCTTGTGGACATCAACCAAGGTCTCCTAGTCAGCGAGGGATGAGTGAGGATCCCAGGACCTAGGTCTGTGCAGCTCTTTAGTCTGCGCTCTTTCTGTGTGGGATCCACCTGGCCTCTGCTTTAAGTCTCAGACTGTCCATCAAGCACGTGCAGAAAAGTGAGCAGAAGTGTGAACGTCTGACTGTGTCTATGTGGAACCCAGAGACACACACTGTTTGCCTGAAATGACTGACAGGATGGAAACTGACAAGTCATCATCTGCTTCTGGTGCTGCTGACGACTGGTTAGCGTGAATACTGTGTTGATTCCCGCTAGATGGAAGAAGGTGTCACTTACCGTTAATGGAGGGTCACACGTGTGCTTGCCTAAAGGAAAATGCTCTTTCGGCTGTTGTTGTTGTGCTCAATTCTCCCCTCATTTTACAGCCACAGAAAAAAGAGAAGATTCAGCAGAAAGGATGACTCTACCTAGGGGAGGGGTGGAAAGGCATCCTTCTGATTTCTTCCCTTCTTTCTTGACCGGAACAACCAAAAGCCAGTCAAAATACCAGTGGAAGTCAGAGGATGGGCCTGAGTTCTGAGAGCAGTCAAGCGCTCTGGGCTCCAGACCAGAGCTTCTGAATCCAACAGCCACCACTAGAAGGTGTTCAGAGTCCAACCAGGACCACCGGGCTCTCGGCTGAGTGACATTCATCTCTGCTTAACGAAAGATGCTTGAAAATAAAAACAACAACAGATAACGCTGCTGAGCACTTCACTCTGGACGATGGAACGTGCTGAGTAAACACTTTACCTCCCTGTAAGCCAGGCAACCACCCTGTGAGGCAGGGACGGATCCACTGTTACAATCTAGAGAATTCTGAATTCTCCAAAACTTTGAAAGCCAAAAGATCTTTCCCTAAGTTTGGTGCAAACGTATTTGGTGCTAAGACTTAGTTTAAACTGTTCTGAGCTTGTTTATAATTTTTCTCTCTCCTTCTTAATGGTCATATCTGTACTTCTGCTACAAAAAAAAACCAACAGGCTTGATTTGGGGTGTGATCCCAGACCCTTCTAGTAGTGTTCTTTATTTGACTGTATATGGACAATAACTGCGTGACTGTGTATGCACACTCAGTCATATCTGAATCTTTGCAGCTCCATGGACTGTAGCCCAACAAGCTCCTCCATCCATGGCATCTTCCAGGGAAGAATATTAGAGTGGGTTGCCATTTCCTCCTCAAGAGGATCTTCCCAACCCAGGGACGAACCCAAATCTCTTGCATCTCCTGCACTGGCAAGCAGATTCTTCACCACTAGCGCCACCTGGGAAGCCAGTGCCTTCCTAAAGGGTAAATCTAACTTCAGAAACACATTTGGCCCCAAAGCTACAGATAAGTGGTTGAAAATTTGTTCAACCCAGTTTCTATATAAGGAAACAGTCTCAAAGAGGTTAAAGAACTTGCACGAGGTTACACAGCTCAAAAAACAGTAGATGTGGGTCTGGAACCAACAGTCTTTCCCCAGAGCCGGTGCGGCTGACGACTGGACTCTCCAGCCTCTGGCAGATGCCTTTCCCACCATCTCTGCCCAGCAGCTCAGCCTCTGCTTTCTCTTGGGCAGGAAGGCAGGATTTGCCATCTCAGCTAAGCTGCAAGATGATTCCCAAAAGCAACAGGATGGTGTTTAAAATGCTTTTGTCAAAGCAAACCCTAGGATAAAGACATGTGTTTCAAATCTTGAGCCAAATGCAATGACACCATCAGTCATCATTAGCTAACTACCCGTCAAAGATCAGGATCTCTATTGGAGTGTTTATGCTGAGAAGCAAAGACATCTATCATTTTGCTCATGGCCACTGCACACCAAATTATCACATGACTCCCATACTACAGAGGTCCAATCAGTCCCTGGAGCCAGACAGTTGTTCAGTTCAATGGCTCAGTCATGTCTGACTCTTTGCAACCCTAGGGACTGCAGCACGCCAGGCTTCCCTGTCCATCACTAACTCCCGGAGCTTACTCAAACTCATGTCCATCAAATTGGTGATGCCATCCAACCATCTTATCCTCTGTCGTCCCCTTCTCCTCTCACCTTCAATCTTTGCCAGCATCAGGGTCTTTTCCAATGAGTCAGCTCTTCAAATCAGGTGGCCAAAGTATTGGAGCTTCAGATACAGCATCAGTCCTTCCAATGAATATTCAGAACTGATTTCCTTTAGGATGGACTGGTTGGATCTCCTTGCAGTTCAAGGGACTCTCAAGAGTCTTCTCCAACACCATAGTTCAAACCATAAATTCTTTGGAGCTCAGCTTTCTTTATGGCCCAACTAATCCTGGCTTAGCCACTCAGTGGCTGTGAGACCATGACCAAGTTACTTAACCTCTCTGTGCAACAGTTTCTTCAACTAGAACATGGAGCAAAAATTATACCTATACCTCAAGAGTTGCCATGAGGATTAAACGAGTCTGCATTTAAAGCACTCAGTATATAGCAAGTCCTCTAATAGCCTCTGATTCCTAAAAAGATAATGACAGAGAGAAAGACACTTTGCTTCACACTTTAACTTCTCTGAAATTGGAGTCCTTCTTGCCATTGATGTGTAATTTCAGTACAATATTTATGTTGTTGTTGTTCCCAGAAAGCTGCAATTTAACCAATGGGGCCTCTTTTCTCTTTACCACATCCTAGAATTGAGAGAATATGATAAATAATACTATTGGGAGAACTGAATGCATTTTTCCTTTGTTCTCAAGAGAAAGACTTGAGACAAGAGCAGGATATAGATTCAAGCTGTGCTCGCTGCCTCTCTGCAGAGAGGTCACACTTTTCCCTTCACAGGCAGATGAATTCTAAAACCAAACACCAGGCTGAACAAGTCTCCCTTCCAGAGAAAGAGCTGAGCAAATTTTTATTTGCATTTCAAAACTCTTAACAAATGGCTGCAATCAACTACTCAGGAATCTTCCTAATTAGTTTTACTCTGTGCCTCTGTCACCTTTTGGAGGAAGCCAAAGATTTAACCTTCAAATTTACCAGCAGTACATGCCAGAAAATATTTCAAAGAAGAGTCAACGTGTGTCTGGAACCTAATTGCAGCACCTAAAAGCATCGGAGGATTTTTCAGTCTTCAAAAAGCGTGTCCCCGCCCCGTGGGAAAACTAGTCTCAAAACTCAAAGTTTCTCCAAACCATGTATCTGAGAAAAACGTTAAAACATATTTGTCCATAGAGGCAAAGAAATAAAATCGTAAGAATAAATAAATTGTAAATTTGATGCCCCTCCCCTGCTTAAAAATCCTCCAATGACTCCTACTCTACTTGGAATAAAATGAAATTTCCTTGCCGCGGCTTTCTGGGCCCCAGGTGATCTGTCCCCTACCCAATTTTCTCAATATTTCTCAATATTTTTCATTCTACTCTCCCCTTTACAGACTGTATTTGAAACATATGTCTTTTTTTTTTCCTTTCTTTTCCTCAAACACATCAGACAGAGACCTGCCTCAACCTCTCTGCATTTGCTATTCTGGGAAGATGCCCCCTCCCCAGCTAGCAGAGCTGCCTTTTTCTAATGCATACAAAAGAGCCACAGGAGCTGCCAGCCATCCTGCCTCCCTGTGATGACTCATTCATTCCCAAAACAAGTGTTAGCTGAGCACCTACTACAAGTCAGGCCCTGTCCTAGGCGCTGGCATTTTATAGCCTTGAACCAGAGAGACAAGCTTTCTGCCATTCAAAATCCCATATACTCGTGGGCTGATACACACAATTCAGCAAAAAATGAATAAGCAAAACATCCAATAGCTACCAGAGTGTGAAGACAATTTTACTTGGTTCTACTATAGTGACTGGATGGCTACTTTAGATTGGGTAGTCAAGGAAGGCTTCTGGTGGTAGTGATATTTATCAGTATTTTGAGATCTAAATGGCAACAAGGAGCCATCACCACAAAGAATTTGAGTTAGAGGGGGAAGGCAGGGCATTCCATGCCAAAGGAATCCAAGGTGTGAACTCTTGTATAAGACCTCAAGGACTGAGCAAGCTATGGGTTCTAGAAATAGGAAGTCAGGGTATGGCTAAAGAGCAGTAACCAGTGAAGATTGATGAGGTGAGGTTGGACAGACGGGACCTGGTCACGGAGGACCCGGTACAGAGTCAGAATAAAGACAGGATTTTATTCCCAGTGAGGAATGAAACCATCCAAGGTTTCAAGCAGGGAGCGTTGTGATCTGCTATATATTGTAGAAAGACCATTCTCTAACTCAGAGCTCTCCAAAAGATCTTCCTGCCATAATGGACAGATCCTATATCTATTACTGTCAAACGCCAGAGCCCTGGCTACATGGGGCTCCTGAGCATTTGAAAGGCAGACAATGTGATTGAGAAACTAAATTTTTTTTATTTTATTCTATTCTAATATCAATAACCTCAGATATGCAGATGATATCACCCTTATGGCAGAAAGTGAAGAGGAACTAAAAAGCCTCTTGATGAAAGTGAAAGAAGAGAGTGAAAAAGTTGGCTTAAAGCTCAACATTCAGAAAACGAAGATCATGGCATCTGGTCCCATCGCTTCATGGGAAATAGATGGGGAAACAGTGTCAGACTTTATTTTTTGGGGCTCCAAAATCACTGTAGATGGTGACTGCAGCCATGAAATTAAAAGACGCTTACTCCTTGGAAGAAAAGTTAGGACCAACCTAGATGGCATATTGAAAAGCAGAGACATTCCTTTGCCGTCTAAGGTCCGTCTAGTCAAGGCTATGGTTTTTCCAGTAGTCATGTATGGATGTGAGAGTTGGACTGTCAAGAAGGCTGAGCACCGAAGAATTGGTGCTTTTGAACTGTGGTGTTGGAGAAGACTCTTGAGAGTCCCTTGGACTGCAAGGAGATCCAACCAGTCCATTCTGAAGGAGATCAGCCCTGGGATTTCTTTGGAAGGAATGATGCTAAAGCTGAAACTCCAGTACTTTGGCCACCTCATGCGAAGAGTTTGACTCATTGGAAAAGACTCTGATGCTGGGAGGGATTGGGGGCCGGAGGAGAAGGGGACGACCGAGGATGAGATGGCTGGATGGCATCACTGACTAAATGGACGTGAGTCTGAGTGAACTCTGGGTGGTGGTGATGGAGAGGGAGGCCTGGTGTGCTGCAGTTCATGGGGTCGCAGAGTCAGACACAACTGAGCGACTGAACTGAACTGAGTGAATGTAAATATATATGCCAACACAGAGTTGGTAGCTACTGCATTGGTCTACCTAGCTTAACTGCTAGGTGGAGGATACAAACAATACAGGGGTTAGGGATTAGGGATCCTACGACACCCTGTGACATGTGTGAAAGTTGCTTGGTTGTTCTGACTCTTTGCGACCCCATGGACTGTATGGTCCATGGGGTTCTCCAGGCCAGAATACTGGAGTGGGTAGCCGTTCCCTTCTCTAGGGGATCTTTCCAACCCAGGGATCAAACCCAGGTCTCCCGCATTGCAGGCAGATTCTTTACCAGCTGAGCCACCAGAGAAGCCCTCTGCAGGGTTGCAAGTCTGTGTGTAACTTACAGCTGGCTCTCTGTATCCGAGGTTCCTCCATGTACACAATTTTGCATCAATGGATCCAACCATGACAGCAGATTTAACCATGACCAAGAAGTACTATTCATGTATTCACTATTAGAAAAAAGTCTGCATATAAGCAGACTCTTGCATTCAACCCCATGTTGCTCAAGGGTCAAATGTAATTATAAGAGGACAAGAGGGGAAGCAGGAGATTTACCAGGAAGCTCTTACAGTGGTCCAGAGGGGAGGTGATGACTGTCGAGTGGAGGTAGGGATGGAAGGAGGTGGCAAGCTGGGAACATCTTTCAGGGGTGGAGCCAGGAGGGTGAGAGGAAGAAAGACAAAGTGAGGGATTGAGATACTCCTAGAATTTTGGTTTAAGCAACTGAGTGGATGGTGGCATTGTTTTGATATGGGCAAAGCTGAAAGAGAAGCAACTTTAAGGGAGGAAACTAAAACTTAACAACAGCAAAAATCTTGATTCCTCACCCCCAACTCTTCATGACACTTGGGCCTCAAATGTCAGCTCCAGGGTCACTTCCTCAGAGGCTGCACACAACATCTACCCCTTCGTCACTCTATCCCTTAGCGTCCTGATACTTTTCTTCTCTGCACTTATTATTTGCAAGTATTTGATCATTTGACTAAAGCACTGTCTCCCTGTTCTCTGAAATGTAACTCTCTTCTCACAGGACCTCACCATCCCCCTCTTGCCTGAAATGATATGTGGCAAAGAGCAGGTAGTTCAATATGTGTGGAATTCACTCAAGACACAGGCACAAATATCTTTATTTCACACACACACACAAAAAAAGCTAGGGTTAAGCCACAAAAGGTACACTTCCAGTGTGAATTTTTACAACATAAAATAGTAGAAAATGTGTAATCACATACCTGCCCCAGGTATAAACGGGTAAATGCTACTTGGGGTTATTTGCCAGTATTCTTTTCAAACAGAAAACTGAGAGTAATCTCCAGGTAATGATCCACCTCCTCTGACAGGTGCAAAAGTGAGAAGCTTATCAGGTAGAACATGATTCCCAGTTCTTTGGTCTTATTTCTCTTCAACAGTTATTGAGGAGAGAGCAGAGAGTGTGGAAAATGAAAACAGGTAAATCCAGGGCTGCCATTTTCAGAGGACAGAACATCCTTGAGTGTTACCTGCCCTGAGGAGCAGGATCCATCACCATCACTCACCTACGTGCCCTCAACCGGCAGCAGACTGCGTCCTGGCTGAACAGGTGTTACCTGGTAGGGTGCAGTGGTGGGAGCCGGGGTGTGGGGAAAGCATTGCAATTAAGCAGACAGTGATCTGCACTGAGCTGTGCAATGCTGACAAAGTCAAGTAGCCTCTCTGGTCTTCCTCCCCAACCCCCTGCCCTGCGTATACATCAGGACATCTCACACTTGCTGTCAATCAAGATTTTTAGATATTTTGGGGACCTGCCTGGCGGTCCAGTGGTTAAAAATCCACCTTTCAATGCAAAGGGTGCAGGTTTGACCCCTAGTTGGGAAGCTAAAATCCCGCATGCCTCATGGCCAAAAAAAAAAATGAGAACATAAAACAGAAGCAATATTGCAAGAGATTCAACAAATCCTTTTTTTTTTTAAAAAAAAAAAAAGATTTTTAGGTATTTTCTCACCAACTTCAGGTAAGCCACATCACCCCAAACCTTTGAGCCCCACAGCAGATCTTGATCTTTTGCCACTGCATCAGGCCAGCAGGATTGCACACAACTTTGTCATTATCGCTCACCTTCTCCTTTCCGCACAGACTTCATTCTCTCTGTAAATGCACTGCCCCTTGACACACACACTCACACACAATTCCACACCCGCAGACACCGCAGAGCTCTCGGCAGCTTCTTTCATTCTACACTGACTCACAGTCGTGAGAACACATTTCCTTTTCCTCTTCACAGGCTCCCGAAATGAGATCGTTTCTGCTAAAAGCAATCCTAAGCGCTGGGTGAACAACTCCAGAAAATTAGTACAAGTCCCACTAAGGCTGGAGACAGAGAAGAGAAAAATCTGTTCAATTATGACTGGATTCACATTACCCAGAAAATGGAACACGTCGCTCATTTTTCTCATTAATTCCAATTCTTAACAAAAATGAAAACAAATGCTATTCCCAGCACCACTCGAAATGGTCACTTTCTATTTGCCATCAGCAATCACTCCAACTCAAGACTGCACCATTTTCTTCACTTTCTGAAGCATGATTCCTCCTCAGAGCTGCTCCAACATCTCGATTTCCAATGGAAATTATAGACAACATTAAAGAAACAGCTAGAATGTATTAAAGATTTAACCATGAGTCATTACAGACATTGAAAGAAGGTGTAACTCTGCCAGCCTTGAGTCTGATATATAGACATTTCAAACAAGGAAACAATTTGAGGAATATCTGATACAGAACAAAGAATAAGAGACAGAAAATATCAGATATGGACAACAATATTGTTTGCCATTGATTCGAAAGTAACTGAAATGAATAATTGTTCTATCTAATATCCACTGAATAAGATGCAGCTATTCAAAGCTATTTTTACAAAGAGTTTTTAATAACAGGAAAGTGATTATAGGGTCAAATGAAAAAGAAAGGAAGATGCATGACAATACACACAGCATGATTTTGATTATATGAAAATGCACAGACAACCCAACAGGGAAATACAAGAAAATAAGAATAATGTTATCTTCAGGTAGTTAGAAAGTACGTGTCCTTGTTTTCTTAGTCCTTCTGATTTTCTGTATTTTCCAAACTTTGTGGTATTTTTCAACAAAACCCTTGCACTCAGAAAGCATTTATTTTAAAATAGTTTATCTGAAATCTTTAAACTCTGTTCATGTTGTGAGAAGTGCCTTGTGGCATTATGATGTTTGAGGAAAGAAGACAGAATTGACCCCAGGCCCATATGTACCCCCAGTTTCTAGAATTGGCTAAGGATCCAGGGGGGCTACAGATAAGTGAGGAGTCTAGCAGCCTAGCTATTCCCCAAGGGACCCAAGAGAATCAACATAGAAGGCTATAGTACCCACAATTATACTCCAATTTGCAAAAAAAAAAAAAAATAATAAGAGGGGAACTGACTTAGATGTGATCTGAAAGTACTTGGTCTTTCCTGTCCCACAATGCCTACATTCTCTCCTGCCCTTTACAAAAAATTCCTGCAAGGCCAACGTTATCATACCCATTTTACATTTTACAGAGGAAATGAACACACAGAAAAGAGAAGCATCTTGCCAAGGTCCCAAGTCAGTCATCTACCGATGTCTGGACGCAAATACACGTTTGCTGATGCCAGTGAGCAGACCCTTCGCATGACCCCACACAGATTCTTTTATCTAGACTGAAATGATTAAAAGAACTGTGTTTGATAGTGGAGCCAGCACACCACCTGCATGGTACCTCCTGCCAAAGGGACCCAAACTCTATGGATTTCATGAAGACAAGTAACCGTATTTATGCCTTACCCCCTCAGATTCCAAAAAGGACACAGGGTTGGAATGAATTATAAATTAGGTGTGCATCTGTATTACCTTAAAACAATAGTTCTTAAACAAGGAAATACTAAACCAAAAGATATGAAGATGCCTAAAGGCTCTTGATACATATTTCCTAACTTTCCTTTAAAAAGACTCTATGAGTTTACATGTCCATGAACATGTTATACAAATAACCATTTAGTCACATCTTTGCCATCCCTTGTTCAGTCACTAAGTCGTGTCTGACTCATCGTGACCCCGTGGACTGCAGCATGCCAGGCTTCCCTGTCTTTCACTAGCTCAAACTCATGTCCATCAAATTCACTGTCCTCCCTGGAAACTGCGACTATACAATACTCTGTCAAACTAACAAGAGAAAAGAGAAAGAAATGTCTGACCCATACCCCAGCATGATATGATCTGAACATGTCCATTCAAATTTTCAACCACAGTAATGCAAAGGCTAGACAACCAGCCCAGTTTATTGTTCTTTTGGAAAAAAGGGTAAGTGGCTATGGCTAAATAATTAGGAAATCCCAAATAGACATAAAATTATAGGAGAAGGACTTCCCTGGTAGTCCAGTGGCTAAGACTCCATACTCTCAGTGCAGGGGGCCAGGGAATTAGATCCCACATGCCACAACTTAAGAGTTTGCAAGCTGCAACAAAAGCATGATGGTGTGACATCAAAGATTCCATGTGCTGAAGCTAAGACCCAGTCCGGTCAAATAATAAATATTTTTAAAAACCATAGGCGATTTCAAAGACTAATGCAGACCCTAGGTTCCAAATCCAAAATGCCAAATAGATCAACAGAGAGAACAGAGAACCCTAAGTACTATTTACTAAAGGTCTATTGAGTGCCATGTTCTTGACTTATATTCTGAATTAGCCCTTAGAAACCAACTTTGCAAAGCTATATTTACCTTCATTCTATAGACAGGAGGAAAAACGGTCCACAGGACAATGAGCCACTCAATCCAAACCCAGCCTCATCTACCCCAAATTTCTTTTCTTTTTTAATTTTAATTGATTTTTATTTTTTAGTTTGTTTTGCTTTACAATACTGTATTCATTTTGCTATACATTGACATGAATCAGCCACGAGTGTACATGAAATCCCAATCCCGACCCCCCACCTCCCCCCTCCCGCCCCACACCATCTCTCTGGATTATCCCCGTCATCATTCTGCTTTTATTCTAGCATCTCATTTTCATATTATTGGACTAGGTTCTCAGATTTTAAATGAAACACTTGTTTATTACAGTAAATTTTTTAAAGAGTTTGTAAGTCTTTATTAAAGAAGAAATTAAGAACTGCCCATAATCCATCATTCAAAGATAAGAATTGTCTACTCTTTGGTTCATTTTCTTCCATTCATTTATGTATGATTATATATAATTTAAATAAACTCATTATAGCATGCACATGAATGCTACTTGCACTTTAAAATTTTAAAGGAACGATTTGAACTTTGGTATTGTGCTGAAAATTCTTTTTCCCAGCATCTCTAAAACATTATTCTTTATATTTTACTATTTTTTGTTGGTTTTGGTTGTTTTTAAATCAATAAGCAATCTAGGATCACCATTAGTGTGAGACTTTTCATATGGCATTCAATAGTACTTGAAACTATTATTTTTTATATCTAAAACTAATTCCATTAATAAAACCACATAATTATTTTAGCTACTTTGTATTACAGGGGGTTGGTAGGTGCCCAATATGCTGCTGTAGATCAGTGGAGAAGTAATTCCAGAAAGAATGAACGGATGGAGCCAAAGCAAAAACAACACTCAGCTGTGAATGGGACTGGTGATAGAACCAAGGTTGGATGATGTAAAGAGCAGTACTGCATAGGAACCTGGAATGTCAGGTCCATGAATCAAGGCAAATTGGAAGTGGTCAAACAGGAGATGGCAAGGGTGAACGTCGACATTCTAGGAATCAGCGAACTAAGATGGATCGGAATGGGTGAGTTTAACTCAGATGACCATTATATCTACTACTCTGGGCAGGAATCCCTCAGAAGAAATGGAGTAGCCATCATGGTCAACAAAAGAGTCCGAAATGCAGTACTTGGATGCAACCTCAAAAACGACAGAATGATCTCTGTTCATTTCCAAGGCAAACCATTCAATATCACGGTAATCCAAGTTTATGCCCCAAACAGTAATGCTGAAGAAGCTGAAATTGAACAGTTATATGAAGACCTACAAGACCTTCTAGAACTAACACCCAAAAAAGATGTCCTTTGCATTATAGGGGACTGGAATGCAAAAGTAGGAAGTCAAAAAACACCTGGAGTGACAGGCAAATATGGCCTTGGAGTACAAAATGAAGCAGGGCAAAGGCTAACAAAGTTCTGCCAAGAGAACGCACTGGTCA
Organism: Aepyceros melampus; assembly: GCA_006408695.1. NCBI lineage: Eukaryota > Metazoa > Chordata > Mammalia > Artiodactyla > Bovidae > Aepyceros > Aepyceros melampus. The sequence continues at coordinate 177,166 of SJXQ01008117.1, forward strand.
TAGCAAACACTCTCTTCCAACAACACAAGAGAAGACTCTACACATGGACATCAACTGAACTGAACTGAACTGAACTAGACAGGGGCTTTATCTGATGGAGAAAGTGGTAAATTGACAGTCACCCTCTAAATCAAAAGCTGAGTGAAGGCTATGTGTATACTCTGGCCTGGCCGATAGTGAGAAACTCTCATGCCAGTCTAGGTAGATATCCTCATAAAAATGTGCTTAAGATTTTCCAAATGAAATCCAGACTAGTCTCACAAACCCTTGGAGTGAAAACCCCAGCCCACACAGTCGACAATGCTCCTCTCAATGTTGCTGCTGCATCTGTCTTGTCAGAAAGACAGCACCTCGTTGAACACCGGCTAATTGAGCACTGCACTTGAGCACAAAGACAAGGGATGGTTTTACATCCAGTTCCTTGAGGAAGCCATGATGTTAAATATCTGGCTTCACATTTATAAAAATTCAGGAGGATAATCTCAAGTGGAACTCTTACACGACAGAAATTAGAAGTGGGTAATGTGAAATAAACCACATAGCAGCATTTAAGGCTAATTCTTACCCCAGTATCTCTGTGCATGTTATTCGCCTCCCTGGGAATGCCCTTTCTTCTCCTTGCCTGTTCAGATGCCCTTTTAATGTTTACATCCCCTGTGAAGACTTTCCCAAACGTTTTTAGCCTTATCAGCTTCTCTCATCCTTGAACCTGGACTGATGGCTCACAAGGTGCTTTGTACTATTAAGTTTTTTCCTAGTTATTCCACTCTCTAATTAAATGATAGCTTTCTATGAAGGGAAACAGTTACCTTTATAAAGAGTATGTCTTTTCTTTAGATACTAGTGACAGAGAGTTTAAAATAAAGGGGGTGGGGCAAGAATCTAGTCCCCATGGAGGTTACTTTTTATTTGAAGGAGAAAGCCAATATATGATGATATCAAGTATATTCAGATAACTTCAAGTGATGTACAGACATTAAAAGATGTTGATGTGATATAAGTGATGAAGGGGCATTATTTTATATTGGAAAAATTAAGAAAAGCTGCTCAAAAAAAACAATTTATAGCTGAGTCTAACTTATAAGAAAAGGTTGAGCACACATTGATTTAGAAGAATTTGTATCAGGCAGAAGGGAGAACAAGTTATTAATCTGTGAATTGAATTTTGTTTCCTCTAGAGAGAAAAAGCTTGAGCTGTATCTCTACAATTTGCTTCCCATTATATTTCTGGCTTCTTTAGCTCTACCCCTAGATCTCTGGTTTATCTTTTTAATCTCTCCAATTATGTTTGTTTATCTTTTCCTCATCTCCAGGAGTGGTAAACAATATGAGTGAAGTTAACTAAATATGAGTGGAGTGCTAAAGAAAAAATCCAGAGGGAAGAGATTAGTAGGGAAAATGGATGTTACTAATTAACAAGAAAAAAATAACAGAAGGAAGTAAATAGATCTGACGAACAAAGGGAGGTTTTCTATGAATATGGAAGAGCAAAATGACTTGAAGAAGCCATATCTTCCCCATTCAGCACACTCTGTGGTCATGGTGACTGCTTGAGCCAGAAAGGCAGCAGAATGTTTAAATGATACTTTTCTATGCAAACCAGAGAGTAGCTCAAGCTTCTTTTTGTTAAGCAAGAAAAACATTACATTTTAATAGTAAAGATATTACTATTAAATTAATAGTACATAATTAATTAATTAGGACATAAGGTTTGCTTTAAATATTTCTTTGGGGGAAAAGAGACTGTGTCCTCTTCAATTAAGGGGGGAAAAAATGACCTAAATTTTACAATCCATGAATTCATAGGGAAGAGGTTCCAGTCACTCAGTCCCTTTACATGGGTGCTCACAAACTGTGCTCCTCTGGGTGGAGTAGACTGGGGCTTCAAGAACCCAGATATCTTTCTCTTTGGCTTCTTTCTTTCTTTTGGCAAGAATATTGACCTTAACTTGTTATAGCTGTGCTAACAGCCTATTGGGTATACTCCAAAATCTTCTAGTTTCGCTATGGTAGCCTTTGTGGCATAATTCTTTCTGAACAGTGTCCATTCCCTCAATGTTTACCATATCATCTTTCCTGAAAATTGCCAAAAGAACACTCCAGGTTGTCTAAAAGACCTAGAAAATACATAGCAGGTGCCTCTCCTCTCTCTGTGTTAGTCATTTTAGCAAATTATTGAAAGATGGCAGTTCCCACAGGAAGGAACTCAAATGTTTTAATACATGTAAAAAAGTACCTATTGTTCCACTGTCATTTTGAGGGGAAGTGGATAGAAATATAGCCATGAGAAATGCTTCATTTTACAGATGATAACCCAAGCAAAGATGTTGAAATGAAAACCTATTCTTTTGTCGGTACAATACAATCATAAAGGTGGTCTGTATAGATTTGACTATATCTTTTGACTGATGTTCAGTTCAGTCGCTCAGTCGTGTCCGACTCTTTGCGACCCCATGAATCGCAGTATGCCAGGCCTCCCTGTCCATCACCAACTCCTGGAGTTCACTCAGACTCACGTCCATTGAGTCCGTGATGCCATCCAGCAATCTCATCCTCTGTCGTCCCCTTCTTCTCCTGCCCCCAGTCACTCCCAGCATCAGAGTCTTTTCCAATGAGTCAACTCTTCACATGAGGTAATTGAGGATAAATATCCATTTAATATGATATTCAGTCTTTGTAGTGCCTCAAGTAACTGATATTCTTATAATACCAAATCATCTCTATGTGTCATGATCCCTCCTCTCAATTAATTCACTCAAGAATACTATATGCACAAATATCTTAAACAGCTCAGGACAAAATGAACCTACACTGTGCTAGCTGAATTGCAAAGTGAGGTGTTAGAATGAATTCCTCTGTTTATAGAAGTAATTGTTTGGCGTTTGGTTTTTATTTTTCCTTTGTGTAGCTTCTGGCAATCCCTTTCAGCAAATAGTTTAAATTGCACACTGTAGTATTTATGAAGGAAAGTAGCTACAAGATTTATAGCATAATAAAATACCAATTGGCACCATACTGGGTTGGTCATAATTATTATTAAGAACTACTTAACTAAGTGTTTCACATTTCATATCTTCATTAAACACTTGGAGTTCTTACTCTCTCTGAACTCTCTCATACTCTCAAGTTGGAGAACTGGTTAATAATATTTTTATTTTATTTCCTAGAATCATGGGGACTATTTATAATTGAAGGTCATTGATGTGATTTAATGCTTTCTCCAAAGAACAAAAAAGAAATGAAGATGTCTTTAAGAATGTAAATAAGGGTTCATCTTGAAAACAAGCCTGTTAAAAAGGTTATATGTACACCTTAAGGAGCTTTTACCCATTATGGTTCTTAAAAAAAAAAAAATCTCAATTTTTTTAAAGTAGTTGTAGGAACTCATCAAGTGCATAGAACTAGAGAGGGCATTTTAAACTAGGAAGGGGAGGTAGAAAAGCATAAAGTTGTGAAATAATTGAACTATTACAATAATGTATACACACAAAATAATAGTATAGACTTTCCCCTTTAGGTAACAGAGAGCCACTCCAGATAAGCACTGAAGCAACATAATCAGATTTCACTTGAGAAAAAAATTCTGATGATAAAGTAGAAAATGGTTGTAGAGGGATAAAGCTGCATGCAGGAAGATGAGATAGGGACAAGAGTGTAGAAGGGAAGTAAGGAGGGTATGAGATTAGCCGATGGAGATACTGCTAATATTGCAGAAGGATTTAAGAGATGGGTTCAATAGAGAAAGAAATTCATAACACTTTCAGGATTCCAGCCATTGTATTAAACAACTATTTACTGATCATGTTTTGTGTACTTATCGATATTCAACCACAAGAACCTATTCATAAAGAAAGCTTACATCATCAAGTGAATATTTTATGTGGTAAAAATATTTTATATAATTAAGTACTCTAATAGATCATTTTTGTAAGACAAAAATGACATTTATTTAAAAAGGAGATAATCCAGAGAGAGGGTGTGGGGCGGGAGGGTGGAGGTGGGGGTCGGGATTGGGAGTTCATGTACACTCATGGCTAATTCATGTCAATGTGTAACAAAACGAATACAGTATTGTAAAGCAAAACAAACTAAAAAATAAAAATTAATTAAAAAAAAAAAGTCTAAGCAAAATGGCTAACTGGGAAAATACATTGTGTATTCTTACCACCTTGCTCCCTTCCTAAGTCTGCGATGAATAATGTTTATTTTTGCACCTCACCCAAGTCTGACCTCCAGTTGCTGGATAGTTAGAAGAGGAGCTAAATATGTCCTCTAACAATTTTCTACTTCTCCTAAATGCTTCAGTGCTTCATCCAAAAAGTGTAAGTCCCTCTCTCTCTCTCTTACTCACTCCCTCCCTCCCTTTTCCTGTCTCTTTCTCACATTAATAGCTGTCTCTAGAGCCACTTACAAAGTGATAGTCATATATATAAAAGCTCAATAACATGATAAATAAATTTCAGCCAGCAAATAATCTATTTTTTCCATCTTTTAATTGATTTGAAAAGTAATATGTGTCCCCTTTTCATCTTTCTCCCTTTCTTTCCTTCATCCTTCCTTTCTTTCTTCCTTGCTTCCTCTTTCTTTCTCTCTTTTCTTCCTTTTCCTTTCCCAAATATGTTTTCTCTAAAAAATTTATTGATTCATTATTCCAAAGAATGCTGCATCCTGCAGTCCCCCATTGCACATTCATAGTATACAGATAAGCATATTAAAATCTAAAATTTCCTGAAATGACAACTTTTATTTCACCTTGTTCAAACCAGCGTTTTTTCAAACATATGCAAACCGAGAATTGCTAGCATATAATATGTCAACACCCAGATAAAAATAACCCAAGAAATGCACTGGGGGACTATTATCAGAGAATGCTAAAGATGATTTACTTATGCAAATACTTGAAAAAATAATAGAATGTAGTTGGTAAATGTTCTGTAAGGAGAAAAGTGTGTGTGTGTGTGCATGCAAGTGTGTGTGAATAGACAACATTCTATTATTTTCTATTTTAGAAAAACAGATTAATTTAATTCTACAGTTAAGGTTCTTCTGTACATTTTAATATAAAGTGTCACCTATTTTATATCAAAACTACTGCAATTATTAGTTTATCTACCTTATTAACTGTCACATAATTATTACACTGCATTTAGTTGGATAAAAATTTAAAATCTTATACTTGTGTAAGTGTATGATCATGTTTGCCTGTATATTATGTACATATACATGTATATAATACATAAATGCACACTGAAGGTCAGCTATGAGAAAATGGTAGAGATAAAAATACTGACACTTCCATATACTCAGAAAACTGTGAAAGATTGGAATAAAGCTGAGGCTGCAGGCTGCTGCTTTGAGTCATGGAGGTGCTAGTTATATAAATAATGTTGAAAGATTTCTCCTTTTATACAAATAAAAAGATCAGTGATGCTAGAGGTCCCTGGTATCAGAGCCATAATATAGCAAAGCCATGAGTGATGGATTGATATCAATGGACGCTGACCAATTAAAACCATACCAGTGTGGATGGACCGGAAGGATCAAACTATGTTATTTCAAAGGGCATTGGTGTAAGTTTGGAATGTTAGGACAGCAGTCATGAAGATCAAGGCCACTGCTTCCTCACCAGCCTGTCTACTGCTGTCCTTTTGAGGCAGCCCTGATCTCAACAGAACTGGGTCTCCTCTGGGTGACCTTTCTTATGCAAGAGGGCTAGAGCAGTCATTCAGCCTTGATTGTCTTAATTTTATCACCATCACTAAAGATGGGCAAATGAAGTAGGAAATCAACTTTTGAAAAGTCTAGAGTTTTAGGAAGAATTCATATAAACATATTTTATGTGCCCAGTGACCATTTAAGAGTTTTATCACAATGCAAAATCGGATTTCCTCTCAAGTTTGTTATTTTTACTCTCTGACTAGTGAGAATAACAAAGAATCAGACACAACTGAGCAACTTCACTCTCACTAGTGAGAATAACAATTCTTATAGCCTGATAATTCCCAAAAAGCAGGGCAGGATTTAAGAAAGAACTTTACAGTAATATGTAATGTCATCCTTAGATAGCATACCCCTAGCATGATACTCCAGTACTTTGGCCACCTCATGCGAAGAGTTGACTCATTGGAAAAGACTTTGATGCTGGGAGGTGTTGGGGGCAGGAGGAGAAGGGGATGACAGAGGATAGATGGCTAGACAGCATCACTGACCTGATGGAAGTGAGTCTGAGTGAAGTCTGGGAGTTGGTGATGGACAGAGAAGCCTGACGTGCTGTGATTCATGGGGTTGCAAACAGTCAGACAGGACTGAGCAACTGAACTAAACTGAACTGAGCATGATATTCTCATGATATTGTGTGATAATAGACATTTATTATGTCACAGTTTCTAATGGTCAGTGATTCATGACAGGTTAGTCACTCAGCCATGTCTGACTCTTTAAGACCCCATGGACTGTAGCCCACCAAGTTCCTCAGCCCATGGAGTTCTCCAGGCAAGAATACTGGAATAGTTTGCTATTTCCTTCTCCAAGGGATCTTCCCAACACAGGGATGGAAACTGCATTCTATGTAGACTCTTTACTGTCTAAGTCACCAAGGAAGTGCTTAGCTGAGTGTTTATATCTCAGCAGCTCTCACAAAGCTTCAATCAATATGGCAGCTAGGACTGCTGTATCATATCAAGAGTCAGCTGGGAAGAGCTGTTTCCAAGTCCACTCACAAGGTTCTCAGCCCTCAGAAGATATGTGTCCAAATTCACTCACATAGTTTTTGGCAGGGCTTGGAAGATCTCCTTCCAAGCTCAGTAAGGTAGGATCCTCCAAAGGCTGCTTCAGGATATCAGACTGACCTCTCCCAGAACCAGCAGGGTAAGAGAGCACTAGGGAGAGAACCCAAAACAGAGCCATAGACTTTTTATAACCTAACTTCAAAAATGACTATGTATCATTTCTTATATTCTATTCATCAGAATTAAGTCCATCTCACAGTCAAAGGAGGAGGATTATACAAGTGTGTGAACATTGGGAGATGTGAACAATCCAGGGCCATTGTTGTGGCTGCCTGCTGATGCTGCTGCTAAGTCATGTCAGTCGTGTCCGACTCTGTGCGACCCCATAGACAGCAGCCTAACGGGCTCCTCTGTCCCTGGGATTCTCCAGGCAAGAATACTGGAGTGGGTTGCCATTTCCTTCTCCAGTGCATGAAAGTAAAAATGAAAGTGAAGTCACTCAGTCGTGTCTGAATCTTAGCAGTCCCATGGACTATAGCCTACCAGGCTCCTCCGTCCATGGGATTTTCCAGGCAAGAGTACTGGAGTGGGTTGCTATTGCCTTCTCCATTGTGGCTGCCTACCATATGAGAAAAACAAATTAGCTGGGTCCTCAGAAAGCTCACTGACTTGATTATTCGAACGCTGTTCTCTTGAGAAGCTTGCATTCAACGGTTTATTTCTAGAAATAATACATGGTTACTTAACATTTTTGGACAGTAGTTTTGGCTTGATCTTAAAATTAATTTTAGAAGCAATGTCTAAATATGTGAGGACTACAAGAAAGACTAACATGAACGCAAAACAGGGTTCCTTGAATTTATTATGGTGAAGATTTAAAATCTGTAACTTTTTTTTTTTTTTACTTTACAATACTGCATTGGTAACTTTTAACAAATGCAATTTAAATTCTTTGTTACATGACATAAGATAGCCAAGGTATCCTTATCCTATAAATATTGGTAGTTGAATCTCTGCTATTTGTAATTTCTTTAATACTGACATCAATGGTCCCAAATTCTCCTCTCAGGAGATAAATAGACATTTTGGAAACTGACACCATAAAACCATATAACAGATTCAGAGTTCTTCAATTTTAGAGGTTTTAAGAGAACATTTGGTTTAATTCCAGGTATTACAATGAATAAATTTTTTATAATTACAGAACTAAAGTCATAAAAATGATTTTGTAGAAATAACTGAGTCTAGTGGTCTTTAAACTTATTTTTTAGTGCCTGCTCTGGGGGAAGGGTGGGCTAGTCAGAGTGAATAGAAAACTGCAAAAACTCTGAAGTGGATAAATAATTAGCATATTTGTGTAAACAGTGATGCTCAGAAATCAACTGAACAGAGAGAATAAGAAAGTGTAGAAAAGGACAAGATCAGAGAGATAGTAGGTACAAGAGGGCAGCTCAAATAGGGCCTTGTGACAGGAGGTACCATATGGGGCAGGTTGTGTAGACCTAAGAGGGATGGGATACCATTGAAGATACATGAGCACAGAAATGACCTGATTTTACTTATCTTTTTAAAAGGATAATTCCAGCTGGTCTTTTGAGAATAAGATATTGGGTAACAAAGGTAGGAACAGGGAACCAGTTGGGAGGTTCTTGCATTAATCTCAGTGAGAAATGATCATAGTTTTGAACATGGTGGTTAACAGTGGAGTGAGCAAGAAATGATCAGACTTTTGAAAACATAAGCAGTAAAATTTGTGCTGGTTATGGGCTGTGAGAAAAATAGAGGAATACAGGTGATTCTAATATCATTATATTAGGAGCAAAATATTTTCTTCAATTAAGCCTTTTTTTATTTTTAACAAGTAGGAACAGAATCAAACTAATTTAAGCAGGGGTGGTGAGCTCAGATCCCTTGTTCAAGGTACCCCATTGCCCCTGACATCACTCTGAGGACTAGTCCTATAGACCTTCTCAGAGAACAGTTTGAAAAAAACATGTAGCTAGTTGGTAACACATTCCTCAACCTATATACACAATTTTTTTTTTCTTTTTAAACTGTAACTTCGTTTGAACCTAGTTTCCAAAGATAGCTAAAAACATAATCTGATTCAATCTCAGATAAACACTTATTTCAGGTCAGTTTGGAGAAGGCAATGGCAACCCGCTCCAGTACTCTTGCCTGGAAAATCCCATGGACAGAGGAGCCTGGTAGGCTGCAGTCCATGGGGCTGCTAAGAGTCAGACACGACTGAGCGACTTCACTTCCACTTTTCACCTTCATGCATTGGAGAAGGAAATGGCAACCCATTCCAGTGTTCTTGCCTGGAGAATCCCATGGACGAGGGACCCTGGTGGGCTGCCGTTTATGGGGTCGCACAGGGTCGGACACGACTGAAGCGACTTAGCAGCGGCAGCAACAGGTGAGTTCAGTTGCTCAGTCAAGTCCGACTCTTTGCAACCGCATGAACTGCAGCACACCAGGGTTCCCTGTCCACCACCAACTCCTAGAGCTTGCTCAAACTCAGTCCATCAAGTCAGAGATGCCACCCAACCATCTCATCCTCTGTCATCCCCTTCTCCTGCCTTCACTCTTTCCAGCATCAAGGTCTTTTACAATGAATCAGTTCTTTGCAATAGGTGGCCAAAGTATTGGAATTTCAGCTTCAGCATCAGTCCTTCCAATGAACATTCAGGACTGATTTCCTTTAGGATGGACTGGTTTGAACTCTTTGCAGTTGAAGGGACTCTCAAGAGTCTTCTCCAACACCACAGTTCAAAAAAAGCATCAGTTCTTTGGTTCTCAGCTTTCTTCATCCAACTCTCACATCCATACATGACTACTGGAAAAACCATAACTTTGACTAGATGGACCTTTGTCAGCAAAGTAATGTCTTTGCTTTATAATATGCTGTCTAGTTTGGTCATAGCCTTTGTTCCAAGCAGCAAGCATGTTTTAATTTCATGGCTGCAGTCTCCATCTGTAATGAATTTAGGCTCCCTTTATAGGGATTTGACAGTGTCATGGTGACATTAATGGACAGGGGTAATAATATTTTGTTATACTGTTTACCATGCTGCCACTTGTATCTACTGCCAGGTAAATTTTGACGTGGTTGTGGTCATCTATCTATTCATCTAGGTGCCCAGAGTTAAATGCAGTCTCTTATGTATGCCTCTTTCAACTGTTGCCTCTCCTTAAACAGAATGAGAAACTGTAAAATGCAGCCACATTTTCATTCCTATCTAGTGCTATGGGAAATTTCATAGGACTACTTCAAATCCTATTTGCCATTTACAGCAAGAGTGATCATCTAATTTATCATCTCAAACTGGGGCATGTTGTCTGAGACAAATGCTATTGAAAAGCAGATGTAAATCAGGACTGTCCTGGGCAAACCAGGCTGTGTAATTACCCTGTGTCCAACTCTGATAACCATCTATCTTCTCTTGTTCTCATGCCATAATGGTATAGCAAATGCCTGCAAAGCTGCAGTTTTCCAGTTTACAGATAAATTTGGAAAGCACAGCTCCTTTAAACTCATAGCTCCCAAATTTATCTGGCAGTTTTATTATCCCAAACTTGAATGGTAAGTCTCAGGGGTTGAGGGGTTAGAGCACAGAGCCTCTTCCTTGGTTCATAGATGGCTCCTTTTGGCTGTATTTTCATATGACAGAAGAGACAAGGGAACTCTCTGGGGTCTCTTTATAAAGCCATTAATCCCATTCATGATGGTCCTCTTCCCATGAGCTAATCACATCACAAAGGTCTTATCTACTAATACCATCACATTTAGAGTTAGGATTTAATATATGAATTTGGGGAATTACAAACACTCAGTGGGAAGCATCTTGGAAGGATTCTTCCAGATCTCTTAATTTCATCCATGGACTGTTACTTAAAAATCAAACATGTACATTTTCTATTTACTGGTTTGCCAACTGTGGCCATATGTGCAACTGTGACCTTGTAACTCAAATGGGCTCATGCATGAGATTAAAGCAAAGAGTGGAGTGGAGGAAAAACACAGTAAGTAGCAATTTATATTATCATCCATTCAATGTTGATCAAATAAAAACCCTTTATTGATGAACAATACTTATATCTCAGATCACCTAGCAAGATAAAGCAAAGAAAAAATCAGTTCCAATGCTTCCATTAGTAGACTTAATTCTTTGATGATATTAATACTTTTAAAAGTGCTGAATTGTCCTGTCTTTGTTCAGGTTGTTGTTTCCTATAAACTCCCACCAAAATAACACTGTCTCAAGGTTTTAAATCTTTAGGCTTTGTAATATGCAGGACAGGTTTCCCTGGTGGCTCAATAATAAAGAATCCGCCTGTAATGCAGGAGATGCAGGTTCAGTCCCGGGTTCAGCAAGACCTCCTGGAGAACGAAATGGCAATCCACTCCAATAGACTTGCCTGCGAAATCCCATGGACGGAGGAATCTCGTGGGCTATAGTACATTGGGTTACAAAAGAGTCGGACACAACTTAGCAACTGAACAACAAAAACAATATGCAAGACAACTTCAGATAAGCTCAGAGTGTCTGCTTTCTCTAAGCATTGCAAACTTCTTGATTTAATGTGCTATATTTTTAAGTTTTGTCACTATATTTTAAAGGTTACTATAAAATATTTTCTGAAATGTTTCAAAGTGAGAAAAAGATATATTTATCAAAATTAATATTGCTATAAAGACTATAACAATTTTAAAAGTCTACTCAATTCCAAAAATTATAAGGGTTTTAAAAACTTACTCAGTATAATAAACTATATCCACTACCTTTTACATGTTTCAGAAGCTTAAATGTGCAAAAAGTTGACATTCTTTAGATGGATGGCATCTTGGGATTGTTAAAGATCATACTATTCTATTTATAAAAGGACTGTTAACCAACAGGGAGCAATTAGGAACATGCTATATTTTAGAGTACAGGTATACCATAGTATTTAAGATATATGGTATACCTTAGATTTACATAAGGTATATCTAAGGTAATCCAAGATATAGATTATCAACATAAAAGGAAAAGAACTCATTTTTTAAATATGGAAAAATAATCTAAGTTTAGAGCTAGATTGTGGGTGTGTGTGAAAGTTGCTCAGTCATGTCCTACTCTTTTTGACTCCATGGTCTATACAGTCCATGGAATTGTCCAGGCCAGAATACTGGAGTGGGTAGCCACCTTTCCCTTCTCCAGGGGATCTTCCCAACCCAGGAATTGAACCCAGGTCTTCTGCATTGCAGGAGGATTCTTTACCAGCTGAGCCACAGGGAAGCCCAAAACTGGATTAAACTTATAATAATATAGATTCCTAAATTCTTACTTATTGCTTTATTTAATTTTATTCCTCTTCAAATCTATACATACAATAAGAATAGAAAAAATATATGTTAAATTGAATTACTAAATTTCCCTTTTAGGAATAAATTAGCAAACTACCCACTGAAAAACAATGTAAAGTAACTGTGAGGCATGTAAAAAGCAAAATTAAAATAGGTGATAAGATAGAAAATGAAAGATGGTAGAGAGCAGAGGATGTTATTTCAAATATTATAGATTTGCCCCTCCTACACTGTTAGTGGAACATAAATTGGTAGAGCCACTATGGAGAACACTATGGAGGTTCCTTCAGTTCAGCTCAGTTCAGTCGCTCAGTCATGTCTGACTTTTAGCAACCCCATGAATTGCAGCACGCCAGGCCTCCCTCTCTATCACCAACTCCCAGAGTTCACTCAAATTCGCATCCATCGAGTCCATGATGCCATCCAGCCATCTCATCCTCTGTCATCCCCTTCTCCTCCTGCCCCCCAATCCCTCCCAGCATCAGAGTCTTTTCCAATGAGTCAACTCTTTGCATGAGTTGGCCAAAGTACTGGAGTGTCAGCTTTAGCATCATTCCTTCCAAAGAACACCCAAGACTGATCTTCTTTAGAATGGACTGGTTGGATCTCCTTGCAGTCCAAGGGACTCTCAAGAGTCTTCTCCAACACCACAGTCCAAAAGCATCGGAAACTAAAAATAGAGCTACCATTTAATCGAGCAATCCCACTTCTAGGCTTGTATCTGGAAAAAACAATAATTCAAAAAGATACATTCACCTCAGAGTTCATTGTATCACTCTTTATAATAGCGAGGACATGAAAGCAACCTAAATGCCCATCAACAGATGAATGGACAAAGAAGATGTGGTACATTTACAATGGAATATTATTCAGCCATAAAAAAGAACGAAAAATGACATTTGCAACATGGATGGACCTAGAGATTATCATACTCAGTGAAGTAAGTCAGACAGAGAAAGACAAATACCATGTGATACCGCTTTTATGTGGAATATTTAAAAAGATGATACAGGTGGAAAAAAAGGGATGCAGAAACCAACTTAAAGACGTAGAGAGTGGGCTTGTGGCTGCCAAGGGGGAAAGACGGGGAGAGGGAATGAATTGAAAGGTTAGAATTAGAAAATGTGCCAGTTGCTCAATTGTGTCAGACTCTTTGTGACCCCATGGACTGTAGCACATCAGGCTCCTCTACCTATGGAATTTCCCAGGCAAGAATACTGTAGTGGGAATTCCTACTCCAGGGGATCTTCCTGATCCAAAGTCAGACCTACGTCTCTTTTGTCTCCTGTATTGGCAGACAAATTCTTTACCACTAGAGCCACCTGGAAGGCCCTGGGATTGGCATATGCACACTACTATATGAAAAATAGACAATCAACAAGGACCTAACATTTAGCACATAGAACTATACTTATATTCTGTAATAAACTATGTGAGAAAAGAATCTGAAAAATAATAGATATATGAATATGTATAACTAAATCACTTTGCTGTATAGAGGAAACTAACACAACATTGTGAATCAACTATGCTACAATATAAAATAAAAAATTAAATATATATATATATATATATATATAGTTTCCCTAGAGATGAGCCTAAATCTGGAATTAACGTTCAGATGACTTAACGGGAAAATGCTCTCAGAAGAAAGCAAGCACTCAAAGTGGGAAGCACAGAGGGAAAAGGCATAGTAAGAATGTGATCTCAGCTAGAGACTAGCTTCAGTCTGATCCTATAGGGAAGCTTGGGATATCACAGCCCTGAAGAGTTGGCCCCATCTCACTGCCAGTTAGAGAATGCTGCTGCTGCTGCTCAGTCGCTTCAGTCGTGTCCAACTCTGTGCGATCCCACAGACGGCAACCCATCAGGCTCCCCTGTCCCTGGGATTCTCCAGGCAAGAACACTGGAGTGGGTTCCCATTTCCTTTTCCAATGTATGAAGGTGAAAAGTGAAAGTGAAGTCGCTCAGTCGTGTCTGACTCTTAGCGGCCCCATGGACTGCAGCCTACCAGGCTCTTCCGTCCATGGGATTTTCCAGGCAAGAGTACTGGAGTGGGGTGCCATCACCTTCTCTGAGTTAGAGAATAGCCAGTGTTTTGTAGTTTACTATCTTGAAGGGTAAGTTTCAAGACTTCTAGTTCTTTACTTCTAGCTATTACTCTATTAGGTCAAGAAAGAAATATGAGGGTTGTGCCAATAACTTAGAATATCCACTTATGTACCAGAGAAAAGAGCCAAAATTGATCCAGTGGGCCCACTGTGAGATGGACCTCAGCTCTATTGATACCTGATCATATTCAACCCTCCATAATAACACTTCGGGTCATCATCAATTCAGATCCTACATCCAAGAGTCCTCTATTATTCCCCATCCCTCACTGTATGATTACCCAAATAAATGGTCCTAGGTCTTTTAAGTGAGAGGGTAGGGACTGCTGTTTAGTCTATGATTTCTGGGTCTGAGAATTGTCTCATATCTAGGAACTTTGTAAGCAAGAGAGCAAAACTTTCTATGGAGGCAGATGACCTCCACTTGTATTAATACATGTCCCTTCTTGATCTTCTAGTCATATACATTAAGCAGTAACCTGTGGCCACTTACCTATTTTTCTCCAAGAACCGGGTAAATTCCATCAGAAGTCACATGAATTTATTCTTAATATTTTTATGTTTACCAATGCTATATTGTTAGGGGAACTACTGACCAAAGATGCCCACCCTGCCCAGACCCAATAGCAACCACTTGCATGACTTTACAACAGGAGGTCCTGATAAGCAACAAGGATCCAACAAGCTACCACCAACTAGAAGGATTTGAGAAAGGTCAAAAGGAGAGAGGAGATGCCAGTCCATACATCTTACCAACCTCCCAGAATCCTTCTTACTGGAATCCATCTTGGCTGAGCAATATGCATACCACCAGGAAGAACCCTGAGTCAGAATGATTGGCCAGAAACAACCCAGAAATTAACCTCTTTACCATAAAATCCAAGACTGCCAGCCACGTGGCAGAGCAGTTCTCCTGTGTTCCCTTACCCTGCTGTCCTCCACCCTGGTGCCCCTTCCCAAAGTCTCTTGGTCTGTCAGCAAGTGTATCTCCTTGAACAATTCATTTCCAAGTGTTAGACAAGAGCCCACCCTCAGGCTCTGAAAGGGGTATCCCTTCCTGCAACCATATAACTGATATTATTAAATTATATTTTTCATGTTATAATTTTCAATATTAACAATATTTCTCTTTAATGTAAAAGAAATGGATGTCTACTCTGTGTTAGGTATTGTACTAGGCATCACACAGACTTAAACTAGAAGTATTACATTCAATTGCTGTGGCGATTTTGGAGAACAAAAGAAAAATTCTCATAACATCAGTATTCCAGTCTGTAGTATGAAAACAAAAATATTTGCGCTATTTTACCTTCCTATTTTGAAGTTCAAATTTTAAGTTAAAATTTTTTTGAAAATCATAAAAGCCTTATGTAAATACAATTTACATAATATGAGCAGATGTCTCAGGTGTGTACTATGTTAGAATACACATGTACATTATATGTATACTTATATGTATATATTCAGAGACAGAAATTAATACATAAATGATAACTTCAGTTGGAATATTAAAAGAATTTTGACTATTGATATCTTTCTACTAATAATAATTTTGTCAGCTCATAGAAGCTACATTTTTTTTTTTTTTTTCACTTTTTAACATTCACTCTACTACTCAGGTCCTAAAATAAGATTTCTTTTTTTTTTTTTTTTTTTTAGTTTAAATTTAAAACTGGCCTTTCTAATACATGACTTTTCTTGCTTCCAAAAAGGCCTCCTTGTAAAAGCTGCAAAGGACTCTCACTCTTCAAATAGTTCCCTCAGACATTTTGATAAGGGTAAATGAATTTTTTAATCTTCTGGCAGATTCATAATGCCCTGCAGATGTGGCCCTGGCTAAGAAAATCACACAGAGGTCTATAAGAGCAATGCTGTCCACTAACAGCTGTTATATTGCTTCCAATGCCTGAAGTGCTGTTCCCAGCTGCCATTTCATTCTTCCTAGAGAGCTTTTATGTTGCAAACTTCAAGTTAGGAGACCTCCTCTTATTACAGCAGTTCAGGAGTGACTTCCTTCTGACAAACCCCACTGCATCTGACTTGAGACTTGAATGGAGAAAACAGCCACTGAGTCACTTTAAAGGTAACTTGTCAGAAAGGAAGTTTGAAGAGAGCGACAGACTTGGGGGAGGAGGTGGGAAAGGGAATGAGAGAAGTTTGCACAGAAGCAACCTATTTAGTTGTTATAGGCTATTTTTCTATCCAGAAGTGACTATTTTCTAAGGAAATATTACCAAGGCATGTTTTTCAATAATACTTGCTCTGAGGAACCTGAAGGATAGATGGAAAATGGAAGACTTCAATCTGAGTATTGCCCAGTGGAACAACTGGAAACTTATCGATGAATCATGTCCTCCCCAAAACTGAGTTTACAACATCAGATTTTTAAAGTTAACTAAAAACAACCTATAAGACTACAGTTTAATCATATGGACTAAAATAACATAATTACATGCAGCAAAAACCTATCTTGAGCATGACATTTGCCATTTCATGTTACCTCTACTGTTATATATTTTTCTTTTAATGAGGCATGACTCACAAAGGTAAATTTTAAATGTTATCCAGCTTCATTTTTTCCTTCAAGCATCAGACATTTTATTTCAGTGCTTCATCTTTCAATTCCTTTTTCTCATTATAAAATGTATTATTCATTTTAAAGCTCTTCTAGTTTAACAGGTATTCACTTCAGAGGGCTTTTCTAGAATGGATTTTCTACCATAAAGGTAATTTATCATATTGAATACTGTCTCTCAAGCTAAAAAGGAAATTGGTAGATAATAAATATTCTCAGTGCACCCTTAGTATTTACAAGTGAAGTCTTTAATAATAACATGTGCTACAGTGCCTAACATGTATATATTTACTCCAAACCACTTTTTAAAATTTAAACCAATTTAAAAATGCTTCATTGTAGTAATGCATTTGTAAAGTTTGAAACCTGGCCATGCTTTAAGATAATCAGAAGTTTCACTTTAATTTTACAACATATTCACAACAAATTTTACAACAATTTTACAACAAATTTATAACCTATTACAGATATACTCTATTTTAAGAAAGACATGAAAATATACTTTTTGAATATCTATATATTTTTATAAATAGCACACTAATATGAGATCTAGTGATCCAAACTTGTGACTTTTAAAAATATATTGTAAAAATTGATTTCATAACCAAGGTTTTAGGAATATGTTCATTTTCAAGAAATGGATGTTCAGGACTTCATCTGATGATAATTTCAAGGGAAAGATCTCATGCCAATGTAAGTCTTTCAGTATTGAGGACTTCACTGAGGGGAAATTCTGCATCTCTTCCTACATCTAAGTGTCCAGTTATATTTTATAAATATGCATTTAATGGGAGACTGGATAAACTATTTTACATAAATGCTTTGATTGACTTCCTGAGCTTTTTCCACTTCTGCAGTTGTATGGAAACTACTGGTGTATGGATGACTGTGGCACCATATGTTGAACCACCAAAGCCTCTCCAGAATGTCATTCATTCACATACCAGTACTCATCAAGCACCTTCTCTAAGCCACACATTTATATGACACAAGTTCAGCATTTACCAGAAAATCTATTCCAAATCAAATTTAATTTCATTGGGACTTTTCTTAATGTAACCAAACATTTCAGATAGTGATAAAGGCTACTAAGAATATTAAGCAGTGAAACGAGATAGTCACTGACTTAAGAGTGTATAGAGGGCAGCTGCTGTTCAGTGGCTAAGTTGTGTCCCACTCTTTTGCAACCTCATGGACTGTAGCCTGAGGCTTCTCTGTCCATGGGATTTCCCAGGCAAGAATACTGGAATGGGTTGCTATTTTCTTCTCCAAGGGATCTTCCCAAACCACAGATCAAACCCAGATCTCCTACATTATCAAGCAGATTCTTCACCACTGAGCCACAGATGATTGTTAAATATTATAATGAAGGAAAATTTCGCTGAGGAAGAAACATACAACAGAGAATAACACTGTGAGTAATGACCATGCAAAGACTGGAAAGAACACAGTGAGGCGTGAGAGATGGGAGAGACCAGAAACTTAGACTAGGTCAGTTGCTCTCTTATAAACCACAGTGTCTAGTTTAGTTTATTCCAGATACAAAGGGAAAACACTGAAGGCTAACAACAAAGTAACATGATGAGACTAAAATTTTGAAAAGACAATATTAGTAAGAAAAATCACAAGCTTTCCAAAGGGATGTGAGCAAGTTGATGGCAAGAATAATATCTAGAATCTTTATTTTGCATCTCCATTGCCCAACACAGTCCTAGACATCACAGTAATTACTTGATAAATATGTGTTTAATTATTGATATCAAAGTAGTTATGAAAACAGCACACTGGAGGCAACCTTAAGCCTACTACTGGCGATGCTCTAGTTCTTTGGGGGAAGATTTAAGCAGTTGGTCTCTTACTTCTGACTTGGCAAATATTTTCTCTAGTCATGTGTACTTTGCTTATCAAAGATTTCCCTTTCCAAGTGTAAAATTACCATAGAGGACATTACCTCAACCCATGTAGTCCAAAAGGTAAACTTTCTTCTCAGGGGCAACAAGGAAATTTCTTTAAACTCACAAAGGCAGCAAGATCTGTATGACTAGCAAACATTTTCACTCACAGTCCACAGAGGACTTCATATGCTCAATATATACTTTATTTAAAGGAATACAGTAGCAAAATATCATAAAGGTTTCTAAAGAATTCAGGGCATATAAGACACAAGAACAAAGATCACAAGCATTTCTCATAGTAATTATATAGTCAAAGTCTTCATCTAAAGTAAAAAGTAATTTTATTCTGAAATGTATTATTTGATTAAATATTTACAAACTGGGACCCAACTCCTGATGAAACTGATAACATATATTTAGAAATGATACATTTTTAGCACAATCATTACACAGCTTTCTTCCTGCAGTGTTTTGCATGTAAGTTCCTTCTTCATGCTTCACTCACTTTCAATCACATTTCAATTTCATTGTTTGAAGAATAAAGCTCTAATTCATTGCCACATACAATTTACAACCTTGATGTTTGGGTGGATATTTCTTTTCTTAAAATGGACACGTACATACAGCTGCAGAGTCTCCTGTCTTTTGAAAGCAATCTGGTAATGATAGCTACCAGTTCTGTTATCAGTCACAAACTTGACGGCAGCAACCTCAGCCTCCCTAAAGCATTCCCTGTGACACACAGATTGTCCTTTTACTTTCTTCCTCTTGGATAATTTGGTCACTGGGCTTCAGTTTTTCAATTCATCCCATTGTCAATTTATACACTGTATCACCATCTTTCAAGCTTTACTTTGTATCATGCAAGGTGGAAAAAAAAAAAAAAACGGATGACCTAATTCTTGGGATTAAAAATATAGAACATTCTCTAGTATATAAAATGACAGAAACAGAAGAATATACAGCAAAAGTAATATAATTAAAGAGAACTTATAATTTTGGAATCATTACCCTGCCATCAATCCCTGACCTATTAAGAATTGATATAGATTAGAAGAACTTTCATAATCTAATTATTGCTTCAGTAACTTCTTCCTACCGAAGACCTACCATGTGCCAGGCTAAACAATATTGCTAGGATAAAGCAGTGAGTAAGACAGGATTGCTATTTCTCAAGGAGCTTATGTTTTAATACTATTTAAAAGGAAAAAAAAAACAGTAATTCCAATATAATCAGAGAAATACTATGAGAGAAGTAGGGATCAACTAAATACAAATAAACGGTTCTGGTGGTAACTTAAAAAAGCATCTGACCCAGATTTGAGGGTCAATAAAGGCTTCCAATGGGCTTCCCTGCTGGCTCTGATGGTAAAGGATCTGCCTGCAATGCAGGAGACCCAGGTTCGATCCTTGGGTTGGGAAGATCCCTTGGAGAAGGAATGGCTATCCACTGCAGTATTCTTGCCTGGTGAATCCTATGGACAGAGGAACCTGGTGGGCTACAGTCCATAGGGTCACAAAGAGTTGGGCATGACTAAGCAACTAACACTTTCACTTTTTTTCACTTGAAAGTTTCCCTATAGAAAATGTTATCTTAACTAAGAATGTAAATATGAACAAGATTCTTGGCAGAAAGGGCTTCAGGCTAAAATTTCCACATGTGTAAAGTATATACATTGTGCAATATAAAGTACCAGAGGCAAGAGGGAACATGATCTTTCTCAAGAAATGCCAGCTTAGTCTGCTGAAACATAGAATGTAAGAGGTGAGCAAGAAAAGAAAAGAATTGCAAAGGAGACAGAAGATGAGGGTACAGACATTGACAGAAGCTCATGAATTATGCTTGGAGTTTCACTCTGTTCTGTGGTCAAAGTAAACTGCTTTGAATGTTGAACTGGGAATGAATTGAAAGGATTTAAAATTGGGAAAATGGTAGACATATCAATACTATTGATAATAATTGGGAATTTTCCATATTAATCTAGCGACAATATAAGTTAACATATCCGCACTTGCCGGGGTCCAGCCCCGGTGGATCCAGGGAATTCGAAGGGGGGACGGCGTCGGCGAGGAAAAACTTATTTATTTAGAAATATAAGGATAGATTAGGAAGAAATAGTGTAGTAGGAAAATTAAGATGAAGAAAAGAAGGCTGAATAACTTGGTTTATGTGGAAAGCCAATAAAACCTCGAGACAAGAGGTTTGCACCATCTACGTTAGGCCACCGGCGTCCGTTTGAATATCGGAGAGTGCCCCGCCCAGGGCTCTCTCTCTCAGGGATCTTAGCAGCCGGGACAGGTAAGTAGACATGGCGAGCCTCCGCGCCCCAGATGGGAATTCAGCCAGAAATGAGAGAAAATAGGAGACACGGGGAAGCCCAGCATTGGTGTAAGGCTCCAAAAGGGAAAAAAAAGGGAAAAAAGGGGGGAAAAGGGAAGGGGGGAAAAAGGGAAAAAAAAAGGGGGAAATCTAACGTCGGCGTAAGGCTCCAAGAGAGAGTTTATTGTTCAGAATCAACTTATATACCCCAAATTATACTTAATAGAATATGCAGAGTTACGCAGAAGTAGCAGTCCCGACCCTCATTGAGACAAGGCTTTCTTTTTTGCATACTCTCCTGTTACAAAAGTCTCAGGTGGTTTACACTATCTTCTGGCCAAGAGGCCTATTANGTTTATTGTTCAGAATCAACTTATATACCCCAAATTATACATAATAGAATATGCAGAGTTACGCAGAAGTAGCAGTCCCGACCCTCATTGAGACAAGGCTTTCTTTTTTGCATACTCTCCTGTTACAAAAGTCTCAGGTGGTTTACACTATCTTCTGGCCAAGAGGCCTATTAACATTTCTATGGCTCTCTTCAGATGAAGTTTTTGTTAACCAGAAGACTTATTTGTGTTAATCTTTCCAAAGTCTGAATGCCACTCTCAGAAAACATTAAATAAGAATACAGCAGTTTGTAATAAAAGGAAGTACAGTGATTTATAGCAAAGGAAAAGTAATTTACTCAAAAGTTCAGTATTGCTAATATCAAAACTACTACATATCCCTTTTTCCATATCCCATTTATATAGATTACATCTTCCCGGGTGCCTGAGATAAGAAATAAGGAGGTCTGGCAGCAATCATTGAGTCAACCATGAAATCCTGTCACCAATATAAATTTGAAAAGACTCTGAAACTTTAAGATACTTTGAGGCTTTTGTGCCTTCCACATTTGGGAGGTTGTGAGCAATTCACAAGCTTGCAAAAAGTTAGGGGAACCTGTTAGGCAGGCTAGAGCGTTATCAAAGGGGGGTTGGGCTAAAATGGGAAAACAGACAAATTCTTATTTTGGGGGGCACATGTTCAGGAAAAACCAGGGAGAAATCCGATGACTCAAATTGCCCTGCCATCTGAGTTTGCCACGTGACCCTGTCACGGGTGGGATTCCTCACGCTGGCTCCCGACACATTAGTAATGTCAGCATGGAAATGCCAGAAAGATAAGTATATGAAAATTGAGCCCTTGAGTATTGGTCCTGGCTAGGTCAAACTTTACTATAGTTTCATTTACTCATCTAGAAAAAATGGGTAGAAGAATTAACGTACATCAATAATATACATTGCATATATAAACAATTTCTTCCCAGGTGGCATAAATGGTAAAGAATCCTCATACAATGATTAGTGAGATGCAGAGATGAAGGTTCCATCCATGGATCAGGAAGATCCCCTGGAGACGGAAATGGCAAGCCACTCCAGTATTGTTGCCTGGAGAATCCCATGGACAAAGGAGCCTGGTGGGCTACAGTCCATGGAGTTGCAAAGAGTTGGACATGACTGAGAGAGTGAACAACAACAAAATCCTCCCATTCTCTATTAACAGAGAATTGAACCCAATTCTGAGATTTTAATCCAAACACTTATTCAGGTATCAGAAAAAAGCATTTAACAATTCAAGAAAGAGGAATGTCTTTTATTTGCTTCCTAGACTTTGATGACTCTTGCAGAATTTTGCATTAAAAAAAAAACACAAAACTAAAGGTCATGTACATTTAGCATTCAGGTATAACAATTTCTCTAAGGACACATTTCAACAAACATTTGAACTAAAACTTCTTGCTTAAAATTTTCTATTAAATTCTGATGGCGATTTTCACATAAGTGAGAGATTGGTAACAGTTTTGGTTTTGTTTTCCTTGGTTTTCTTTTTAATTCCAGGAAATGTCAGGCCTCTGTCCTTCTCATTTGTTAGTCTACCCCAGGGTAGATATTTTGGTTCTTTAAATATTCATCAGCTGAAATGTTAAAAAAGTTACTCATAACTTCTTGGAAAGTTTTAATTTTTTTCTTTTTCCCGGCTTCATTCTCATCAGATACTGCCAGGAATTCTTGCGAAGTGCCAGCTGCAGCCAGACTGACCGTAACAGAGCCACATTTTTCCCTGTGGTGGGCCTGTCTTCTTACGTTCCGAATAGTCTGTTTAAGACAAGTTTATCCACACTCACCCGGCACCTGACACCAAGCTGAGAAGAGTAACTTTTTATGTACTTAGTATAAGAGGAGCAGCTGCCTGGTATATGAGAGACTTTTAAGGAACACATTCATTTGGATTTACAGCAATCTACTTCCTTCCACGGCTGGTTAAACACACTCCAGAGTGCCAGGCCACAATGCAAAGCGCCGATTGAATCCTAGGTCGCAGTGCCTGGAGCACCACGGGATTTTGCTAAACTTAAAGCTCACTCTTTTCTCAAGCAGAGGCACACTGATTCTTCAGTGTGAAGAATCACAGCAGTGAAATTCTTGGATTTAGATTAAAAATTGGATTATAAACTGCCTCCAGGCAGGTGAAGCAGTTTTAATCAGTGAGGCCAAATGCTTCTGTCTCAGAGGAATAACTGCTGAACAGTGAGACAAAGTTCATTTCCCAGGCTGGTCTCTTTGGTGTTGTATGAACCCCAATAGATATTTTTTCATTATCTAGTTGTCTAGGGAACATGAGTACTACCAAAGGAATTTGCCAAAGCTCAGCCCAAGAAAAAGTTTATTTGGCAGCATCAGGAATCATCGGCATAAATTCCTTACCAAATAACAACAACAATAATAATTTAAAAATATTTTTCTGTGAGAAAATTTGTGGATTAAATTATTTTAGTTAGTTTTTTGGACAAAAACAATAAGTTTTTAGCCCGGCAAAGAATCTGTCCTGAAACAAGTTATATATTTTATTTATTTCTAGAGACACTTTGTGAATTTTCAGGCTTTTACTAGTATCCTGTCAGAACTCTTGACAAAAACACAACTGTTCCAGATGTCCCAATATTTGCTTAAAAATTATAAATGGGAAAAAATTTTAAAGAAGAAAAGAACAATGAAGGCAATTGGTATTTGTATAAAATATTAGTTTCATCTGCCCAAGGCTTCAGAGGATTTCAAAGCCTGCTCTGTGTATTTGTAGGCAAACATTTTGAAACAAAATTTAAGAATCTTTCTAAGTAAAACATAATATTTGTCTTTTTTTAAATGTGAAATTATAGTTCGCTGTGAGGAAAACTAGTATATATTTTTTCAAATAAAGTATCCAACTTAAATTTTTTCCCTTGACTCTTAAACATGTGATTACATTTTTGAGCTGTAATATTTCTCATTCTCAAAGTTAGGTACAATCTTCACCAGGCCTTCTAAACTTGAAAAAGTATAGAATAACCACTGTAGTGTGTATTTTATAACTATAGTGTAGTGTTTTGTTAATTCTGTTTTATTTTGTTTATCTAGTTTTTTCTTTAGAGTACAGATTTGCAGTAGATTTGAACTCTGAACCACTCTGCTAGTACATTTAGTATATTCAGTTCAGTTCAGTTGCTCAGTTGTGTCTAACTCTTTGCAACCTCATGAACTGCAGCATGCCAGGTCTCCCTGTTTATCACCAACAGCTTGAGTTTACCCAGATTCATGTCCATTGAGTTGGTGATGCCATCCAACCATCTCATCCTCTGTCATCCCCTTCTCCTCCCAACTTCAATCTTTCCCAGCATGAGGGTCTTTTCTTATGAGTCAGTTCTTCACATCAGGTGGCCAAAGTATTGGAGTTTCAGGTTCAACATCAGTCCTTCCAGTGAACACTCAGGACTGATCTCCTTTAGGATGGACTGGTTGGATCTCTTTGCAGTCCAAGGGACTCTCAAGAGTCTTTTCCAACACCACAGTTCAAAAGCATCAATTCTTCGGTGCTCAGCTTTCTTCACAGTCCAACTCTCACATCCATACATGACCACAGGAAAAACCATAGCCTTGACTAGATGGAACTTGGTTGGTAAAATAATGTCTCTGCTTTTTAATATGCTATCTATGTTGGTCATAACTTTCCTTCCAAGGAGCAAGCATCTTTTAACTACAGTCACCATCTGCAGTGATTTTGGAGCCCAAAAAAATAAGCTAATCCACCGTTTCCATTGTTTTCCCATCTATTTGCCATGAAGTGATGGGACCAGATGCCATGATCTTAGTTTTCTGAATGTTGAGCTTTAAGCCAACTTTTTCACTCTCCTCTTTCACTTTCATCAAGAGGCTTTTTAGCTCCTCTTCACTTTCTGCCAGAAGGGTGGTGTCATCTGCATATCTGAGGTTATTGAGCTCAGCCTTCTTCACAGTCCAACTCTCACATCCATACATGACCACAGGAAAAACCATAGCCTTGACTAGACGGACCTTAGTCGGCAAAGTAATGTCTCTGCTTTTGAATATACTATCTAGGTTGGTCATAACTTTTCTTCCAAGGAGTAAGCGCCTTTTAATTTCATGGCTGCAGTCACCATCTGCAGTGATTTTGGAGCCCAAAAAAACAAAGTCTGACACTGTTTCTACTGTTTCCCCATCTATTTCCCATGAAGTGATGGGGCCAGATGCCATGATCTTCGTTTTCTGAATGTTGAGCTTCAAGCCAACTTTTCCACTCTCCTCTTTCACTTTCAACAAGAGGCTTTTTAGCTCCTCCTCACTTTCTGCCATAAGGGTGGTGTCATCTGCATATCTGAGATTATTGATATTTCTCCCAGCAATCTTGATTCCAGCTTATGTTTCTTCCAGTCCAGCATTTCTCATGATGTACTCTGCATATAAGTTAAATAAGCAGGGTGACAATATACAGCCTTGACGTACTCCTTTTCCTATTTGGAACCAGTCTGTTGTTCCATGTCCAGTTCTAACTATTGCTTCCTGACCTGCATACAGATTTCTCAAGAGGCAGGTCAAGTGGTCTGGTATTCCCATCTCTTTCAGAATTTTCCACAGTTTACAGTCAAAGGCTGTGTGGATCCATGTCCTAGCTATTATAAATAGTGCTGCAGTGAACATTGGGGTACCTGTGTCTCTTTCAATGTTGGTTTCCTCAATGTATTTACCTAATAGTGAGATTGCTCAGTCATATGGTGGTTTTATTCCTAGTTTTTTAAGGAATCTCCATACCATCTTCCATAGTGGCTGTATCAGTTTACATTCCCACCAGCAATGCAAGAGGGTTCACTTTTTTCCACACTCCAGCACTTGTTTGTAGAGTTTTTAATGATGGCCATTCTGATTGGTGTGAAGTGGTATCTCACTGTAGCTAACCCTGTACTTTTAAGTAAATATTATTTCTTCCAGTAAAAGAATTTGAACATTAGAGAGCTAAGTTTACTTGTCTAAGATAATACAGCTAAAACATGATAAAATTGGGATTAAAATTCTAGTTTCTTTCTCTGAAATGGTAATACTGTCTCTACTGAATTCTCAACCCACAAAATATTCAGAGGTGTCACAGTAAGAGCTTTGTTTGGAGTCAGAAAAATTGAGTGTGCTCTATATGCTCTGTTTCCTAATAAGTTGTTGAAGGCTTGCTTTTTTCCCACCAGAATTGACACATCTGATTCTTTTTTCTCAGAAAAGACATAACAAAACACTGTATAGTATTCTTATCATATCAGTTAATAAAACTTATCATCACGTTTTATTTTCCCATATTTTACTCCTTATCCATAAAGTAATAAATGCTGTATCAATCCTTCTGAGAAGGATAGTTTCTTTCTTTTTTTTAATTTTTATTTTTACTTTATTTTACTTTACATTACTGTATTGGTTTTGCCATACATTGACATGAATCTGTCTTGGGTGTACATGGGTTCCCAATCCTGAACACCCCCCCACCTCCCACCTCATATCAACTCTCTGGATCATCCCCGTGCGCCAATACCAAGCATCCTGTATGGAACATAGATGCGATTGGTTTCTTACATGATAGTATACATGTTTCAGAGCCATTCTCCCAAATCATCCCACCCTCTCCCTCTCCCTCAGAGTCCAAAAGTCCATTCTATACATCTGTGTCTCTTTTGGTTTCTCACATACACAGTTATCATTACCA
>SJXQ01008118.1:0-29409 GCA_006408695.1 Aepyceros melampus
TATGTTGTGCATTTTATTGGCATATAATTGCTGATAGTAGTCTCTTGGAAAGTTGTACTTTTCTAAGAATTTGTCCATTTCTTCCACGTTGTGCATTTTATGGGCATTTAATTGCTGATAGTAGTCTCTTATGATCCTTTGTATTTGTATTGTCTGTTGTGATCTCTCCATTTTCATTTCTAATTTTATTGATTTGATTGTTCTCCCTTAGTTTCTTAATGAATCTGGCTAATGGTTTGTCTATTTTATTTATCCTTTCAAAAAACCAGCTTTTGGCTTTGTTGATTTTTGCTATGGTCTCTTTTGTTTGTTTTGCATGTATTTCTGCCCTAATTTTTAAGATTTCTTTCCTTCTACTAACCCTGGGGTTCTTCATTTCTTCCTTTTCTCATTGTTTTAGGTGTAGAGTTAGGTTATTTATTTGACTTTGTTCTTGTTTCTTGAGGTATGCCTGTATTACTATGAACCTTCCCCTTAGTACTGATTTTACAGTGTCCCACAAGTTTTGAGTTGTGTTTTCATTTACGTTTGTTTGTATACATATTTTAATTTCTTTTTTAAAATTTATTCTGTGATTTGTTGGTTATTCAGCAACGTGTTTTTCAGCCTCCATATGTTGGAATTTTTAATAGTTTTTCTTCTGTAATTGAGATCTAATCTTACTGCTTTGTGGTCAGAAAAGATGCTTAGAATGATCTCAGTTTTTTTGAATTTACCAAGGCTAGATTTATGGCCCAGGATGTGATCTATCCCAGAGATGGTTCCGTGTGCGCTTGAGAAAAAGATGAAATTCATTGTTTTGGAGTGAAATGTCCTATAGATATCAATTAGGTCTAAGTGGTCTATTGTATCATTTAAAGTTTGCATTTCCTTGTTAATTTTCTGTTTAGTTGATCTATCCATAGGTGTGAGTGGGGTGTTAAAGTCTCCCATTAATTTCTTTTTTAAAATTTATTCTGTGATTTGTTGGTTATTCAGCACGTGTTTTTCAGCCTCCATATGTTGGAATTTTTAATAGTTTTTCTTCTGTAATTGAGATCTAATCTTACTGCTTTGTGGTCAGAAAAGATGCTTAGAATGATCTCAGTTTTTTTGAATTTACCAAGGCTAGATTTATGGCCCAGGATGTGATCTATCCCAGAGATGGTTCCGTGTGCGCTTGAGAAAAAGATGAAATTCATTGTTTTGGAGTGAAATGTCCTATAGATATCAATTAGGTCTAAGTGGTCTATTGTATCATTTAAAGTTTGCATTTCCTTGTTAATTTTCTGTTTAGTTGATCTATCCATAGGTGTGAGTGGGGTGTTAAAGTCTCCCACTATTATTGTGTTATTGTTAATTTCCCCTTTCATACTTTTTAGCATTTGTCTTACATATTGTGGTGCTCCTATGTTGGGTGCATATATATTTATAATTGTTATATCTTCTTCTTGGATTGATCCTTTGATCATTATGTAATATTCTTCTTTGTCTCTTTTCATAGCCTTTGTTTTAAAGTCTATTTCATCTGATATGAGGATTGTTACTCCTGCTTTCTTTTGGTCTCTATTTGCATGGAATATCTTTTTCCAGCCCTTCACTTTCAGTCTGTATGTGTCCCCTGTTTTGAGGTAGGTCTCTTGTAGACAACATACATAGGGGTCTTGTTTTTATATCAATTCAGCCAATCTTTGTCTTTTGGTTGGGCATTCAACCCATTTACCTTTAAGATAATTATTGATAAGTATGATCCCGTTGCCATTTACTTTATTGTGTTGGGTTCGAGTTTATATACCCTTTTTGTGTTTCCTGTCTAGAGACGATCATTTAGCATTTGTTGGAGAGCTGGCTTAGTGGTGCTGAATTCTCTTAGCTTTTGCTTGTCTGTAAAGCTTTTGATTTACCCTTCATATTTGAATGAGATCCTTGCTGGGTACAGTAATCTGGGCTGTATATTATTTTCTTCCATCCCTTTAAGTATGTCTTGCCAGTCCCTCCTAGCCTGAAGAGTTTCTATTGAAAATCATCTGTTATCCTTATGGGAATCCCCTTGTGTGTTATTTGTTGTTTTTCTCTTGCTCTTTTTTCATATTTGTTCTTCGTGTTTGATCTTTGTTAATTTGATTAATATGTGTCTTGCGGTGTTTCACCTTGGGTTTATCCTGTTTGGGACTCTCTAGGTTTCTTGGACTTGGGGGATTATTTCCTTCCTCATTTTGGGGAAGTTTTCATCTATTATCTCCTCAAGTATTTTCTCATGGTCTTTCTTTTTGTCTTCTTCTGGGCCTCCTATGATTCGAATGTTGGGGCATTTAACACTGTCCTGGAGGTCTCTGAGATTGTCCTCATTTCTTTTGATTTGTTTTTCTTTTTTCCTCTCTGATTCATTTATTTCTATCATTCTATCTTCTAATTCACTAATCCTATCTTCTGCCTCTGTTGTTCTACTATTTGTTGCCTCCAGAGTGTTTTTGATCTCATTTATTGCATTATTCAGTATATACTGACTCTTTTATTTCTTCTAGATCCTTGTTAAACCTTTCTTGCATCCTCTCAATCCTTGTCTCCAGGCTATTTATCTGTGATTCCATTTTGATTTCAAGATTTTGGATCATTTTCACTATCATTATTTGTAATTCTTTCTCAGGTAGATTTCCTATCTCTTCCTCTTTGGTTTGGTGGGCATCTTTCCTGTTCCTCTACCTGCTGGGTATTCCTCTGTTTCTTCATCTTGTTTATATTGCTGTGTTTGGAGTGTCCTTTCTGTATTCTGTCAGTTTGTGGAGTTCTCTTTATTGTGGAATTTCCTTGCTGTGGGTGGGATTGTGCAGGTGGCTTGTCAAGGTTTCTTGGTTAAGGAAGCTTGTGTTGGTGTTCTGGTGTGCAGAGCTGGATTTCTTCTCTCTGGAGTGCAATGAAGTGTCCAGTAATGAGTTATGAGATGTCTATGGTTTTGTAGTAACTTTGGGCAGCCTGTATATTGGAGTTCAGGGCGGTGTTCCTGTATTGCTGGAGAATTTGCATGGTATGTCTTGCTGTGGAACTGTTGGCTCTGGGGTGATGCTTGGTATCAGTGTAGGTATGGAAGCGTTTGATGAACTCCTGTCAATTAATGTTCCCTGGAGTTAAGAGCTCTCTTCTGTTCTCAGGGTTTGGACTTAAGCCTCTTGCTTCTGGTTTTCAGTCTTATTTTTACAGTAGTCTCAAAACTTCTCCTTCTATACAGCACTGATGATAAAATATCTAGGTTACAAATGGAATATTTCTCCACAGTGAGGGATACCAGAGAGGTTCACAGAGTTACATGGAGAAGAGAAGAGGGAGAAGGGAGTTAGAGGTGACGCAAATGAGATGAGGTGGAATCAATAGAGGAGAGAGCAAGCTAGTCAGTAATCACTTCCTTATGTGCACTCCACAACTGGACCACTCAGAGATGTTCACGGAGTTATATAGAGAAGAGAAGAGGGAGGAAGGAGACAGAGGTGACCAGGAGGATAAAAGGGGGTAATCAAAAGGAGCGAGACTGATCCAGCCAGTAATCAGTTCCCTAAGTGTTCTCCACCATTTGGAACCCACAGAAATTCACAGAGTTGGGTAAAGAAGAGAGGGATTAGTGAGGATACACAGGTGACCTGGTGGAGAAAAAGGAGAGTCCAAAGGGGGAGAGAGCAGTCAAGCCCGTAATCTCACTCCCAAGTAAAAATGGGTACTGAAAGTTGGGTTCTTAAAGGTACAAAACTGATAACAAATACCAAAAAGCAAAGATTAAAAATCTAGAGTTTGGAATTTCAAAAATACAATATTAAAGAAAAGAAGAAAAAAAAGAGAGGAAAAAAAAAGCAAAGTCAAAGAAATTATTTTATATATATATATAGTTTGCTTTTAAAAAATAGGGTCTTTTTTTTGCAAAGTAATAGTAGGTTATAAAAGTGAAAATTAAAGTAGTAATAGAGGACTTAAAATTTAAAAAAAAATAAAAAAGAGAATGATCATAAAAATAGTAAAAATATATCTAGGACTTTCTCTGGTGTTGTGGGTATTGTGGGGTCAGTTCATTTTCAGATAGTCCTTGGTTTGGCTTATATTTCTCAAGATATATAGGCCTGTTCCTATGTAGTCAGTACTAATGACAGGCTTTTAATCTATCACACCTGTCACTTCCAAGGCGGTTCCCTCTGTTTTAGCTTCTGTTTGATGGTCTCTTCAGTGTCTGATTTCCACCCTGACACAATGCGGGTGGTGGTGGACACTTTTTTTAGGCTCACTTGTTCAGTCGCACTGTGGGGAGGGAGGGACACTGCACACAAATAGCACTGGCATGTGCTCGCAGTGTCTCAGCCACACTGGGCCTGCCCCCACTCATGGCACGTGTACCCTCCCTGCCCACTCTGCTCAGGCTCTAGGTTGCTCTGCCGGGAACTGTCTGAGGCCAGCCCTGGGCTGCATGCACCTCCCAGGTCTAAGCCGCTCAGGTTCAGGCACTCGGGTAGTCCCCAGAGGAGCAGACTTGGTTGGGCCTGCGTTTTGTGCCCTTCCCAGGTCCGAGCAGTTCAGGTGATGAGGTGTTTGGCGAGTGTGGTCACTGCAACTTATCACCTCCCTCGTCCCTGCTGCTCGGTTTTCTGGGTATAAAACTGGCGCACCTTCTCAGGCAGATGTTGACCATCCAGAACCCCAAGAAGTCTTAGTTGGCAAAGAAGTCTGCTTATAGTTTTGTAGATAATGCCTCTCTGGGGCTGCGATTGCCCCCTTCTGGCTCTGACTGTCTGTCACCGGAGGGGGATGGTCTGCAGCAGGCTAGTTCTGTTCAGTCCTTTGTTCTGTGTGCAGGCCTGGTGGTGTCTTAGGTTAGGGCTGGCTTTTCGCGTGGTAGTTATCCCACAGTCTGGTTTGCTAGCCCAAGTTAGTTCACTCAGATTGGGCTTGGGACATTCAGGCCAGATCCCTATGCTAATCAATGCAGCCTGCGCCTCCCTGCCCAGCCCCCACTTGCTGGTGGCGGGTGCAGGCATCTGCACTGCTTCTTCCCTGGGAGAGTTACCATTGGGCATGGAATCTGTGGATTTTAATTATTTATTTACTTTTCCTCCTGTTATGTTCCCCTCTGTGCTTCCGAGGCGCACTACAGACTCGGCACTGAGAGTGTTTCCTGGTGTTTGGAAACTCTCTTTTTAAGACTCCCTTCTCAGAATGGAGCTCCGTCCCTACCTCTTTTGTCTCTTTTTATGTCTTTTATATTTTTTCCTACCTCTTTCGAAGACAATGGGCTGCTTCTCTGGGCACCTAATGTCCTCTGCCGGCATTTAGAAGTTGTTTTGTGGCATTTACTCAGCGTTTAAATGTTCTTTTGAAGAATTTGTGGGGAAGAAAGTAGTCTCCCCCTCCTATTCCTCTGCCATCTTAGGAATGCCTCTCCAAATGGTGTCTTTTTAATGTTTTTGTTTTATATTGTGAAACAGGCATTGAAGTTGATGTTATTTTGTTTTAAGAATCTTACAGATTGGAAACAGAAATAAAGCTATATTAATAATAGTTATAGGCTTAAAGACTATATTGTATTAGAATCTAGTTAAGTCTGTTTTGGAAAAGGAAGATAAAAGTGTTTTTGTGTATATCTTTTTATTTAATTTTTCATTTGTAGTTATAATGTGTAATGTGTTTAATTATGTCTTGTGTGTGTGTGGATTATAAGGAATGTTTGTAATCTGTTTAATAGAGAATGAATATAAAACTTGTTTCAATTTGTTTAGAAAGATAGGCCGGGCCATTGTCTGTTTTTATAGAATTAGATGTTTTCATTATTGAAAGGTAAGTTGATAGGTAGATTATAACATGTTGTGTAGTTTTACCTTGGAGAGGTGTGGCCCATATAAAAGAATTTGAATTGATCAAGATATGTAAGATGGAAGAGGAAGAAAGTTCAGGGTAATGAGTTAAATCTATTTGTCATAATTTTTTTTTAATTTGTCCTAAACCTTTTTTATATTTTTGTCTTAATCATTTTATTTGCCATATCTTATATCTTTTTATTAAAAGTATACATCTTATTTTTCTTTAACAACTATGAAGTGTCTTGTATGTTAGTATTTTATAGATTGGTGAATATATTTATTACCTTTTTGTTGACAAATTTAGTTTATCTTAAACCTAGGCATAATAAAAGTATTATTTAATATTGGTGATTTAAGACATGTCTTAATTAGATTAGCAAACAATTATATTTAAATTATATTTATATTTAAATAAACATTATATTTAATATTGAATATTTTTTAGTTTACATGAACCTAAATTTAAATAGAGCTCATTAACTTCATATTATCCAAAAACAAACACATACATTGAGACATAGATAGGCATAGTTTTTCGCTTGAAATATCTTTTTCATTTTAATTTTGTTTTCCACCAATTTTGTTTATGGCTGGAGTCCCAGATAGAGTGGGTTGTGTATCTCAAGGACATGATAAGAGTTAACTTTAGGTTTTTTTCTTAGGCCTGTTTTATTTTCCAGGCAGAATTGGAGCTCCAAAAAAATATTTTAACAAGTTAACATTTTCTTAACTATACGTGTAAGATGAATTGGCTTTGTAATTTCAAAAAAGATTTTATTTTAATCAGTTTTTTTCTGGAGTCTAAAGAATATCATGGCCATTCAGTGTCAAAAGTATCATTTCTCCTTTTTATAGTTACAGCATATTGTTAATGATATATGCTTGAGGAAATTGTTGTCACATTGGATGTAAAGCCTTGGCTACAAAATTTTTGAGAAATATTAGGATTGTTAAGCATATTTTGAGGTACTATAGTCTATTGAAATCTTTTATGAGGCCAGATATGATTAGGATAAGGGAGAAAGAAAGTGAATCTCTCCTGGTCTAAAGGGTGTAAAGCTATATTAAAAAGGAAATTTTGTAAGTCAGTAATAATAATGTGTCAGTTTTGAGGAATAGTAATAGGTGATGAGATCTCTAGTTGTAATTTTTTTCATAGATGCATTAACTTTTTAAAGGTCTGTTAAGAGATGCCATTTGCTAGATTTCTTTTTTTATAATAAAAATAGGAAAGTTCTAAGGAGAGTAAGATTCCTCAATCTGTTTTAATTTTAATTGTGTGTCTATAAGTTTTTTAGTAGCCTGTAATTTATCTTTTGTAAGGAGCCGTTACTCTGTCCAAATAGGCTTGTCATTTTTCCAAGTTATTTTAATAATTGTTTTGTTTGTTAAGTGAGCAGTGGCCCTTAGGAAAAATGTGGGATGTATATCTGAGTTTGCCATTGTATAAGTAAGTCTCTTTTTATTAGATTAAGGGGTGTATTTATCACATAAGGTCTTAATGTTGTAGGTTGGCCTTTTGGTCCTTCATATGGGTAGGTCTAAACATTTTGATACATTTTTTGTACTTTGGTTTGAGGAATTTTTGCAATTTGGCAAGAGACCTTTTGTACAGGCCAGGATTTGGACCATAAGTGTTTGGAAATAACAGTAATACTAGATCCAGTGTCGAGGAGACCAGAAAATCTTTTATTATTAATTTTGATATTTATATTTGGTTGGGCATATTCAGATACCAATGATGTTCATAAGGATTGTTTTTGACTTGTACTGTTGAATCTGTCTATCCATACATTACTAGCGGAGTTAATAGAAATGTAAGGCAAAAGAAGTTATTGAGCAGTTTTGTCCCCCTTTTTGAATTGTCATAGAATCTGAGATGACATCATAATTTGAATCTCTCCTTTATAATTTGAATCAATTATTCCAGGGTGAACAGTAATTCCTTTAGAAGCCAAACTAGATCAGCCAAATAAAAGACTGAAGGTTTTTGGGGGCAGTTTTTGGGGGCAGGAGTCCAAAAAGTCTGGTAGGTACTCTAGAAGGGACTGCTTAAGGGTAAAGGAATAAGAATTATCTAGGGCTTGTATATTAACGATAGCATTGCTGGATGTTGAAGGTTTGAGGGAAAAGATAGAATTTGCCCTTGGTTTTTGTTGTAGAGTACCTGGGGGGGTCCCCTGTTTGGAGTTCCCTAGAATAGGTTTTCCATCAATATCAAATTTAAATTTAACATCTTTGGTCCAATGTATTCCTCTATGGCATTGAGGGCAAACTTTGGAAGTTTTTTATTAGCCTTCTTAGGGTAGTTTCCTTTTAAATGGTTTTTATATCTACATGTAAAGCATCCTTCATTTTTCTTTTTAAAGGCAGTAGTGATTGTTTCAGCTAGCATTTGCATCTTTTGAGTTTCTGATCCTAGATTGTGACAAGCCTTAGTCCTGTCTCATGAATTGCAGTAATAGTTCTCTGACATTTCTGATTTTTATTCACATAGGCAACTAATTTTTCTAGCTGTTTCCTTTTTTTTTTTCCTGATTACAGTATGGGAAAAAATAGTTTCTAACCTAGCCAAAAAAAAAAAAAATAGCATAACTTTCATTCAGATCAGTTCAGTCACTCAGTTGTGTCCGACGTTTTGCGACCCCATGAACTGTAGCATGCCAGGCCTCCCTGTCCATCAGCAACTCCCTTTGCCACCCCCTTCTCCTCCTCCCCCAATCCCTCCCAGCATCAGAGTCTTTTCCAATGAGTCACCTCTTCGCATGAGGTGGCCAAAGTACTGGAGTTTCAGCTTTAGCATCATTCCTTTCAAAGAACACCCAGGACTGATCTTCTTTAGAATGGACTGATTAGATTTCCTTGCAGTCCAAGGGACTCTCAAGAGTCTTCTCCAACACCACAGTTCAAAAGCATCAATTCTTCGATGCTCAGCTTTCTTCACAGTCCAACTCTCACATCCATACATGACTACTGCAAAAACCATAGCCTTGACTAGACGGACCTTTGTTGGTAAAGTAATTGCTTTTCAATATGCTATCTAGGTTGGTCATAACTTTCCTTCCAAGGAGTAAGCGTCTTTTAATTTCATGGCTGCAATCACCATCTGCAGTGATTTGGGATCCCCCCCCCCCCCAAAAAAAAAAGTCGGACACCGTTTCCACTCTTTCCCCATCTATTTACCATGAAGTGATGGGACTAGATGCCATGATCTTCGTTTTCTGAATGTTGAGCTTTAAGCCAAGTTTTTCACTCCTCTTTCACTTTCATCAAGAGGCTTTTTAGTTCCTCTTCACTTTCTGCCATAAAGGTGGTGTCATCTGCATATCTAAAGTTATTGATATTTCTCCTGGCAATCTTGATTCCAGCTTGCGCTTCTTCCAGCCCAGGGTTCCTCATGATGTACTCTGCATAGAAGTTAAATAAGTAGCGTGACAATATACAGCCTTGACATACTCCTTTTCTATTTGGAACCAGTCTGCTGTTCCATATTCAGTTCTAACTGTTGCTTCCTGACCTGCATACATGTTTCTCAAGAAGCAGGTCAGGTGGTCTGGTATTCCCATCTCTATTCAGAAATTTCCACAGTTTATTGTGATCCACACAGTCAAAGACTTTGGCATAGTCAATAAAGCAGAAATAGATGTTTTTCTGGAACTCGCTTGCTTTTTCCATGATCAAGCGGATGTTGGCAATTTGATCTCTTGTTCCTCTGTCTTTTCTAAAACCAGTTTGAACATCTGGAAGTTCATGGTTCACATATTACTGAAGACTGGCTTGGAGAATTTTGAGCATTACTTTCCTAGTGTGTGAAATGAGTGCAGTTGTTTGGTAGTTTGAACATTCTTTGGGATTGCCCTTCTTTGGGATTGGAATGAAAACTGACCTTTTCCAATCCTTTGGCCATTGCTGAGTTTTCCAAATTTACTGGCATATTGAGTGCAGCACTTTCACAACATCCTCTTTCAGGATTTGAAATAGCTCAAGTGAAATTCCATCACCTCCACTAGCTTTGTTCAGAATGATGCTTCCTAAGAGCCACTTGACTTCCTATTCCAGGATGTCTGGCTCTAGCTGAGTGATCACACCATCAGGATTATCTAGGTCATGAAGATATTTTTTGTATAGTTCTTCTGTGTAGTCTTGCCACCTCTTCTTAGTATCATCTGCTTCTGTTAGGTCCATACCATTTCTGTCCTTTATCGAGCCCATCTTTGCATGAAATGTTCCCTTGGTGTCTCTAATTTTCTTGAAGTGATCTCTAGTCTTTCCCATTCTGTTGTTTTCCTCTATTTCTTTGCATTTATCACTGAGGAAGGCTTTCTTCTCTCTCCTTGCTATTCTTTGGAACTCTGCATCAGATGCTTATATCTTTCCTTTCATCCTTTGTTTTTCTCCTCTCTTCTTTTCACAGCTATTTGTAAGGCCTCTCCAGGCAGCCATTTTGCTTTTTTTGCATTTCTTTTCCATGGGGATGGTCTTGATCATGTCTCCCATACAATATCACAAACCTCCATCCATAGTTCATCAGATACTCTCTCTATCAGATCAAGTCCCTTAAGTCTATTTCTCATTTCCACTGTATAATCATAAGGGATTTGATTTAGGTTATACTTGAATGTTTTAGTGGTTTTCCCCACTTTATTCAATTTAAGACTGAATTTGGCAATAAGGAGTTCATGATCTGAGCCATAGTCAGCTCCCGGTCTTATTTTTGCTGACTGTATAGAGCTTCTCCATCTTTGGGTGCAAAGAATATAATTAATCTGATTTCGATGTTGACCATTTGATGATGTCCATGTGTAGAGTCTTCTCTTGTGTTGTTGGAAGACAGTGTTTGCTATGACCAGTGCATTCTCTTGGCAAAAGTCTATTAGCCTTTGCCCTGCTTCATTCTGCACTCCAAGGCCAAATGTGCCTGTTACTCCAGGTGTTTCTTGACTTCCTACTTTTGCATTCCAGTCCCCTATAATGAAAAGGACATCCTTTTTGGGTGTTAGTTCTAAAAGGTCTTTTAGGTCTTCATAGAACCATTGAACATCAGCTTCTTCAGCATTACTTGATGGGGCATAGGCTTGGATTATTTTGATATTGAATGGTTTGCCTTGGAAACGAACAGAGATAATTGTGTCATTTTTGTGATTGTATCCAAGTACTGCATTTCAGACTCTTTTGTTGACTATGATGGCTGCTCTATTGTTTCTGAGGGATTCCTGCCCACAGTAGTAGATATTATGGTCATCTGAGTTAAATTCACCCATTTCAGTCCATTTTAGTTTGCTGATTCCTAGAATGTTGACATTCACTCTTGCCATCTCCTGTGTGACCACTTCCGATTTGCCTTGATTCATGGACCTAACATTCCAGGTTCCTATGCAATATTGCTCTTTATGGCATTGGACCTTGCTTCTATCACCAGTCACATCCACAGCTGGGTATTGTTTTTGCATTGGCTCCATCCCTTCATTCTTTCTCAAGTTATTTCTCCACTGATCTCCAGTAGCATATTGACACCTACCGACTTGGGGAGTTCTTCTCCAACAAAGGATAGTTTTTGGTGTTATGCCTGTTGGCAGAGGAGGAGCATTTGGAGCAGCTGGGGCAAGGCTAGTAAGAAAATTTTGAAATATTTTATGTTGTTTTAATTGGGCCTTTTGTAAAGTTTCATCATCTAATTCATATCCATGCAATAAGTGTTCTGTCCATTGTTGAATATTAAGAGGGCCAGAGTTTACCTTGAAATGGCCAGAAATCAATTGGTATATTTTTTCTTTGCTTGATGGCTCATTTAACATTTTCTTTGACCTGGTGCTAAATTTCTAAATGAAAATTGTCTTCATCAGGGAACCAAGGATTACATTTAAACACTGTTTGAAAGCAAGCCTCTATTCATTGGTGCAAAACCAAAAGTCCCTGAGCTTTAAACAAATTGTGAAGTAACGTAGAGAAATGATGGGACTTTCCAGCCGTTTGACCCATGTCTTAGTACTTACCAACCTCAATAGGCCCTGACCTCAATAGGGGCCAAGTCCCTCTGTGCGAAATGCCATGTATACCAGAGTCCCTGTTTGGGCACCACTTGTTGGGGTCCTTTAATGTACCAGGACCTGGCGATCCGGAGGCAATGATAAGAAAGTGAAAGAGAGAGAGAAGCTGATACTCCCTGGTTTACGCAGAAAATCAATAAAGCCCTTGACACAGGACTTGTGTCTCTCACGAAGGCACCTGGAGTTCTCTCGAGGTGGGTGAAGGCACAGGGCACCTTCTCAAGAGAGTCTTAGAAGCCTGGGCAGAAGAGTGAGCAAGTGCTCCAAACAATCAGAGAGAGAGAGAGAGAGAGACAGACAGACAGACAGACAGACACGAGGACCCAAGCTCTCATGGAGCAAAGGTGCTTTATTAGCAGAAATGCAGGCTTATATATCTTTAGTAAGATGATTTCTCAGCTATTACACAGGATGAAATTTTATCAATAGCCACAATATAGATAGTCTAATACATACAAGATCACTGATGCTGAAGAGTCACTGCTGTCTCATCCCATGACCTCAGTCCTGAAAATTACATGCACCTTTACTCATTCTTGGAATAGGAACTGATAAGAAACAGAAAATCCTTGAAAAACAGAAAACAGCATGCAGAGATCCTCCTGTTAAATGTTCCCTGACAATTGAGTATAGTTTCCTTTGCTATGCAGGAGACAAATAGGGGTTATCTGTTTCATATGTAATAGTGTTTATGTTAATCCCAAACTCCAAATTTATCCTCCTCTCACTTCCCCTTTGGTAAACCACAAGTCTGTTTTCTATGTCTGTGGTTCTGTTTCTATCTTGCATATAAATTCATTGGTATCATTTTTTTTAGATTCCATATATAAGTGATAGCATACTTATATATTGCTCATTGTCTCTATATTGCTCATTTCATTTAGCATAATAATATTTAGGTTCATCCATGTTGCAGAATATGAGATTCAGTTCAGTTCAGTTGCTCAGTTGTGTCCAACTCTTTGCAACCCCATGGACTGCAGCTCACAAGGCTTCTCTATCACCAACTCCTGGAGTCTGCTCAAACTCATGTCCATCGAGTCAGTGATGCCATCCAACCATCTTATCCCCTGTCATCCCCTTTTCCTCCTGCTTTCAGTCTTTTACAGCATCAGAGTCTTTTCCAATGAGTCAGTTCTTTGCATTAGGTGGCCAAAGTATTGGGGCTTCAGCTTCAGCATCAGTCCTTCCCATGAATATGCAGGACTGACTTCCTTTGGGATTGACAGATTTGATCTCCTAGCAGTCCAAAAGACTCTCAAGCGTCTTCTCCAACACCACAGTTCAAAAGCATCAGTTCTTTGACACTCAGTTTTCTGTATGGTCCAGTTCTCACATCCACACATGACTACTGGAAAATCCATAGCTTGACTAGACAGACCTTTCATGATAGGGGACTGAAATGCAAAAATAGGAACTCAAAAGTTACCTGGAGTAACAGGAAAATTAGGCCTTGGAGTACAAAACCAAACAGGGCAAACATTTACAGAGGTTTACCAAGAGAACCATCAGTCATAGCAAACAATCTCTTCTAGAAACATAAGAGACGACTCTACACATGGACATCACCAGATGGTCAATACCTGCATCAGATTGATTATATTATTTGCAGTCAGAGATGGAGACGCTCCATACAGTCAGCAGAAACAAGAAAACAAGAACAGGAGCTGACTCTGGCTCAGATCATGAATTCCTTTATTGCAAAATTCAGACTTAAATCAAAGAAAGTAGAGAAAACCACTAGGCCACTCAGGTATGACCTAAATCAAATCCCTTAAGATTATACAGTGGTAGTGACAAATAGATTTAAGGGATTAGATTTGATAGAGTGCCTGAAGAACTATGGATGGAGGTTCATAATACTGTACAGGAAGTAAAAGTAAAAGTCACCCAGTAATGTCTGACTCTTTGTGACCCCATGGATTATACAGTCAATGGAATTCTCCAGGCTAGAATACTGGACTGCATAGCCTTTCCCTTCTCCAGGAGATCTTCCCAACCCAGGGATCAAACCCAGGTTTCCTTCATTACAGGTGGATTCTTTACCAGCTGAACCTCAAGTGAAGCCCAATAATACTGGAGTGGGTAGCTTATTCCTCCTCCAGCAGATCTTCCCAACCCAGGAATCAAACGGAGGTCTCCATTGCAGGCAGATTCTTTACCAACTGAGCTCTCAGGGAAGCTACTATTGCACAGGAGGCAATAGTAGGCAAAGCCATCACCAAGGGGAAAAAATGCACAAAGGCAAAATGCTTGTCTGAGGATATCTTACAAATGGCTGAGAAAAGAGATGCGAAAGGCAAAGAAAAAAAGGAAAGATATACTCATCTAAGTATAAAGTTCAAAAGAATAGGAAGGAGAGATAAGAAAGCCTTCCTATGTGAACAGCGAAAGACACAGAGGAAAACAATAGAATGGGGAAGACTAGAGATCTCTTTAAGAAAATTAAAGATAGACCTGGTCGTCATGGAGACAGTCTTGACTGAGGAGCTTGATGAAGAGGAAAGCTAGTGAGAAGGCATTGCAAAAGGAGTTGCAAGCCAAAATACAGGGTAGGAAGAATGCTTTTCTCAGGAATGACAAAAAGAGGAGGAAGCAACTTAAGATGTTGCTAAATTAGAAGCAGAAATGGAACAGAAACATAGAGGGGAGCTGGATCAGTTGAAGTGGACTTCTAAAGAGAGTAAAGACAAAAAAGCTACACTAGAAAAAGAGTGGGAAGAAAGGATAGCCAAAGCCAAAATTGAAAACTTAACCAGAGTTAGACATAGAAAGTGAAAAACTTGCTGAAATATTGACAGCTCAGTTCAGTCGCTCAGTTGTGTCCAACTCTTTGTGACCCCATGAATCACAGCAGGCCAGGCCTCTCTGACCATCACCATCTCCCAGAGTTCACTCAAACTCACGTCCACTGAATTGGTAATGCCATCTAGCCATCTCATCCTTTGTCTTCCCCTTCTCCTCTTGCCCCCAATCCCTCCCAACATCAGAATCTTTTCCAATGAGTCAACTCTTCCCATGAGGTGGCCAAAGTACTGGAGTTTCAGCTTTAGCATCATTCCTTCCAAAGAAATCCCAGGGCTGATCTCCTTTAGAATAGACTGGTTGGATCTCCTTGCAGTCCAAGGGACTCACAAGGGTCTTCTCCAACACCATAGTTCAAAAGCATCAATTCTTCGGCACTCAGCTTTCTTCACAGTCCACCTCTAGCATCCATACATGACCACTGGAAAAACCATAGCCTTGACTAGATGGACTTTGTTGGCAGAGCAATATCTCTGCTTTTGAATATGCTATCTAGGTTGGTCATAATTTTTCTTCCAAGGAGTAAGCATCTTTTAACTTCATGGCTGCAGTCACCATCTGCAGTGATTTGGGAGCCCCAAAAGATAAAGTCTGACACTGTTTCCACTGTTTCTCCATCTATTTCTCATGAAGTGATGGGGCCAGATGCCATGATCTTCGTTTTCTGAATGTTGAGCTTTAAGCCAACTTTTTCACTCTCCTCTTTCACTTTCATCAAGAGGATTTTTAGTTCCTCTTCACTTTCTCCATAAGGGTAGTGTCATCTGCATATCTGAGGTTATTGATATTTCTCCCAGCAATCTTGATTCCAGCTTGTGTCTCTTCCAGCGCAGCGTTTCTTATGATGTACTCTGCATATAAGTTAAATAAGCAGGGTGACAGTATACAGCCTTGGCATACTCCTTTGCTTATTTGGAACCAGTCTGTTGTTCCACATCCAGTTCTGCAACAGTTGGAAATTAAATAGATTCCATCTGATGGCCACTGTATATATAGAGACGTTGAAGATCAACTGAAAGAACCAAACTGCATTCTGACTGTGGCTGCCTTAAGATGTCAAACTGCTAACTATATGCAAAGTCATGTGGAAGATTTTCTGCCATTTTCAACAAATCGTAATATGGGAGTTATGTATACTCCAGATGAGTTTGGAAAGTACTGTGATGATATTGTAAACACAGCTTCATGGGGGTGGGGTGGGGTGGTCAACTTGAGCTAAGAGCCCTATCTCACATTTTATGAAGAACAGTAGAGATAATACAGGCAGATTCTCCTCCTATTTTTGTTGGTGAAGAATATCCAGAAGACCTATTAATACTTGTTTATATGAGACATGCATATGGCTTAGGAGAACACTACAATTCTGTTACACAGTTGGTGAACATAGTTACTGAAAATTGCAGCTAGTCTATAAAATGCTGCTATTATGTCAGTGTGCTAATTTGAGTATTAATACTAAATATTGAATTATTCTCAGTGTTTCTGAAAAAACACAACTACCTTAAATCAGTTTTATGGCAAAGTTACTAATAGGTTTTAAAAAAATTTGTCAGAGAGAAACTTAAACTGATGTCCCCTTCATGGTGTTTTAAAAACACTTGCAAGTTCTTTGGGGAGAATATCATTTGCAGACCAAGATGGTACCCTGATTGTTGATATTTTTATTAAATATAAGATTCTGAACATTCTATTCTGTGTTGAAATTGTTAAATTTTTTTTCTCCTTATTACTGAAAGCTTTCAGTAATCATATCAATGTAATTTTCCTGAAGAAGTGAAATGACAGTCTCTTTGATATTGCAATAATGTGGTGATAGCAAATTTAATTAATGTTTATAAATAACTTGATTGCAGTAACATGGCTGTTGGTGGGATTAATCCTGTGACTTTAAAAAAAATAATTTTAATTGGGGGATAATTGCTTTACAATATTGTGTTGGTTTCTGCCATATAACAACATGAATCAGCCATAGGTATGCCTATATCTGACCTTCCCTTGTGGCTTAGCTGGTGAAGAATCCACCTGCAATGCAAGAGACCTGGGTTCGATCCCTGGGTTGGGAAGATCCCCTGGAGAAGGGAAAGGCTATGCACTCCAGTATTCTGGCCTGTAGAATTCCATGGAGTGTATAGTCCATGGAGTTGCAAAGAGTTGACAAGACTGAGTGACCTTCACTGACTTCACTCATGCATATATCCCTTCCCTCTGGAAACTCCTCCCATCCCTCCCCATCCCACCCCTTTAGGTTGATGCTGTGACATTTTTGTATAACCCCATCAAAGTGCAGCTAAGACGCTTGCTTTAATAAAAATAAGTCTTTTATTTGTATATAACTTAAAAAGATGCAGCAGATTATTGCTTTCCTAATTTGTTGATTATTCCTTGCTATTTCTCAACTTCAGAATAGTTGTGACATCATATCTTGATTATCTTAACTATAAATTTTTATCTTCTTTGTTGTACTTTCTCCATCACTACTCAGCTGCTTTGCTTTCCTTGCAGCCTTTTCCACTAAAAAAAAATAGTTATAAGCTTCTCTTATTCTTTAACTTGTGCAAATTGAAGGAGTAGCAGTGTAAAAGGGTCCAAGGCCAAATTTACTTCAAATTTTTCTTCTCCAATTTGTCTTATAAGGTCTCTCTTTTTGCTTCATTCTCTAGGATTAGGGAAAACCTTTGTCACTTGTTATTTTATTAGCCATATTAATTTCATCTTTCCTCAAATATTTGAGAATATTTGTTTCAAATGTTGGGAATTTTTATTTTATATATATATATATATATATATATGCCTGAAAACTACTGTTGAGTCAAGACTGTATAATAAAATCAGTTTTCAGTTGAATGATTTGCCAAATCAGACTTTAGGTTATTCATAAAAATATTTTAAGAAGATAGTACACCCATATGTACGAATGTGTTTGATAATTTGTTATGTGAGGGATTTTATGATAATGAGACCTTTTTGGTTTGATCTGTTTTTATCAAATAAGAAGTAACTAGTAACATTTTATATCAAGTTTATATAAAGTTTGATTTTTTTCTTCATGAATGCAACTAATTTTTCTAAGTAAATACTGAGTTTTATGAGCTTCCACAGTGGCTCAGT
Source organism: Aepyceros melampus (assembly GCA_006408695.1). Classification (NCBI taxonomy): domain Eukaryota; kingdom Metazoa; phylum Chordata; class Mammalia; order Artiodactyla; family Bovidae; genus Aepyceros; species Aepyceros melampus. Next base: position 17,771 of record SJXQ01008118.1, read on the forward strand.
GGTAAAGAATTGACCTGAAATGCAGGAGATTCGGAGACATGTTTGTTTGTTTGTCTGTTAATTTTAAACATGTTTTTTTTCTGCTTTCTTTACTCCACAGTCTATTTTTGAGGACATCTAAATTTAATCTTATTATATAAAAAGCAATGAGACAGAAATTTAGAAACAGTGCAACATCTTATTTGCCTGAATATAGGAATCATAGTAACATAGTAATTAATAAAAAATTATTTTGACTTTTTAAACTTCTTTTAAATGTGATTATGTAGCTGTAGATGGTGTGTTTATGTGAAGTTAGAACACTTGACCATCTTCTAATATACAATAATATATTCCTGTGGCATAAATCAAATTATTCTTGAAATTATATCTTGAAAAATTATTTGTTTATAAGTGAAAGTCCAAATTATTTTTCCAGCATTCTATATTTTGTCCTGTGGCTTCTCCTGAGAACTGGAATTATTCAGTTTCTTCATAAATGTTAACACATTATGAGGTAATGGGAGACACATGTTTGATCCCTGGGTCAGGAAGATCCCCTGTAATAGGAAATGGCAACACATTCCAGTAATCTTGCCTGGAAAATTCCATGGACAGAGGAACCTGGTGGGCTGTGTAGTCTGTGGTGTCGCCGAGTTGGACATGAGTGAATAACTAAACAGCAACAACTGGTTTTTATAACATAAAAACAGGATATCAGTATTTATGTGCTCAGCAGGCAACAGTGTGGAACTATTGTGGTCTTCTTGAGCAGATAAGTACTGCATGAAGGCCTTAACACTTCCAAAGATTAAAAATCATTCTGCCTGCTAAGCAAAATGTGTTCTTAAGGCCAATTGTTTTGTAATGCTGGATCTGGATTTTTTCTGGGGTGGAGGGAGGTAATCTGTTACTTTAAAATTAAAAGAGAAGCATTAAGCAATAAAACAAAATACAGTGAAATCTAGTTATTGTAAATTTCAACTGTAATTAAAGTATTGTAAAACAACTTATTGGTGGCTTTTTTTTTCTAGCAAAGTGTGTATAATTTTCTTGATTAAAGGTATTTTTTTTTTAATTTTTAAATGGCCAATATGATTGCAAACAGGATTTATATGTTTCAGCCTCTGTTATTTCATAAAGCTTGAGATAAAAATTATTTTAGCTGTAACCTAAAGTCTGAAAAATAACAGATGTTCAGTTCAGTTCAGTTCAGTCACTCAGTCAGGTCCAACTCTGCAACCCTATGGACTGCACCACGCCAGGCCTCCTTGTCCATCACCAACTTCGGTAGTTTACTCAAACTCATGTGCACTGAATCAGTGATGCCATCCAACCATCTCATCCTCTGTCATACCCTTTTCCTGCCTTCAGTTTTTCCCAGCATCAGGGTCGTGTCCAGTGAGTCAGTTCTTCACATCAGGTGGCCAAAGTATTGGATTTCAGCTTCAGCATCAGTCCTTCGAATGAATATTCAGGACTGATTTCCTCTAGGATGGACTGGTTGGATCTCCTTGCAGTCCAAGGAACTCTCAGTATATACTAGTTTAGTTTGCTGTATGATGCTGATTTCTTAGGGAAATCAGATCAGTTTTCTTTTGTCCTGACTTAGAAAAGTAAATGTCAGAGTTCTGGAATATGTCTAATTTACTTAAGTTGATTTTATATGCTTCAGTATGCTTATAACATATAAAGCAAGTAAGAATGTGTAACTATAGTGAACAGTAAAATTTTGTTCATAATATCTAATATTTTCTAAAAGAAAAATAAAAGAATTAAATTTAAAAAAAAGAAAAAAATTAAAGATACAGCTCAGTCAGTAAGAATTTGCCTGCAGTGCAGGAGACCTGGGTTCAATCCCTGGGTTAAGAATATTCCCTGGAGAAGGAAATGGCAACCCACTCCAGTATCCTTGCCTGGAAAATCTCATGGATAGAGGAACCTGGTGGATTGCAGTCCATGGGGTCGCAAAGAGTCAGGCACGACTGAGCAACTAAGACACACACACAAGGGAACATTGCATACAAAGATGGGCACAATAAAGTCTAGAAATAGTATGGATCTAACAGAAGCATAAGCTCAACATTCAGAAAACTAAGACTATGGCATCTGGTCCCATCACTTCATGGGAAATAGATAGAAAAACAGTAGAAACAGTGTCAGACTTTATTTTTTGGGGCTCCAAAATCACTGCAGATCGTGATTGCAGCCATGAAATTAAAAGACACTTACTCCTTGGAAAGAAAGTTATGACCAACCTAGATAGCATATTCAAAAGCAGAGACATTACTCTGCCAACAAAGGTCCGTCTAGTCAAGGCTATGGTTTTTCCAGTGATAATGTATGGATATGAGAGTTGGACTGTGAAGAAAGCTGAGTGCCGAAGAATTGATGCTTTTGAACTGTGGTGTTGGAGAAGACTCTTGAGAGTCCCTTGGACTGCAAAGAGATCCAACCAGTCCTTCTAAAGGAGATCAGTCCTGGGTGTTCTTTGGAAAGACTGATGCTGAAGCTGAAACTCCAATAGTTTGGCCACCTCATGCAAAGAGTTGACTCACTGGAAAAGACTCTGATTCTGGGAGGGATTCGGGGTAGGAGGAGAAGGGGACGACAGAGGATGAGATGGCTGGATGGCATCACTGACTCGATGGACATGAGTCTGAGTGAACTCTGGGAGTTGGTGATGCACAGGGAGGCCTGGCGTGCTGTGATTCATGGGGTTGCAAAGAGTAGGACACGACTGCGCGACTGAACTGAACTGAACTTTCTTGGGCTCCAAAATCATTGTGGTTGGTGACTTCAGACATGAAATTGAAAATGCTTGCTACTTGGAAGAAAAGCAATGACAAACCTAAGAAGCATATTAAAAATCAAAGACATTACATTGCAACAACAGTCCATATAGTCAAAGCTATGGTTTTCCCAGTAGTCATGTATGGATGTGAGAACTGGACCATAAAGAAGGCTGAGTGTGAAAGAATTGATGCTTTTGAACTGTGGTGTTAGAGAAGACTCTTGAGAGTCCCTTGGATTGCGAGGAGATCCAACCAGTCCATCCTAAAGGAAATCAGTCCTGAATATTCTTTGGAAGGACTGATGCTGTAGCTGAAGCTCCAATACTTTGGCCTCCTGATGCAAAGAGCTGACTCAATGGAAAATACCCTGATGCTGGGAAAGATTGAAGGTGGGAGGAGAAGTGGCCAACAGAGGGTGAGATGGTTGGATTACATCACCGACTCAATGGAGATAAGCTTCAGTAATCTCCAGGAGATACTGAAGTACAGGGAAGCCTGGTGTGCTGCAGTCCATGGAGTTGCAATGATTCCAACATGACTGAGTCAACTTAACACCATGTAGAGTGCTAGTGAGGGGAAATGTCCAAGTGAGTCCTCCTTTTTTTCAGCTACAGTCGATATGCCTATTCAGAAAGTCATCCAATATATCTAGGAAGGTCTCTGGACCTGTTGTGGACATTGTGGGGTCACTCAGACTCAGATCTTGCTTTGCTGCAACTTGCATTCATTCTTAGAATCTATAATTGCCCCTAAAGTCCACAGTCTCAGGCTATTATATGTTACATTGTTCAACACAGCAATTCACAATTTTTAGAGGCTCTATTCCTTAATTGTTACTACAAAATACTGGCTATATTCCTTGTTTTGTACAACACATTATTTTAGCTTATTATTATTATTATTATTATTTGTACATAATAGTTCATGTCTCTTAATCCCTTACCCCTGTCTTACCCCTTCCCCTTCTCTCTTCCCCCTGGTAAACACAGTTTGTTTTCTCTCTCTGTGACTTTGCTTCTTTTTGTTATATTCACTAATTTTTCAGACTCCACATATATGTGATAACATACAGTACCCTTCAAGTCCATCAACGATTTTGCAAATGGCAAAATTTTCTTTCTTTTCTTTTTCATTTTTTAGAGCTAAGTAGTATTCCAGAATGTATTGATGAACATTTAGGTTGCTTCTATATCTTGGCCATTGTAAATAATGCTGCTATGAACATTGGGGGACATGTATCTTTTCAAATTAGTGCTTTTTGTTTTGACACTGCATACCCAATTGAATTTCTGGGTCATATGGTGATTCAATTTTAAGTTTTTTGAGAAAACACCATGGTGATTTCCACAGTGGCTGCATCAACTCAAACATCCACCAATGGTGTTTAAGGTTCCATTTTCTTCATATCCTCATCAAAATTTGTTGTTTTTGTTCTTTTTTATGGTAGCCTTTCTGAGATGTGAGATGATAGCTTATTGGTTTTTTTTTTTTGAACTAATTTATTTATTTTAATTGGAAGCTAATTACTTTACAATATTGTGGTGGTTTTTGCTATACATCGACATGAATAAGTCACACATTTTCGTGATGATTAGCAGTGTGTAGCATCATTTTATGGCACCCCACTCCAATACTCTTGCCTGGAAAATCCCATGGATGGAGGAGCCTGGTAGGCTGCAGTCCATGAGGTTGCTAAGAGTTGGACATGACCAGCGACTTCACTTTCACTTTTCACTTTCATGCACTGAAGAAGGAAATGGCAACCCACTCCAGTGTTCTTGCCTGGAGTATCCCAGGGATGAGGGAGCCTGGTGGGCTGCCGTCTATGGGGTCGCACAGAGTCGAACATGACTGAAGTGACTTAGCAGCAACAGCAGCAGCATTTTATGTGCCTGTTGTCTATCTGCATGTCCTATTGTAAAAATGTCGATTTAGGTCTTATGCCCATTTTTAAATCAGGTTGTTTTTTGCTATTGAGTTTTACGAGCTGTTTGGATAGTTTTAATATTAAGCCCCAATCAGTCATGTTGTTTGCAAATATTTTCTCCAATTCAGTAGGTTGTCGTATTGTTTTGTTCGTACTTTCCTTTGCTGTGCAAAAGCTTTTAATTTTAATTAGGACCCATTTATTTATTTTAGCTTTTTTTTCCCTTGCCTTAGGAGACAGATTAAAAAAATATTGCTATAATTTTGTCAAATAGAATTCTATATTTCTATTTTTCTAAAGGATATAGTCAGTGCTACAGAACTCTTAGCAACCCCATGGACTGCAGCCTACCAGGCTCCTCCATCCATGGGGTTTTCCAGGCAAGAGTACTGGAGTGGGGTGCCATTGCCTTCTCCAATTGAACCTGTGTCCTCTGCATTGTAAGGCACATTCTTAACCACTGGACCATCAGGGAAGTCTCCACATATTTAGAAGCTCAATTTTTTGGTACATTTATATTTTTGATACTTAAGGTTGCTGTGTATTGCTATAACTACATTATTTTCCTTTTTTCCTCTGATCTTTTCTTTGCTCTGATGTCTATTTCATCTGATATCAAACACAGACATTCCTGCTTTCCTTTCAGTACTGTTTCCATGTGGTATCATTTTTTCCATACTTTTACTTTTACTTCACTATATTTGAAGTGATTTTCTTGACGACCCTAGATATTCAGGCAATATTATTTCAAATTTATTTTTTATTTAAGTAGCACTGATTTAGAGCATTACATGAGTTTCAGGTATCAACATTATATTTTACTTAGGTTGTTTCCATATCTTCGTTATTGTAAATAACACTGCAATGAACATAGGTTGCATGTATCTTTTAGAAATTGTGTTCTCATATTCTTTAGATAAAACATATAAGTGGGATAGATATAAATAGGAATTCTATTCTTAGTTTATTGAGGAATCGCTATAATGTTTTCCATAATGGTTGTGCCAATTTACATTCCCACCAGTAGTTCATGAGAGTTCCCTTTTCCTGCAACCTTACCATCATTAGTTATTTGTTGACTTTTGGTTGATAGGTTGATAGACATTTTGAGAAGTGTAAGGTGATATATCATGATTTGCATTTTTTTTGGTGTTGGGCATCTTATCATGTGTCTACTGACCACCTATATATCTTCTTTGTATACCTGTTTATTAAGCTGCCCTGCCAATTTTTAAATTGGTTTGTCTATATTTTCTTTGTTTTCTTTTAGTGTTTATTTATATGGAATATATGTGTGTGTGTGTGTGTGTGTGTGTGTGTGTGTGTGTATAGAACTAACACCCCCAAAAGTTGTCCTTTTCATTACAGGGGACTGGAATGCAAAAGTAGTAAGTGAAGAGATACCTGGAGTAAAAGGCAAATTTGGCCTTGCAGTACAGAATGAAGCAGAACAGAGGCTAATAGAGTTTTGCCAAGAGAATGCACTGGTCATTACAGGCACCCTCTTCCAACAACACAAGAGAAGACTCTGCATAAGGACATCACCAGATGATCAATGCTGAAATCAGATTGATTATATTATCTGCAGCCAAAGATGGAGAAGCTCTATACAGTCAGAAATGAAAATGGGAGCTGACTGTGGCTCAGATCATGAACTCCTTATTGCCAAATACAGACTTAAGTGGAAGAAAGCAGGGAAAGCCACTAGACCATTCAGGTATGACCTAAATCAAATCTCTTACAATTATACAAGGAAAGTAACAAATAGATTCAAGGGATTAGATCTGATAGAGTGCCTGAAGAACTATGGATGGAGGTTCATGACATTTACAGGAGGCAGTGATTAAGACCATCCCCAAGAAAAATAAATGCAAAAAGGCAAAATGGTTGTCTGAGGAGGCCTTACACATAGCTATGAAAAGAAAAGAACCAAAAGGCAAAGAAGAAAAGGAAAGATATACCCATTTGAAGGCAGAGATCCAAATAATAGCAAGGAGAGATGAGAAAGCCTTCCTCAGTGATCAGTGCAAGGAAATAGAATAAAACAATAGAATGGGAAAAACTAGAGATCTCTTCAAGAAAATTAGGGATACCAAGGGAATATTTCATGCAAAGATGGGCACAATAAAGGACAGAAATGGTTTGGACCTAACAGAAACAGAAGATATTAAGAAGAGGTGACAAGAATACACAGAATAACTATGCAAAAAGATCTTCATAACCCAGATAATCATGATGGTATGATCACTCATCTAGCTGGAATGTGAAGTCAAGTGGGCCTTAGGAAGCATCAGTACGACAATGCTAGTGGATATGATGGAATTCCTGTTGAGCTATTTCAAATCCTGAAAGATGATAGTGTGAATGTGCTGCACTCAATATGCCAGCAAATTTGGAAAACTCAGCAATGGCCACAGGACTGGAAAAGCTCAGTTTTCATTCCAATTCCAAAGAAAGGCAATGCCAAAGAATGCTCAAACTACCACACAATTGCACTCATCTCACATGCTTGTAAAGTAATATTCAAAATTCTCCAAGACAGGCTTCAATAGTACATAAACCATGAACTTCCATATGTTCAAGCTGGATTTTAAAAAGGCAGAGGAACCAGAGATCAAATTGCCAACATCTGTTGGATCATCGAAAAAGTGAGAGAAGTCCAGAAAAACATCTATTTCTGCTTTATTGACTATGCCAAAAACTTTGACATGTGGATCACAACAAACTGTCGAAAATTCTTAAAGAGATGGGAATACCAGACCACCTGACCTGCCTTCTGACAAATATATATGGAGGTCAAGAAACAACAGTTAGAACTAGACATGGAACAACAGCCTCGTTCCAAATCAGAAAGGAGTATATCAAAGCTGTATATTTTCACTTTGCTTATTTAACTTACATGCAGATTACATCATGTGAAATGCTGGGCTGGATGAAGCACAAGGTGAAATCAAGATTGCTGCAACAAATATCAACAACCTTAGACATGCAGATGGCACCACACTTATGGCCAAAAGTGAAGAAGAACTAAAGAGCCCCTTGATGAAAGTGAAAGAGGAGAGTGAAAAAGTTGGCTTAAAACTCAACATTCAGAAAACAAGATCATGGCATCTGGCCACATCACTTATGGCAAATAGATGGGGATAAAATGAAAACAGTGACAGACTTTTTTTGGCTCCAAAATCACTGCAGATGGTGATGGCAGTCATGAAATTAAAGAAAATAAATAAATAAATAAAACTCGTGCTCCCTGGAAGAAAAGTTATGACCAACCTAGACAGCATATTAAAAGCAGAGACATTACTTTGCCAACAAAGGTCCATCTAGTCAATGCTATGGTTCTTCCATTAGTCGTGTATGGATGTGAGAGTTGGACTATCAAGAAAGCTGAGCACTGAAGAACCGATGCTTTTTAACTGTGGTGTTGGAGAAGACTCTTGAGAGTCTCTTGGACAGCATGAATATCCAACCAGTCCATCCTAAAGGAAATCAGTCCTGAATATTCATTGGAGGGACTGATGCTGAAGCTGAAACTCCAATACTTTGGCCACCTGATGTGAAGAACTGATTCACTGGAAAAGACCTTAATGCTGGGAAAGACTAAAGGTGAGATGAGAATGGGACAGAGGATGAGATGGTTGGATGGCATCATCCACTCAATGGACATGAGTTTGTGTAAACTCCAGGAGTTGATGATGGGCAGGGAGGTCTGGCATGCTGCAGTCCATGAGGTTGGAAAGAGTCAGACATGACTGAGCAAATGAACTGAACTTGTATATTTGAATACTTACCCCTTTTTTGATAAATTGTTTACAAATATTCTCTCCTCCTTAGTAGGAAGTCTTTTCCTTTTGTTGATATTTTCTGTCACTGGCAAAATCTTTTTAGTTTGATGTCATGCTATTTATTTATTTACTTATTTTCCTTTGCCTGAGGAGACATATTCAGAAATATGTTGCTACGACCAATATAAAAGATTATATGGCATGTTTTCTTCTAGGAATTTTGTCATTTCAGGTCTTATTGTAAGTCTGATTAATTTGAATTAATTTTTATGTATGATGTGAGATAGTAGTCTAATTTCATTTTTTTGCATGTGACCATCCAGTTTTTCTAGCACCATTTATTGAAGAAACTATGCTTTTTTTAAAATTGTATATTCTTTGCTTTTTTGTAATAATTTAATTGTCCATTACATGTGTAGGTTTATTTCTGGGCTCTGTTCCATTCCATATCTACCAATACCATACTGATTTGATTACTATAGCTTTATAATCCAGTTTGATATCAGTGAGAGTGATAATTCCAGATGTGTACTTTTTTCTCTCCAGATTTCTTTGGCTGTTTGAGATCTTTTGGGGTTCATAAAAATTAGAATTTTTGGTTCTTTTTCTGTGAAAAATAACCTTTAAATTTTGATAGTAATTTCATTGAATCTATAGATTATATTGTATAATATGGACATTTAAACAATGTTAATTCTTATCTTTTTATGTTGTTGTGACTCCTTCAGTTCCATTTAACAATGGAACTTATAGTTTTCAGTGTATGTCTTTCACCTCCTAGGTTAAATTTATTCCTACATATTTTATTCTTTTCTTTGCAACTGTAAATAGTATTTTTACTTCATTTTCTACTAGAGATAATCAAATATTTTCTGTCCTTTATTTTGTGAAAATTTTGCACTCTGTTGAGTGATTTGCTCCCTTAAACCATTCTCACAACACTGGAATAAATTTAACTTGATTATGGTATACAACACTTATGATATATTGTATTTAACTTGATAATATATTTTAAAAGAATTTTGCATCTGTGTTAATCTGGGATATTGGCTTGTAATTGTCTTTTCTTTTTTTTTTTTTGTCTGCTGTCTTGAATTTTGATATTAATGAATGTGGGCCTCATAAAGTGAGTTAAGAAACATTCTTTTCTAAGTTTTTGGAAGTTTCAGGATGAAAGGTATTAAATCTTTGAATGTTTAGAATTCATCTCTGATGGTGTCTGGTTCTGGGCTTTTGTTTTGGGAGAAGATTTGATTACAATTTTAATATCTTAACTAGTATTTGGTTTATTCACAGTTTTGATTTCTTCATGATTCAGTTTGTATAATTCCAAGAACTTGTCCATTTCTAGGCTGTCCAATTTATTAGCATACAGCTGTTCATAGCATCCTCTTATAATCAGTTTATTTTGTGCTCAGTTCATTCGATCAGTTGTGTCCAACTCTTTGCTACCCCATGGACTGTAGCAGGACAGGCTCTTGTGTTCATGGAATTCTCCAGGCAAGAATACTAGAGTGGGTAGACATTGCCTACTCCAGGTAATCTTCCCAACCCAGGGACTGAACCATGGTCTCCTCCACTGCTGGAAAATTCTTTACCATCTGAGCCATTAGGGAAGCCCATATCTGCGTTAGGCCATGTTAATAACCAAATTCTCTGGGTCATCTGTCTTACTAGTCTATTACAATTCAGGAAATGTTTTTTCCTTGTTACTTCTCCCTATATCTAGAGTTGCACTGTTACAATTAACCTTATATAGAGCTACTTATGTGATAAATTGTATTAAGATATTTAGCCATCATTTATTTTGTTAGAAGATTGGTTACACATTGGGTAATGCAAGAGACAACAATCTTATAAAATAGAGTATAAGTAATGCAGCTATTAACATTAATAAAATCATAAATGGGGGTTTGTGCCATCACTTTCTAGAACCAAATGAACTCCCTCAAAGATCACCAAGACTAGGAAGTTGATCACTTAAGGCAGAAATCTTATTTTTCATGTGGATCATAGTTAGCATAAGAGGAAAGGGATTCTGGAAAATGAATGTAAAAAACAGTAATATTTTAAACAAAAAGTAACAAAATTATAAATCATATTTATCAGCCCTTTCAGTCCCATGTTAATTATTCATGTTGATCTGGATGAAGCCATTAGGTTTTCCTTTAGAGCTTTGTAATTTCTTATCCAATTCAGTGATATGATCTAAAAGTCATCAGAAACATACTTGTCAGAAAATACTTTTAATGGATCTTCATGAAGATCTTCATTTTGTAAAGTGTTCAGAATTAAATCACTGTAAATGATAAAAAAACTAAAATTACATGGTTAAAAATCTGATTAGAGTGAAATTGACAAAGAAACTTGCCAGTTGCTGTGAGACGCACCATTTTAAGATGATAGAGTTATGACATTATACCAGAACATACCTGATTTTTAGAAATTCCATATAATTTTTGGCATATGTTTTAATGACACTTACCCAAGAAATATAACCAAAGAAGATTTAGTAATACTACTTGTCAATATTTAATTTAAGATGCCAAATAAACAGAATCATTATAGTATCTCACTTTGGAATGTTTCAGGGCCTTTTGAAGCATTCCAAAGTTAGCTAGAGGTCAAAAGAACTTAATTTAGAAATTAATTTGGGGAATGTTGTCAATATATCAAAAGGTTTTAAAACACTTGGTCAAATAGGATCATATATTACTGTTAGGTATTATTTACTCACTCAGCCAAAGTGACAATAAAATATTTTAAAGACAAAGTTACAACATTATTTAAAACATAAAGAAAGCTTTCAATGTTGTCAAAAGCAGATCAATATTCCAAGAAAACTTTGTTCTTGTAACAAAACAGAGTTAATTAAATTATAGTTTTGTACCAGCTTACTTTAAATCTTAAGATTTATTTACTCAATTAAATTTTATCTTGAACTTAGTCAGTCATGACCACAAAGAAACTCTTTTTTCAAGGTTCTTTTTCCACAAACTTTCTATAACTTTCTTCTTGCTTTCAAATTTTTTTCATTGCTTTTTCTTTCTTTCTCTCTCTCTGGAACAAAATTACTTTCTTTTCACTAAACAAAATGCAATTCTATTCTTTATACCTTTCTCCTTTATACAAAGACTATTTCCTTATTAATAT
>SJXQ01008120.1:0-39509 GCA_006408695.1 Aepyceros melampus
GTGAAGTCGCTCAGTCATGTCTGACTCTTAGCAACCCCATGGACTGCAGCCTACCAGATTCCTCTGTCCATGGGGTTTTCCAGGCAAGAGTACTGGAGTGGGGTGCCATTGCCTTCTCTTCTTAAAGAAAACCCTAAAGAATTCACAAAAATGGTTACAAATTCTTTAATAATGTTGAAGGATACAAAATGACATAAAAATCTGTTGCATTTCTCTTCACAAAAACTGAACTATCCAAGAATAATATTAAGAAAACAAATCCATTTATAATGGCATAAAAATTATATAAAATACTTAGGAATAAAGTTAACTAAGAATATGAAAATCTGTACATTAAAAACTATAAAACAGTGATAAAAGAAATTGAAAAAGACACAAGTGAATGTGTTCATGGATTGGAAAGATAACTGCTAAAATGCCTATCACAACCAAAGTGATCAATGGACTTAATATAATCAACAACATTCCAATACCATTTTTCATAGAAATTGAAAAAACAGTCTTAAACTTCAAACCAATGCTCAAAATTCTCCAAGCCAGGCTTCACAATATGTAAACCATGAACTTCCAGATGTTCAAACTGGTTTTAAAAAAGACAGAGGAAGCAGAGATCAAATTGCCAACATCTACTGGATCATCAAAAAAGCAAGAGAGTTCCAAAAAAAAAAAACATCTATTTCTGCTTTATTGACTATGACAAAGCCTTTGACTGTGTGGGTCACAATAAACTGTGGAAAACTCTTCAAGAAATGGGAATACCAGGCCACTTGACCTGCCTCTTGAGAAATCTGTTTGGAGGTCAGGAAGCAACAGTTAGAACTGGACATGGAACAACAGACTGGTTCCAAATAGGAAAAGGAGTACGTCAAGGCTGTATATTGTCACCCTGCTTATTTACCTTATGTGCAGAGCACATCATGAGAAATGCTCAGCTGGATGAAGCACAAGCTAGAATCAAGATTGCCAGGAGAAATATCAATAACGTCAGATATGCAGATGACACCACCCTTATGGCAGAAAGTGAAGAAGAACTAAAGAGCCTCTTGATGAAAGTGAAAGAGGAGAGTGAAAAAGTTGGCTTACAGCTCAATATTCAGAAAATGAAGATCATGGCATATGGTCCCATCACTTCATGGGAAATAGATGGGGAAACAGTGGAAACAGTGTCAGACTTTATTTTGGGGGGCTCCAAAATCACTGCAGATGGTGACTGCAGCCATGAAATTAAAAGATGTTTACTCCTTGGAAGAAAAGTTATGACCAACCTAGATAGCATATTCAAAAGCAGAGACATTACTTTGCCAACTAAGGTTTGTCTAGTCAAGGCTATGGTTTTTCCTGTGGTCATGTATGGATGTGAGAGTTGGACTGTGAAGAAAGCTGAGCACCAAAGTATTGATGCTTTTGAAGTGTGGTGTTGGAGAAGACTCTTGAGAGTCCCTTGGCCTGCAAGGAGATCCAGCCAGTACATTCTGAAGGAGATCAACCCTGGGATTTCTTTGGGAGGAATGATGCTAAAACTGAAGCTCCAGTACTTTGGCCATCTCATGCAAAGAGTTGACTCATTGGAAAAGACTCTGATGCTGGGAAGGATTGGGGGCAGGAGGAGAAGGGGACAACCGAGGATGAGATGTCTGGATGGCATCACTGACTTGATGGACATGAGTCTGAGTGAACTCCAGGATATGGTGATGGACTGAGAGGGCTGGCGAGCTGCGATTCATAGGTGGCAAAGAGTCGGACATGACTGAGTGACTGAACTGAACTGAACTATCACACATTTAAAAGTAGTCTCACATTTCTCAGTGACAAATCACCAAATAAACAAAAAGCTAGTAATGTTATGAGAAATTAACTTTCAATGAGTAACAGGGATCATGATGTTTCCAAGGGGACCTAAATGACCAGGAAGAAGTTTTAAGAAGTAACAAAACTCACTCTGCAAAGAAATATTTTAAAAATAAGAAAGAAAAACACCCTCCTTTTTCTAAGTTTCTATAAAGAGAATTTTGAGTATCTTCTAGTTCCACAAAATAGAAATCTAACAAACAGCTCCATTTGCATGATGAATGATTATTCACATTTAGTTCTTTTATTACTCCTAGCAAGGCAGAAAATAGCTCTTTTGCATGCTTCTGCAGAAATTGATTGTTTTTCTTTTTCTATGGTTGTTTAGGGTTTGCATTCTCAGTATGAAAAGATGACAACTATTGTAAGTTCCTTAAGTGATAATTAGTCCTCTATGACAGTTTATTATGTTGCCACAGCTTATTAAAACTCTTCATTTTCATACAATTATCAAATTCACCACTGGAAGGCCACTTTCAAAATGGAAATTTGTGTGCAGTTGCTAATTACTGAAAAAAATAACATTAAAAATTTCAGCATGCAGGATCAAATGTCAGGATTAAAAGGACACAGAAGCACATACACATGCACACATTATTTTTCCTATAATATAGTTTGTTATTGCTCTTGTTGCACCTAGTTTTCTTGATAACAGAAAATAAAGTTAAAAATCTCATCTTCTGAATACAAAAAACTGTGAGCATAATTTTCTTTTTTTTTTTCCTGTGTGTGTATATATATGTTGTGCTTTTGACAACATTAGTGACTGCTAAGAAGTTTTAGCATTGCTTCAAAATTCACAGAAGAATGACCTGTTAATTTCATATACTAGAAAACTGAGAATTTTTAAAATCATTTTCCATTTTGCCACAGAGTTAGCAGAATAGTCAAGTTCTTGAAAATGAAATTTTATTCTTAAATGAGAAGATTTATTTGCTAAAGGATTAAGAGGAAAACCAGTTGGCTCCCTATAAGGAAACTTGAAAACACTTTTGACTCTTACTCCTTATAAAAATGAATTATTTCCATACCTGATTTCCTATTTATCAAGTTTACATAATGCTTATTTTCTGTCATATATTATTATAAATGTTTTATCAGTACAGATTCATTTAATCCTCATAATGATTTTATGAGATGTAATTATTACTCTAAATTCACACATGAATAGTTGAAGCATACAGAGCTTATTTGCTTTGTCACACAGCTCATAGATGACAGAGATAGGATATGAACTCAGGAAATTAAAATCTGAGTATTCACTGTAATTAGTAAAATTGGAATACTACACTGAAATTCTATTGCTGCTTGACTTATCTAAGCCTCTGTAGTATTCTTTTAGCTGAGTTCTTGACACCTTTGTTCAAAACAGTAAAACATAACTATTTGACTAGTTACTTTGAAATTTTCAGTAGTTGCTCATGGCTCACAGGATAAATTCTCAGCATTTTTGCTTATTGTTCACACTCCTTTTTTCTTCTTGTTTTAAAATAATTGACACACAGCACTGTATAAGTTTAAGGTGTACAGCATAATGATTTGACTTATGTACATCATGAAGCGATGAGCACAATAAGTTTAGTGAACATCAGTCATCTCATTTAGATAGAAATTTAAAGACAAAGATAATTTTTCCTTGTGATGAGAACTCTTAGGATTTACTCGTTCATATATAATATACAATCATGTTAATTATATTTATCATATTGTACATTACATTCCTAGTACTTATTTCCTTATAACTGGGAGTTTCTACCTTTTAACCACCTTCATCCAATTCCCCCTTGTCCCATCCCTCACCTCTGCCTACCACAAATCTGGGCTTTTTTTCTATGAGTTTGCTTTTTTCTTTTTTGAATTATGATTGACCCACAACACTGTGTTAACTCCTGTCACACAATATAGTGCCTTTATATTTCTTGCATTTCAAAGTGATCATCATGATATATCTAATTACCATCTGTCACCATTCAAAGATACTACATAGTTATTTATTATACTGTGAGTGCTGAACATTTGATTTCCTTGACATTTATTTTCCAACTCGAAGTTTGTTCCTTTAAATCTCCCTCACCTATTTCTTTCCTGCTTCCCTCACCTATTTCTTTCCTCTTTCCCTCTGGCAACCCCTTTTTGTTCTCTGTATCTATGATTTCAGCTTTTTGTTGTTGTTGTTGTTCATTTGTTGTTTTAGATTTCACATATAAATGAAACCATACATTATTTGTCTTTGTCTTATTTCACATAGCATAATACCCTCTAGGTCCATCCATGTTGTTGCAAGTGGCAAGATTTCATTCTTTATCATGACTAATATTCCATTGTGTGTGTTTATATATATACATGCATATATGTATATTATATCTTTTTTATTAATTCATCTATTGATGGGCAAGGAGGTCACTTTCATATCTCGGCTATTTAAATAATGTTGCAGTGAACATAAGGGTATGCATATCTTTTCTAATTAGTGCTTTCATTTTCTTTTTTTTTTTTTTTGGATAAATACCCAGGTGTGGAATTGCTGGATCATACAATAGCTGAAAATTTTGTAGAATGTTTTTATTAAGTTTTTGTGGAACAAAGAAATATACTGTATTTTCATAGTGGCTTCACCAATTTACATTCCCACCAACAGTGCATGAGAGTTTCTTTTTCTCTGCATCCTCACCAACACTTGCTATTTCTTCCTCTTGACACTAGCCATTCTGTCCCGTGTGAGGTGATATTTCATGGTGGTTTTGATTTGCATTTCTCTGATGATGTTGAGCATCTTTTCAAGTACCTGTTTGCCATCTGTTTTTCTTTTTTGGAAGAATGTCTATTCAGATCCTCTGCCAATTTTTTAAATTGGTTAGTGTTTTGTTTTTGTTTTTGATGTTGAGTTGTATTAGTTCATTGTGTATTTTGGATACACAATTCCTTATCACTATCCGTTGTCAATTTGGATACACTATCCCTTATCAAATAGACCATTTGCAAATCTCTTCCCCCATTCAGCAGGTGATCTTCTCATTTTGTTAATAGTTTCCTTCTCTGTGCTAGCTTGATATAGTTCCATTTGTTTATTTTTGCTTTTTCCCCCCTTGCCTAAGGAGACAGACTAAAAAAATATTACTAAGACCAAAGTCAAAGAGTGCACTATGTTTTCTTCTAGAAGTTTCATAGTTTGGGTTCTTAACACTGAAGTCTTTCATCCATTTTAAACTTATATTTGTGCATGGTATAGAGAATAGTCCAGTGTGATTATTTTGGATGTAGCTATCCAGTTGTCCTGACATCATTTATTGAAGAGGCTATCACTTCCCCATTGTACACTGTTACCTTTTTCATTATAGATTAATTGCCCATATAAGTGTGGGTCCATTTCTGGGCATTCTTATTCTGTTCCACTGATCTGTGTGTCCATTTGTGTGTGTGTGTGTGTGTGTGTGTGTGTGTGTGCCAGGACCATATTGTTTTGATTATTGAAGCTTTTTAATATAGTTTGTTAAATTATCAATAATTTTGTCTACTGTTTATACTTTTCTGATTTGGCCCTTGGTGAGCTATCCAATTTAACTGTTGTAATTTGTTCTGCTTTTTCAAGAGCACCATAGTTAAGTAATATAATTAAGTATATAATTACCAGAACATGTCATTCTTGTGTTAGTACTTAGTTTCCCATACCAGGAGTAGCTAATCTCTGCTGATACACCTGAGATCTTCATTTAAGATGCAATAGAAACACTACCTTATGTGTGAGGCCTTGAGTTCCTCAGTTTTCTATCTTCTCATTCCTGTACGCTGGCCTTGTGCCTTGAGATACCAATAAAGTAATCATCAAACATAACTGTTTCACACAGGAATGATTTTAACCCACCTTAAACATGAGATTTTGTTCTGCTTTTTCAAGAGCACCATAGTTAAGTAATATAATTAAGTATATAATTACCAGAACATGTCATTCTTGTGTTAGTACTTAGTTTCCCATACCAGGAGTAGCTAATCTCTGCTGATACACCTGAGATCTTCATTTAAGATGCAATAGAAACACTACCTTATGTGTGAGGCCTTGAGTTCCTCAGTTTTCTATCTTCTCATTCCTGTACGCTGGCCTTGTGCCTTGAGATACCAATAAAGTAATCATCAAACATAACTGTTTCACACAGGAATGATTTTAACCCACCTTAAACATGAGATCCTTGAGGTTAGAAGCATGCCTTTTGTATTTTCATATACTTTGAATAGGTTCTTTGCAAATTATGGACATTCCCTCAGGTCCTAACCTCCTATGATATATCAGTTGAGAATGCATTCACAGGAAATAATAATAAAAACAGTATAGAAGGTTGAATATTGCAGTTAGTTGAAGTTCATGGTTCAGCAGCTCGTGATACAACCCAGGGATTCTGCTGAAATGTTTGTGTGTGCATGGTATGTGTGCATATTTGAGCACATGCACACATTTGCCTCATGTTTCCAAGTTGTCATTTATAAGATGACTGTCCAATTCCAGATAGAACATCCACATTTGGAACAGAAAGCAGGGAAAGAAAACAACAAAACAGTGTCAGCGCAGGAAGCTTACATAAATATCCATAAAATTATATCACTGGGCCACAGTGAAAGTTTAGCTTTTCCAGCTTCTCCAGTGAATATGGGAAAGGGACAAAAGGACTGGAATGGGATTTGGTGAGGCAAATCTCAGTCAAAAAACCAGAATTTTATTTGGATCTTCAACATCGGTGTCTAGTGTCTAAAGACTTCATGAGAGTTACTTTTCTTAGTGTAGAAGTAGAATGCAGTTTCACTTGGAAGTTATTTCTCACATAGCAATTCACAAGGGGAAAATCCACTGTCTTCCTTTCAAGATGTACATTGGCTATTATTAATTGGTCCATCCTTCAAGGCCTGGGAGATTAGGGAATGCCTGTGTGTGTATTTGTGTAAAAAAAAATTGGATGCATCATAGCATACCTGAGATGCGATTCATGTATTCTTTATGACAGCTAGTGTAATTATCTTCTACAATAACTATAGTATTTTCAGTAGTTGGGGAGACGGGGCCCCACAATATGTCACAGGATATTTTTCCTTGAAATCTCTCTCCTCTTACAGTTAGAGAGCTTGAAGAGAACCTCTCCTCTACATCACTGGACTAGTAACACTTTGAGCCTTGTCTTCTTCAGCTTAGGAAGCCTTTTGGAATATCATTACAGACATTTCTTTCAACTGACAAAAAAACACAGTGGAGCAAATTACCCCCGGTAGCGACCAGTTTAAATAGTTAAATAAATCTCTGGAAAGGATTACATTTCAGTCAATGGTTTATTCTGCTGTGGAACTGGTGGAGAACAAACTGTAAGGAGTTTCCAGTATTATTCTTTACATTTCTTAATATTTAATGACATCCCGATTTTACACCAGTCACTATGTTTATCTTTCTTAATATGGTGCTTTGTTTTTTGAAGCCTTCAGAACCATCTCATGAGGTGGAAAAGTGTTTTGCACTGGTTTTTATAGATGTGGAAACTAAGAAAATAAGAAATTACTCAAAGTCACATGATGTTAACGAGTGAAGATGACCTGCAAGTTTATATTTTATCACATTGTTTTGGCTTCTTGTGGCTACACCAACAAATTACCACATATTTCATGGATAAAACAAAGAAAGGGGATATATCACAGTTATGAAGGATAAGAGTTTGAAATCAGGGCGTCTGTAGGGCAGCATTCCCTCCAGAGGTTCAAAAGAAGAATCCTCCTCACATCTTATAGCCCCTGGTGACTGCAGGCTTTAGCTTGTGGCAGTATCACTCCAAACATTACCTTCATCTTCACCACTGTGTGTATCTGCCTAAACCGACCTGTGCTTCTCTCTTACAAGGACACCTGTGCTTGCCAGGTAATCCAGGATAAGCTTTACCTCTCAAGATTTTTAATCACACTTTTCACATAGAAGCTAATATTTACTCTTTAGCCATACTGGGTGATAGTCACAGATTTCACGGATTAGGAAGTAAATATACTTTAGGAGGCCAGTTTCTTTAGTTTACCACACACACGTGGTAAAGAATCTTCAAAACCTGATTTGACAGCTCAGAATCACTCTACAAGAAACTATAAGAAAGCGACTTCATCTCATTCAGAGAATTAATAAGAAAAGACATGGAAACAGCTGTGTCGCTCCAAAGCCATCATGACAAAATGTGTCTTAGTGTCGGGCACTCATCCACTTGGGTGTTTATACCTATAAACTGGTTTGAAAACAGCTAGATGAAGACTATGGATGTCTACCACAAGGAAGGAAGGGATCCTGGAGGTGGAATGTTAGGCGTGTTCCCTTCACAAGTTAGCCAAAACTAACACAAGAGGTAAACTTACTGCCTCAGTCTTTGCTGAAAGATTCGGGTCAAATAGCGGTGTCCCAAAGGAAGAAATGAGGGGCTTCCTTTATAGCTCAGTCGGTACAGAATCTGCCTGCAATGCAGGAGATCTGGATTCGGTTCCTGGGTTGGGAAGATCCCCTGGAGAAGGAAATGTCAATCCACTCCAGTATTCTTGCCTGGAGAAGTCCATGGACAAAGGAGCCTGGCAAGTTACAGTCCATGGACTTGTGAGAGTCAGACATGACTTAGCAACAAAAACACCACCACCAAAGAAAGACTCTGTGGGAGAGGGAGAGGGTGGGATGATTTGGGAGAGTGGCAGTGTAACANATGTCAATCCACTCCAGTATTCTTGCCTGGAGAAGTCCATGGACAAAGGAGCCTGGCAAGTTACAGTCCATGGACTTGTGAGAGTCAGACATGACTTAGCAACAAAAACACCACCACCAAAGAAAGACTCTGTGGGAGAGGGAGAGGGTGGGATGATTTGGGAGAGTGGCAGTGTAACATGTGTGATATCATAAGTGAAACGAATCGCCGGTCTAGGTTCGATGCAGGATGCAGGATGCTTGGGACTGATGCACGGGGATAATCCAGAGAGACGGTGTGGGGCGGGAGGGGGGAGGTGGGGGTCGGGATTGGGAGTTCATGTACACTCGTGGCTGATTCATGTCAATGTATAACAAAACGAATACAGTATCGTAAAGCAAAAAAAATAAATAAATAAATAAATAAGAATAAAAAATAAAATAAATTAAAAAAAACCATAATAGAAAAAAGAAAGAAAGAAATGAAGTGTTGGTGAGTTTGTATGTATTTTCATCATTTTAGAAAAAAAAAAAAAGTTAATCTGTGCTTTTACAAAGCCTGTGGGTCATAGGATGCTGTCGTTCATTTAAAGGTCTCCATTTCTTCCATATGATATAGCCATATTCTAAGAAAACTATTAATGTATGGTGAGATTTTTTGCATTTATCTTCACAAGTTACTTTATTAGTGAGTCAATAAAGTGCCTATTGCCCATTTTTCCTTGTTTTTTTTTTTTTTTTTTGACAGTCACTTTGAATCTACACAAAAGCTTTGACCTGTGTCTATTTCTTTATTTCCTTTATGGCCGCATCAGGTCTTCGCTCCGCGTGTGGGATCTTCCTTGCAGTGCATGGGCTGCTCTCTAGCTGTGGAATGCAGGCTGCGGAGCATGTGGGCTTGGTAGCTGCAGCACATGGGCTTTCTAGTTGTGACACGCCAGCTTAGCTGGTCCGCAGCATGTGGGATTTTAGTTCCCTCCTTAGGGATCACATCAAACAGATGTTCCCTGTATTAGAAGGTGGATTCTTAACCATAGGAACACCAGGGAAGTCCCTACCTAGTATCTAAAGGAGACAAAAGGTAAACATATACCTTTAATCAACATTCATCCCATTTGAGACCATATTCTAGATCTAGATAAGCATACCTGTGGACAGGTAGCAACCAAAAAGGCACTTTCATAAACAATGACATATCCAGATAATCACCTGATGTAATATGTTGCAAAGTTTTAAATTTAATTAACACTTTAACTTATTTTTTTTCATAACTAATATCCCTATCATCAGAACCTATATCTATGTGTATATTTATATTTTTGCTTTATCAATCTGTTAATTTTTACCAACATTTTATTTCTATCTATATCTGTCTATCTAGTATCATCCATCATCTATGCTGTGAAAGTGCTGCACTCGATATGCCAGCGAATTCGGAAAACTCAGGAGTGGCCACAGGACTGGAAAAAGTCAGTTTTCATCCCAATCCCAAAGAAAGGCAATGCCAAAGAATACTCAAACTACTGCACAATTGCACTCATTTCACACACTGGTAAAGTAATGCTCAAAATTCTCCAAACTAGGCTTCAACAGTACGTGAACTGTGAACTTCCAGATGTTCAAGCTGGATTTAGAAAAGACAGGAAGCAAAGATCAAATTGCCAATATCCACTAGATCATCAAAAAAGCAAGAGAGTTCCAGAAAAACATCTATTTCTGCTTTATTGACTATGCCAAAGCCTTGACTGTGTGGATCACAATAAACTGGAAAATTCTGAAAGAGATGGGAATACCAGACCACCTAACCTGCTTCTTGAGAAATTTGTATACAGGTCAGGAAGCAACAGTTAGAACTGGACATGGAACAACAGACTGGTTCCAAATAATAGGGAAAGGAGTACATCAAGGCTGTATATTGTCACCCTGTTTATTTAACTTATATGCAGAGTACATCATGAGAAATGCTGGGCTGGATGAAGCACAAGCTGGAATCAAGATTGCCAGGAGAAATATCAATAACGTCAGATATGCAGATGACACCACCCTTATGGTAGAAAGTGAAGAGGAACTAAAGAGCCTCTTGTTGAAAGTGAAAGAGGAGAGTGAAAAAGTTGGCTTATCGATGTGTAGCAAAATGAATACAGTATTGTAAAGCAAAACAAACTAAAAAAATAAAAATTAATTCAAAAAAAAAGTTGGCTTAAAGCTCAACATTCAGGAAGCTAAGATCATGGCATATGGTCCCATCACTTCATGGCAAATAGATGGGAAAACAGTGGAAACAGTGACAGACTTTATTTTGGGGCTCCAAAATCACTGCCGATGGTCACTGCAGTCATGAAATTAAAAGACTCCTTGGAAGAAAAGTTATGACCAACCTAGAGAGCATATTAAAAAGTAGAGACATTGGAGAGTTGGACTATAATGAAAGCTGAGCACCAAAGAATTGTTGGTTTTGAACTGTGGTGTTGGAGAAGACTCTTGAGAGTCCCTTGGACTGCAAGGAGATCTAACCAGTCCATCCTAAAGCAGATCAATCCTGAGTGTTCACTGCAAGGACCGATGCTGAAGCTGAAACTCCAATACTTTGGCCATCTGATGTGAAGAACTGACTCATTTGAAAAACCATGATGCAGGGAAAGATTGAAGGTGGGAGGAGAAGGGGATGACAGGATGGTTGGATGGCATCACCGACTCAATGGACATGAAAGAAAGAAAGTGAAAGAAAGTGAAGTCACTCCATCGTTCCGACTCTTTGTGACCCCTGGACTGTAGCCTACCAGGCTCCTCCATCCATAGGATTTTGCCATGCAAGAATACTGGAGTGGGTTGTCATTTCCTTCTCCAGAAAGGAACCCAGGGGTTCCCAACCCAGGGGTTGAACCCGGATCTCCCACATTATAGGCAAATGCTTTACCGTCTGAGCCACCAGGGAAGTCCATTGGCTGCTGCTACTGCTGCTAAATCACTTCAGTAAACCCCCGACCGGGTTTCTGCCACAAGCAGTATGAGGTCACCGTGGAACCACAGAGCTGGGCTCTTCACTTGCTTCGCTCAGGGCATGTCATCCATTCACACGAGCACACTGTAGAGTTAGTAAAGTACAGCAGAAAATATGTTTGCTAGGAGAACAATGGATATGAGTTTGAGTAAACTTCAGGAGTTAGTGATCGACAAGGAGGCCTGGAGTGCTGCAGTCCATGGGGTCACAAAGAGTCGAACACTACTGAGTGACTGAACTGAACTGAATATTTCTCTACCTAGTATCATCACTCATCTATCATATTTGTTAAAATATCTCTTAAAGCTAGAATTCTATGAAAACTTCTTCAATCAGTCAAATATTTCACTTGCATAATTTTGGTAGAAATGATTCAGTACTAGTGATTAAAATAAATGTTCTGAATATTCTATGAATTTTAAAAAGTTGGGTTAATCATAGGACTTTTTAATATGACAAAGATAATTTACTCATATAATCAAGCTTTTCAAGTTATCTTTCTAAGGTGATTCATTGGCAATACCGAATAGAAGGATATCTATATCTATTTATTTTTATGTCTCTCTATCTAGACGTATATATAGATATGTCTGTATCTTATATTTTTTCCCTTAAAGATTATTAATGAATGATTTGTCTGCATCATAGCCAGGTTGAAATCACTATTTAAATTAATTATGACAGCCATATCAATTAGACATAAGAGATTTCTAAAGCTAATTAGAGTCTGAGAGTTTTTAATTTGACGTCTGTCTCTGTGTAATATGTGCTTTATGCATTAAATTATGAAATTAAGCCTGCATCATTATAAATTTCCACTTTCATAGTTCCATAAGTTTCACAATTACATGCCATATTTGAATGATAATTAAATGAAACTAAATAATTATGTTCACATCAGCATTGCTAAGGTCTTAAGAATACATCCCTTATTCTTCACTCTCATGTGTTTCCAAACAGGACCTAGCAGAGCACAACTTTGCCTACAAAATCACCTTGTCATTTCCAAAATAAGGATACTTTAATAGGAATAGCAAGGGAGATAAGGTATATCAGAAACATAAAACTTGGGCAGGGTAATAACTCAAGGCTGAAATAACTTTGAGATCTGATTACTCATAGTGTATGATTTTACTCTTCAGCTTAAAAGAGTCACATTCACCTAAGGTAATTATCTACTGTTGCTCAATACATATATGAAAGAAGTTTTATATTTTAAAAAATGTTGATTGTCTTTGCTGCACACACCCACATACACAGAGTAAGGCTGTATCTCCGTATAATGTTTTAAAATAAATATTTAATATTGTCTGTGAAAAGGCACACTTAAAATTAAGAAAGGAATTAATTTGCATGCAAATAGGTCTAAAGCATGATATATGAGAGGACTGCAACCTTGCCTTTAAGATTTGCTTTTGACATTTGTGTTTTAACAGGCAATTAAAATTTAATTTTTCCTATGATGAAAAGCAAATCCTTTTATCCTATTTCAGCAGTCTGTGAAGAGGTACAGATTCTATTATAAGATTGTGGCAGGAGGTTTCCTGTGCTCTCCTGACCTGTATGGTGAGGTGACATAATCCAATCAGAGGACTGACATAAAACTGTCTGCACATAAACAATTATGAGAGGATAGACAACCATCCAAGAGAAAGGAACCATTGGTCATGCTCTATAGGAAGTGTTTTAGATGAAGTCTTCCTTTGCATTTTTTTTTGTTTGTTTTTGCAATAGGTACACCTTTGTGAAAGCATACTGTAGGTATGTTGCAATACCTCTGTGGAGGTTCTGCCAGAGTAAGATTAATAAGAAAACCAGATGGGATGTCTCTAGACTCCCACCTCTGAGAGAAACAAAGTAAGAGGAATCAAAGAAGAAAGGGGAAGAGATTTTAACATAAGCTGAGTTGATAAAATGTGTCTATGTAACACTTGGCTACCTAGAAATGTACAAGGTCTGAATAATTCTGTATTGGTTTCCTTCCAACTCATAATAATTTTATACTGTTTTAAACTGATACATAATAAACCAAAAGTAAGCAATATATCTATCCAAAATATGTTTCCCACTTAGTTGGACTTGTTCTTTCTGAAGTAAAGACAAGGATTTGACTCAAACTTCAAAAACTGGGGCTAAATATAAACTAGGATAAACAAGGGAAGGCCACATTCTGGAATGATGTTCAAAAATATATAAAGATATTTTTCATTGCACATTGATTTTCACCCTCCACCCTCATTTAAGGGCTTCCCTAATAGCTCAGTTGGTAAAGAATCTGCTGCAATGCAGGAGACCCTGGTTCAGTTCCTGGGTTGGGAAGATCCACTGGAGAAGGGAAAGGCTACCCACTCCAGTATTCTGGCCTGGAGAATTCCATGGACTGTGTAGTCCATGAGGTTGCAAAGAGTCGAACACGACTGAGTGACTTTCACTTTCAACCTCATTTAAACTGTGGGGCAGCCTCCTTCCCCCAAAAAATGCTTCCCATATTCAACACAATTTATGAATATCTCTTTGACCATTCATTTGGGGAGGGAACATTATTTTTGTATATATGTGCATATGTATAAAACTATATAATTTATAATCACTCAAATCTATAATGTAAAATAGTTTAACATGTCCTAAATTCTGGAGAAAGACTAATTGATAAAGTGAGGAAATATTTACTTTGTTTGGTTTTGAAGTTTAGCAAGAGTCATTCTCCATTTCCTTTTTTTTTTTCTCCCCCCCCCCTTTTTTTTTTAATTGTAATAATGCTTGCCCTGTTTTATATCACAACCCACCTGTAGCAGTCTGGCTTTTTTGATGTTATTTGGTTTAGAGGTAACAGTTACTTTATTCTGTTTTAGTTATGCTCAGTCATCTCCATGTTAAAAATTATTTTATAGTAACTTTTTTTCCTATTTCTCTTTTATATTAGACTTGGAACATTCCATTTTATTCTTTGCTAACTAGTATGATAGGACATATTATCCATAGATATTATTTCAGGAGAGCAGAGCAGCTAGCATTAACTAAATAAAATCTCTATTAAATAGAGTCATAAGCCAGAAAGGGCCAATAATCTGTGTACCAGCTGATTATGTGTATCATGTGATAGATGTGAGTATATCATAAAATAGTATGTCTGAAACCAAACATATCTCAAAGTTGGATCTTACTGGTGAAGCTAGCTTCATGAGACAGAGAATGGTTTCAACATCCAATGCATTGGGGTTTATAAAAAATAAGAGATTTGATACGAAGGATTTGCAAAAAACAACAAAAAAGTGGAGCTTAGAGTCCCTTGAATTCAATATTTTAACATATCCCTCAAGGAAATTTCACCCAAGAAAATTACCTTTGTAGGTAGAACTCCTTCTTGCCTGTCAGTTGTTGAAAGCTGTAATATGCAAATGTATATTACAGCAATAAAATTATTTTTATTCAATACCTTATGAGTTAAGTGTCTTTATTTTTAATAAAAATGTTCATTCTTCTAATATAGGTATCATTCAACTTATGGAGCCACTGAGTTTTAATAATACTGGCTACAAAAAAGAAATGTGTAGAACATGCTGCTCTTTTTTTTTTTTTTTTGGTTGGCATATGGATATATAACTCTAATAAGGTGAAGAAAGTAAAATATTTGCTCCTAAACTGAGTTGATAATTTTCAAGAACTAGGTTTTGATTATGGACAAGTCCTGTTTTATGCTGAGCAACATTGTGTAGAGCTGTTATAATAGTTACTGGCACTATCAAATTATTACTTCTTTGGTTATATTTTCTGTGAAACCATTAAGAACATTTTGAGGAAATTTTGCCTTCTTTTCCTCTAGCTACTCACTCGGGAAACAGATGTTGTTACTTCATTTATCAGAGCTTAGATGTTTTCTGAGTCCTGTTTACCAATGATTAACTGGTTAGCTTGGTACTTTCAAGCAACAGTTGCCAAGATAAGAACTGATATGCTGAAAAAAGCAGAGAGAGAGAGAGAGAGACAGAGACTCTGGATTGGCCTAAAGGTTTTTTTGAAAACTTAATTTTATACTGGAGTACAGCTGATCAACAATATTGTGACAGTTTCAGGTGGACAGCAAGAAGGATGTGTACCTAGTAAGCGAGTGCAAACATAACTGTGGTTTCAGGCTGTTAATTTTAAATCATTATAACTAGGCCCAAACACATTTGTATTAATCAAAATAGGAACCATTACAATCAACACATTTTTGCCAATGAGAAACAAGTTTGTTTATTCCTGTAGCATAAAAATTCGAGCTTCAAGATTCAGTGAACTCTTGGAAAGCATTTTCTGCCTTCGGCTAGTTATGGAAGCATTTTCCCTGCAAAAAATTGGTGAGATGCTTGAAGAAGTGGTGGTCAGTTGACGAGAGGTCAGATGAATATGGCAAATGATGTAAAACTTCGTAGCCCAATTCATTCAAGTGTTGGTTGTGTGGCGTACGGGCGGGTGTTGTGAAGAAAAAGTGGGTCTTTTCTGTTGACCAAGGCCAGCTGCAGTACTGCAGGTATTGGTGCATCTCATCAATTTGGTGAACATACTTCTCAGATGTAATGGTTTCACCAGGATTTAGAAAGCTGTAGTGGATAAGATAGGCAGCAGATCACAAAACAGTGAGCGTGACGATTTTTTGGCAACCCACCCCAGTATTCTCGCCTGAAGAAGTCCATGGACAGAAGAGCCTGGTGGGCTAAAACCCATGGGGTTGCAAAGAGTTGGACACGATTGAGCATCTAACACACTTGGTTTGGGGAAGTGCTCTGGAGCTTCTTCTCGGTCCAACCACTGAGCTGGCTGTTGCCACCTGTCATATAAAATCCACTTTTCATCATACATCACAATTTGGTTGAGAGATGGTTCATTGATGTGCAGAGAATATAAGAAGATGACACTTTTAAAAAACTACAATTTGTTTGATTAGTGGTCAGCTCATGAGGTACCCACTTATCAAGCTTTTACACCTTTCCAATTTGCTTCAAGTGTCCAATAATTATAGAATAGTCAGCACTGATTTCTTTGGCAACTTCTCGTGTAGTTGTAAGAGGATCAGCTTCCATGATTGCTCTAAGTCAGCCGTTATCAACTTCCAATGGCTGGCCACTGTGCTCCTCATCTTCAAGGCTCTTGTCTCCTTTGTAAAACTTCTTGAAACCACCACTGCACTGTACATTTATTAGCAGTTCCTGGGTCAAATGTGTTGTTGATGTTATGAGTTGTCTCTGCTGCTTTACAACCCATTTTGAACACAAGAAAATCACTCACATTCACTTTTGGTCTAACATCATTTCCATAATCTAAAATAAATATTAAAGATAAAGCAAATAAATCATTAGCAAAAACAGTGAGAAATGTGTGAAATGCTGTATAACAAAACCACATTTAAGAATGTATTCCAATACTAGATAGCAAAGGTCAACAAGGCAAAACTTGGCACCAACTAAATACATGTATCCATTCTCCCCCAAGTTCCCTTCCCATCCAGGCTGCTGCTGCTGCTAAGTCGCTTCAGTCGTGTCCAACTCTGTGCGACCCCATAGATGGCAGCCCACCAGGCTTTGTCGTCCCTGGGACTCTCCAGGCAAGAACACTGGAGTGGGGTGCCATTTCCTTCTCCACTGCATGAAAGTGAAAAGTGAAACTGAAGTCGCTCAGTCGTATCTGACTCTTAGCGACCCCATGGACTGCAGCCTAGCAGGCTCCTCCGTCCATGGGATTTGCCAGGCAAGAGTACTGGAGTGGGGTGCCACTAACAATGAGCAGAGTTTCCTGTGCTATACATTCCATCTTTGTTGGATATGAGATGAAGCTTTGATCCCTGTAAAAGAGAAGAAGGAGGATGGTGTAGAAATTGTTTGAACTGCAGTGCAATTTCATCAGTTTTGGCTAAAACCTGGGAGTCTTTAGGTAGAAGGTGCTCTCTGGAGGAGTCCCATATTTTTCTGGGATGCTTCTGCCCTGGTATCACTATCACGCAGTCATTGGCTGGTTTTGGAGCAAATGTAGTAGTAGATCCAGCGGGAAAGACTCTGGGGCTGTAAATCAGTTATGTTCCCTGCAGCAGGTAGGATGTGGTGTCCTAATCACAGTTCCAGGTTAGGAAAAGGTGCCTTCAGGATGAAGAGCTGTTGGTAATTGCCCTTTTTCGCTTCCTGCCACATACTAGACTCCACCCTGGTAGCTCAATTTGAAACAGATATGCACATCAGATCATTTCTGCTCCATACCTCTGATCCCTTGGTCACATGGGGGGTTATAGAGAGATTTTAGAGCTAAGGCTTACAGTCTAGCAACATTCATCAGAGAAAGTTTTGCTGTTGGCAGTGAGGGAAGGGGTAGGTAATGAACAGGTCTTAAAGTGATTATAGGGAATGAAGTAAACCTTCTCCATATGATTGCCTATGATACTCAAATTCAATTTGTGGAAGACACTTTTCTGACTTCTGCTTTGAGGGCAAAAAATTAGTTGTTCAAAGTCTTCAGATTATTACTGGTATTTTATTTTATGATCCTTTGCAATGAGCACAAATGTGTCCTATGCTATTCTTAGATTATTTTAAAGGTTATATAATGTGTAGTTTGTTTTCCATGGGAGCTGCAGGCTGCATATACACTTGCTTTGTGTGCAGTTAACATCCAGGGGCTCTCAAGGTTAATTAGAAATGGTAATAAGTTTAATCATGATGAACTCATTTGGTGCTGATGCGGATGTCACCTGTAATTCCATAAAAATTCCATTGTAATTTAGCATTAATTAATGTCCACTTATCAATGAGTGTTACAGCAAATTAGCACAGAAGTGACAAGTTATGTGCTTAAGAAATGCTTAACAGAGGAAAAAAACAGCATTACTAGGTCATCTTAAAATATAACAGATTGAGACATCTTTATTATTTAAAATGTGAGATTAAAATCGGTAAAGTGGTAATAATTAGGCAAGAATTTTGCTAAGAATTTGTCTGAGAACTAATGGGGTTACAACAAACATTAGGAATATAGATTCGCTTGGATTACCATTTTTTAACATAAATGACAGAGAAGAGATGGAGCTCTTCTCATCATTATTCTCTAATAAGAGAAGCTGCCGAATTTTCAATAATCATCATCATGAAGCAATGGTCTTATTCATGTAAAATAAAAGTATTTTTCTCCATATGTAAAAATGCTATTAGCCATATTTGAAGGCATTATACTCAGATATCATTTTTCCATTTCTGTAAATGACAACCATTAAATGCAATTGTAGCTACATGACAAGACTATTTTTATTACATCAAAAGGAAGAAAGGGATTAAAATGAATTTATTCAAAGGTGTGATTTGTCACTTTTCCCCCCTCTTTGTCAAGGTATATGCAGGACAGCTTTAAATCTAAACACTGATATCTGACCTCATATTTGAATAAGTTAATGGGATCTGGTGTTCTTTGGGAAGTATTGAAACCTCTCTTTTGTATCTAGAAATCCCAGGAGAAATTTGGCTTTTAGGTGGTCAGCTCCAAGTTTCCATTTCTTTTCATCATTTTCCTTTTATCATTTGGCAGTTCTTGACAGCTTAGAGGATCTTCTGGTGTTCATCAGGAAGTATAGTGTGAAGAGAAATTTGTAGAGTTTCTTTCCTATTACCTAGATCTTTTAAAGTCATGTTACTACTATTTGGAAAGCTTTCTTCTCAGAGACAAGGAGACTAATTACTGTAAATGCAAACTTAAGATGCATACATTAGAGAAAAATGCAGAGCTATCAATTTTACTAAAGTATCTCTTGGATTTCAATTATAAATTTAGTTCCATTCATTCATATATGTTATCAAACATTTTAAATGATTTTGTAATTCATAAAGATGACATACTTTATAAGGGTTTAGTAGTATTCTTCTGGATTTGTTCATCAAGCTAGTTTTACTTATATGAACCTACCTACCTTGAAGGTGTGTGTTCCCCTAAACATTCAATGATGGTGACATAAATATTCAGGAAAAATAAAAGGGATGTAGATAAGATAATAAAAACAGTTGACAGTTAATATTGATTCTGAAACATATCTTTGTCTCTACAGCTATTTAAACATGGAAGATAAGGCTGGTGACCATAATTCCTTAATCACTGGGGATGCAGAGTGGATGGTTTGACAAGAGCATCAGGTGTAAATGGATTGGGAATTCCTTAAAGAACAGGTCATTCCATCCCTCCTCTGAGTTCTCAACCCCTGCTATGGTGCCTGGCAATCAAGAGGTGTTCAGTAAGTGTATATATATATTTTGAATGGAAAATGCAAGTGGATTCATTATCTCATGTAGAAACACAGCATTTCAGCCTTGAATTGACCTGAACTATGCATCTTCCAACCTCCATTAATTTCCCTATGAAAATGTCAGTTATCTCCTTTGCTTATATGCCTTGTAATTAACATTGTTTTCGATATTTCTGAGTGCTTAGATGAACAAATTAATCAATCCCTCTAACAATGCAGTGAACTATTATTTTTTTTTAAAATTAAGGTGCTGTGTGTGTGTGTGTGTGTATACACACACATAGTAAATTGCACAAACCTTAAGTGTACAGCTTAAGGAATGTTTACATTCATGTAACCATTACTCAGAGTGAGGTACAAATTATTTACATCACTCTGATAGGTGTCTTCTTGTCTCAGCTCAGTCAATTGTCCTCTAAAATATTATCACTGTCACCAAGGATAATTCTGAACACAGAGGAGTTTGAATTCATGTAAATGAAACTGTGTGTTTAGCTTCTTCCTTCAATATTGTCTGAACTATTCACCCATGATATCACATGTAGCAGTAGTCCATCTTTTTTCATCAACTGTGAAGGCTTTTTGTCATAAATATGTGATTATTCCACAGTTTTTCAGTTTTGGTGA
Organism: Aepyceros melampus; assembly: GCA_006408695.1. Taxonomy (NCBI): domain Eukaryota; kingdom Metazoa; phylum Chordata; class Mammalia; order Artiodactyla; family Bovidae; genus Aepyceros; species Aepyceros melampus. The sequence continues at coordinate 20,410 of SJXQ01008120.1, forward strand.
TATTATATGTGCATTATTAAAATAATTTTTTACATGTAGAAAAAGTGATTGCAAATGTTAATTTTTGTTGGGTTTATACACGTATGAAATTATTGGGTCAGTTTTTATATTTATGTATACATGGGGGTATACATCAAATTAATTATACTACCAATTTTCATTTCCAAAACTCATGTATGAATATATTAGTCTTCCCATATACTTACCAACACTTGATATGGGCAGTCTTTCCAATTTTATTCATTGTGTGGATGAGGTTGAGTGATATCTCACTGTAGATTTTATTTACATATAATCAAATATATTTTTCAAAGAAGTGGGGTTCTTGGCTACTTTATGAATACTACAAGTGATTAGAAACTCAACTGCTGCTATATATCTTTTGACTAAGCACACAAACACAAAATACTTCATATTATGATCAAGTCTTTCAAATTGTACTTTACCCAATACCACCAATATATGTCTTTCAGAAGTGTTCCTATAATGCTCCTAATTGAGACTATGCCTAGTAGTTTCTCAAATAAAATTTCAAATCCTTTATCTCCTGCAGTTTGATTTGAATCTCCCTCTTCCTTGTCACTTTGTACTCGTGTTTATTGAGGAAATTGGCATTCTGCATTATAGTCAATTGTCTGTTGACAATTGGCTATAATGGGTAAATATGAGAGAGAGACTGCTACCTTAATATCTCTTATTAAATTCCTTCCATACCCTAATATTAAATCTGCCATCTACCCTCATTGATAGGGTGACCTCTAATTTATCATACAAAGGAAGATACTATTGAGAATGAAATGGTCACTTTAAGCTGGACTATAGGTACAATGGCAGCCCACTCCAGTACTCTTGCCTGGAAAAGCCCATGGACGGAGGAGCCTGGTGGGCTGCAGTCCATGGGGTCGCTGAGGGTCGGACACGACTGAGTGACTTCACTTTCACTTTTCACTTTCATGCACTGGAGAAGGAAATGGCACCCCACTCCAGTGTTCTTGCCTGGAGAATCCCAGGGACGGGGGAGCCTGGTGGGCTGCCGTCTATGGGGTCGCAGAGTCGGACGCGACTGATGCAACTTAGCATAGGTACAAGGTATACAGTGTATTCATACTTAAAAGGGTACAAATCTTAAGTAGCTCGTACTTATGTGGACTATAGGTACAATGGCAGCCCACTCCAGTACTCTTGCCTGGAAAAGCCCATGGACGGAGGAGCCTGGTGGGCTGCAGTCCATGGGGTCGCTGAGGGTCGGACACGACTGAGTGACTTCACTTTCACTTTTCACTTTCATGCACTGGAGAAGGAAATGGCACCCCACTCCAGTGTTCTTGCCTGGAGAATCCCAGGGACGGGGGAGCCTGGTGGGCTGCCGTCTATGGGGTCGCAGAGTCGGACGCGACTGATGCAACTTAGCATAGGTACAAGGTATACAGTGTATTTCATACTTAAAAGGGTACAAATCTTAAGTAGCTCGTACTTATGCAGACTTGAATGAGCTTCTCTTCCATGTACTCCCAATACCCTGGATAACCAGCTATAAATATTTTTGAAACTGTATGATCCTACAGAGTCTTATAGAAATATATCTCATAACTGAGAAACTTGTAAGAGCAGCTTTGTTGCCTGAATCACAAGAGGGCATTGACGTGAAAATCATATAACTCTAGATACTATCAAATATAAATTATTAAGGATTAGCTGAATACCCTCATTCTGGTGATACCATGAGCTTCAGCTGCATACCTCATCTGAAGTTTTATGAGATTCAAACGCACAGGTGATCCTACCTAAAGATGTCTGCGAAGGATAGTGGAAGAATCTTACAAGACCTGGAAAATGTTGTAAATCCAGATGGATTTTATGAACTTTCTCTTAGGCCAAATAATTGTATATTAGAAATATGCCAGGCCTTGTGGAACAATCTAAGTGAATCCAAAAACAAAGTCTTGGTTTATACAGTTTATATATTCTAAAACAAATGAAATTGTATTTAAACAAAGGGGTGTGAAGATTTTCTTTGGAGAAGGAAATAAGGTCACCGTTAATCAAATTTCTTCTCACTCCATAGTCAGAGTAGGTGTTAAAGCGGATCTAGAGAGGACAGGTAAGAGCTGGAATCCTGGGAGCCTTTAACATGGGGAACAGTATTCTAAGAATCTAGTCTAGGAAAAAATTATCCCTGAGACTATACAAGGGAGACTTCAAGATTCCCCAACTGTCATTCCCCACATGAGTGCTCTGTTCAGTTCAGCTCAGTGGCTCACTCGTGTCCTACTCTTTGAAACATCATGAATTACAGCACGCTAGGCCTGCCTGACTTTCAGGATTGGGAACTCATGTACACCCGAGACGGATTCATGTCAATGTATGGCAAAACCAATACAGTAATGTAAAGTAAAATAAAGTAAAAATAAAAATTTAAAATAAAATGATTCCAAGCTTGAAAAAAAAATATCTTTGTTCTCATTTTTCAGAAGTTCTGGGACAATTTATATTTTGAATAAAACAAAACACCTATGAGTTCATAAACAGAAAAATCTGGAAGTATATACAGAAAACCATAATGTTAATAGCATTCATCTCTAGGTATAGAATCTGGACCTATCTCCCTCTACTTCCAGAGCCTTCTGAGAAAGGAAGTAGAGAGACTACAGGGCTAATCTCCAACTTTCACCAGCCAGTATAATAGGCATTTATAAATTATGGGATTTAAGAAATTTTCTCTTCAGAAAACTCACACTTGAACATCAGAGAAGAACATCAGTAATGACTTTTCCAGCTGTTTCAGGAGTATATTGAGATAAATCAAGGACTTTCAAATCTCTGCCTTGTTTTCTTTCTCATATTCTGCTTTCTCTCATTCTCATCATTTTTGTTTATTTTTTTTAATTTTCAAAAATAGGGAGAATACTTAAATGAGTTCAGTTAGGGGGTATCCACAGAAATAACTAAAAAAAAAGCATGGGGTCACAAAGAGTGGACACGACTGAGTGACTTCACTTTCACTTTTGCTTAACTCCTAGACAGTGGGAATTGTATGTCAGGAAAAGTGTGTTCATATTTCCTAGTAATCGTGTTTTTTTTAATAATTGAAAGTAAGAGGGTCAGAAGACCCAAGTTCAAGAGAATGATCTATTGTTTAAAAACTTCACTTAAATTTCCTGAGCCTTGTTCTACCAGGGAGGAGGGAGGAGGGGCAATTAAGAAGGTGATCAATCACCTAATCTAATATTCTCACAAATTTTTGTAAACATTGAACAAACTTCATTCAGAGTACCTTATAAACTCTCAGTACTACATGATCTAGTTACAATCGTCATTGCTAGTATCATGAGCTCCTCTCCACCACTCCTATTTCTTTACCCTTCATAATAAATGCTACCTATATGATTAAAAAAAAGAACATAGAGGGGAAAACTTACGGATATGTGTATATTTCTTTATGAAAGATAAATTTAACACAGTCCTGTGCAGTTTACCTAAGTGGAGAGAATGGTCAGTGACTTTTTTTTTTAACTGCAATAAATTTGGGAAATAATATACTACTCTGAGGACCTCCCTTGTGGCTCAGTGGTAAACAATGCAGGAGACACAGGTTTGATCCCTGGGTCAGGAAGATTCCCTAGCAAATGAAATGGCAACCTACTCCAGTATTCTTGCCTGAGATCTTATACTGAGGAGCTTGGTGGACTACAGTATATGATGTTGCAAAAGAGTCAGACACAACTTAACAACTAAACAGCAACAATAACAAATATTATTTTTATCAGGTAATTGAAAAAAAAAATTTTTTTAATCCACAGAGGATTAATTTGGAAAAAAATCTAGACCACCAAAAATGTCTAACAGTAGGTAGATAAACATTATTTTACTGATCCTATTTATCTCACTTCCTCTTTCATAAATATCACATATTTTAAAGTACGATTCATGCAACAACTGTATCATTTTCAATCTGCTATTTCCAGAAGAAAAAAAAAAGATTGGAATTCACCCTGAATAATCAGCTAAAACTGGAAATGCCCGGTTCCTAATTATGTTTCCCTTCTAAGAGAGCTGGAAAGTAAATTTAGAATAACTTCAGAATCTCTGTTAAACCTAAAAGACTCAGTTTTCCATGGTTTATTGGTCAGTTTTTTGCTTCAGTAAAGCTGTATCCCAAAAACTCAGTGAGACTTAAAACAAATGACAAGCACTTATCCCACTTATTCTCATTTTTAGAGATCTGAATTTTTGATAGAACTTGAACTCTTCTAGCCAGGGTAGATTGGGTAACTTCAGTTCAGGTTGAAAGTTGGTTCAGTTTGGCTCAACTGCAGTTTAATCAGCTCGATTCCACATGTGCTTCTTTGGGACTCAAATGGAGGGCAGTGGCTCCCTGGGGCCTGCCTTCTCACGATAGGTCACTAGAGTGCAAAAACCAAGCCACACTGGACAAGCAGATTTAAGGATGATGCTTATGTTACCTCTGTCAATCATCCCATTGGCCAAAGCAAGACATAAGGCCGAGCCTAACATCAGTGGATCAGGGAAGGACACTCTACAGTAGGACAAGGAAAGACAGTATTTGCCAAAAACAGTTAAAGCTATCTAGTCTTGGTTCTATACTATCATGTCTTGGTTGCAAAAATTTTGTTCATATTTTGTAAAAGTGATAACCTTTGTAACTTTATATCGAATTGTAATCATATAATGAATGGAGTCTTAGTGTAACATAAATATAATGTCAATGTAAGGTCTATTTTGAAAGCAAAGGAAACCTAGCCTGACCCATAGGTATTAAAAATAATTTTCCTATTGAAAAATATTTCAAGATGCAATGACTCTGTTTTATATTTCATCGTGACTGTATATCCAGAAAGTATCTGGATAGTTCTAACAGTTTGTGTTATGTGTATATTGTCCTCTAATGCATGTAAAATTAGCAGTATATTCATACAGAATAAATGAAAAAAAATTTTTTTTCATTACACAGTACACAGCTTGCAGGGTTGACTGTCACAAGAGGTCACTGAATCAAATACTGTGGTTACAAGTTTGAAAGCTGTTAGAAAATTTTATGATGACTAATGGCATTCATTATTATTCATGCCAAGCTTCAGGTAATGAACTCTCCCACTTGAGGCTCTGAGTGATCACCTCAGGGGTCAAATAGGATGGTCCCCTGTGTAGCTAAACAATAGACTATTCATTTGGGGATACCCATAATCTTAAAACACAGATAAAAACTAATACTAGAGACCTCCAAAAGTCATATTATGCTTTAACATTTCAGTGGTAAAGACAGTCCTATAAATCACTATCAAAATTGTTCTTTGTTATTATGTATTTACCCCAGTTGGCTTTGATCACTCTGAAATGAAACATGATTGAATTTCCAGATATTTCTCAATTACATATAAACAGATAATCATTTTAAATTCATAATTCCAAGCAAAATCTTAAACTCTCAAAGAAAGAACGTTTGCTTTCATTAAAGATTCATGTTACTCTGTGGTAAAAGAGGCTCTCCATCCAAAAAGACACAAAATGGGAAGGATTAAAGAGATTGCTATTTTATCTTCTCCCATTTTGCCTTGTCCTCCAGTAAATTCTCTACTCCCAAAAGAAAAGCAGGGAAAATGCAAATGCTAAAGTGAGTCTTCCAGATTAGGAATACAATATCATTTTTCTATCTGCATTATAGAGTGAAAAAACAGAATTGAGCTAAGCAAGATAGAGGTAACCTTCCAGTTCCTTTTGAATTGTTTTTTTTTTCCTTCATACTATTGTTTTTACTCTTTTTATTTTTGAAAGATTATATATTAGCAGAACAATCAGATAGCATCCACATTTTAAGATAAATAGAAATTCACCCACGGGCCAAAATATGAATATTTTGGGAAATTGTCTGCTATTTTTCATTATGTAAACTCTTATTATCTATCTTAATCAAAGACAAAGTATCTTTAAATCAGTTTTATTTTAGTAAAAGTGTTTTTATGGGTGAAGCAGCAATTCTGGCTTTTGTGTATAAACAGGGGGAAATGGCAACCCACTCCAGTATTCCTGCCTGGGAAATCCCATGGACAGAGGAGCCTGGCAAGCTATAGTCCTTGCAGTCACAGAGTGGGACATGACTGAGCAACTAGCACTACTAGGGGGAGTATGATATGTAAAATATTTCAAGTTAGTTTGACTCATTTATCATCATCAGTAATTCCATGAAGAGATAAAAGAAACATAAATAGTTGAGAGGAAAAGGGTTTGAGGTAAATTAGAAAGCATAAAAGATGACCGGGAGAAAGATTGATGAGGTCTCTAAGGTGAAATACAAAATACGAAACAGAGATAAAGTCCGGTCTCAAAAAATAAAGTTGAAAGTCTGTGGGGATTCACAAATATATTCTTTATTTAGACATATGCAAATGATGGTATGTATGTGATTATTTGCATTACTAATTCAAATGTAGTCAAAGACACATTTTAAAACTTTGGTAACAATGTATTTTTGGTTGCATATTCCAGTTGTTAACTGAGGTCCTTTTATTTGACACTTTATGATCCTACTAGGAATATTAGCATTAGGTAGTTAGAATAGGAAAAAGGAGTCCAGAATGGTGGTGGCTAAAAGACAAAGAAAGGAAAGTCCACAAAAATAGAACAAAGGAAGTTCTGAGGACTGGAGTGAGGACCTCAGGTAAAACAAACAGCCCTCCTGGCTAGCCCAATTTACATAAGGCAGGCACAGGGGGAGGAGAAAAAATATATAAAAAGAGAAGCCAAAATTGGGCCAGGGGCTTTTCTTTCCTTCTTTTCTTTTGAGTCAGCCCACCCTCATGCCTCGAGGATGTATTTTCCTTTACTTTCCAAATAAAACTGAGATGTAACATGGGGCTGTAACACTGGTCTGTCCATTGCTTCAAAATTTGCTGCAACAATACAGAATTGGGGAAATTACAAAGTCCCCCAACATTAGTTAAAAGTATTATATTTGTTTCCTAAAAGTGGAAGGAATCATAGCACTCATAATTCAGATATCTTTTGGAATACCAAGGGACTTCCCATGTAGCACTAATAGTAAAGAATCTGCCTGCCAATGAAGGAGAGGCAACTAAAGTAGCTTGTAATTTTTCTGAGACATATTGATTAAACATAAATGAGGTGGAATGCAATTGATGCTTGACTTATCAAGGTGGGTGCAGCCACTGACAGAAGCTAGACTGTGAAGAAAGTACCATTCCACCCTCAATCTACATCCTGTACCCCTCTATTTCCTACTTGACTAGAAGAGTCCAGGAAGAAAAATTTGTTGAGACCCAGCCTCAGTATCACAGAAAGAGTATAGCAGGTTGAACTGGCCATTTATATAAATAACAGCACAAAACTTTATTTTGTTTAGTGAAGAAAAGAACTCCATTACTAGTATTAGCAATGGGGTAGATGAGTGCATGTAAGGAAGTAACAGTGTTTGAATTGTGTGATTTAATAATGTGAAATGGCACCCCACTCTAGTACTGCTGCCTGGAAAATCCCATGGAGGGAGGAGCCTGGTGGGCTGCAGTCCACAGAATCGCTGAGGGTCGGACACGACTGAGTGACTTCACTTTGACTTTTCACTTTCATGCACTGGAGAAGGAAATGGCAACCCACTCCAGTGTTCTTGCCTGGAGAATCCCAAGGACGGGGGAGCCTGGTGGGCTGCCATCTATGGGGTCACACAGAGTCAGACATGACTGAAGTGACTTAGCAGCAGCAGCAGCAGCAGCAGCAGAGAGATATTAGGCAAAATTTTGAATTTTTAGTCCAAGCAAAATTGACTAAATCTCCTATATGGAATTATATATGAGAATATACATGAGATTACTCTGAGTCTGTTGGAGAATCATGTTTTGGAGCAATGCAGAAGTTACAAAATCAATTATTATGCCTATGAATGATCAATAGCAACTCTACCTTCCTTTTTTTAAAAAAAAAAACACATCATTATTCTATATTAATAGAATAAAACATACTCATGATATTTTGATAAATTTATTTTTTCATAGTAGCAAATAGAGCATTATAATTTCAGTAGATTGAAATAGCTTCTGATGCTTAACAAATGCATTATTCTCTTGTAACCTTTCTCTCCCACTGGATTTTTGAATTGGTTACTGTTGTTACATGTGAAAACTATTGAATTAGAGATATTTATCATCTATCCAGCTGCTTTATTGAACTCTTTTATCAACTCTATTTATTCTTTGAGGATGCCAAATAGAAAATCATATTGTCTGTAAATAATTAAAATTCTGTCTCCTTTAACAAAATTATACCACTGCTTCTGCTTCATATTTTATTTCTATTTTAAATTTTTATTTTTACTTTATTTTGCTTTACAATACTGTATTGGTTTTGCCATACATGGACACTTTAGAACATCTATAAACATTGCTACTTTTCCTTACTATAATAACAAGTCTTGTACTTAATTTTTAGACATTTTTATTTTACTATTTTTGAATTTTTAAAATTACTTCTCAGGCTCTAATTTGTTACTATATTGGTAAGTAATCTTATGACATTTGGAAATGAGTTATAGTTAACTTACTGTTTGAGAGTTCCATAGTTAAAAATGTTTTTGAAATATATAATATACTTTGAAACACATTCATTGAGTGTGATTCAAGTATTAGTTATTCCACTGTTACAAGGGAAAATAAATCTGAACTCACTAATAACCCAAAAAAGTATTGCTTTCAAATAGTTTCCATTCCAGTTGTTTAGGCAAGGAAGCCTGTGATAAAATACTAAACAGTCATAATAGTATCTATTGAGTGTTCACAATGTGCTGATCATTAAGTTTTATACAGATTATTATTAATTCCCTTCAGTTTTCCTTTGAGTTAGAATTTGAAATTATATTGATGAATCTGAGCCCCTAAAGAGGTTGAAGTACTTACCTAAGTCCTATGGCTAAAGCCTAGCCCAACCTGGTTAAGAGGGTAGGCAGTCTGACCTAGAGTCTTCTTAAACGTCTCTGAGAACTTAGAATGGAATGTCATGTAGATGATAACAGGTCATGGCAATTTTTTTGAAATTTTAAGACTGATATTGTATGTTGAGAGTGAAGAACATTCAGACAGAATCCCTCTAATGGGACAGTGGTGCAAAAAGTTGCAGAACAGTGATTAGAATAGGGTCTTAGTAAATGAGAATCACAAATTTGCACAAAGATTGGGGGAAAAAAATCATAAATTTTAGCCTGCAGACTTTAGTTTTTACCCTGAAAATAATGGGCAACAATAGAGGAAATGGAACATAATGCAACAGAGCAGACATTCCAGGCTTCTTTCAGCAATGATGTTAGAAAAGGAGATGAAGATATTCTAACCTAAGGAAAAAAGACCCCAAGAAATCTGAAGCGTCAAAAATTAAGGATGAGAAAAAAAAAATGTGTGACATACAGAAACAAGCTGCTCTGGACGTGGTGAATGCTTTCTCTTTAAGTCCGTTGTAGCCTCAAACTGGGCAGTTAAAACAAAGCCACTGGTTCAAAAGTTCTGATGCAATCTCCATCTACAGAGTTCTGTCAAACTGAGCTGGAAATATTTTTTTATCAGAACCCCCATAAGATTTCAGGTAGCCTCCAGCTATGCTGAAACACTTTTCATACTGTTTCAAAGCTTCCATCCCTTTTATGCCTAAAATATGGGTTTGCCTTATCTTAAAACACACGTACATGCAAGCTTGCATACACAGTCCACATGACAAAAAGTCGATGGAAAAGAAAAGTTACAGAAATCTCTAAGAATATCAGAAAAGTTCAGCTTCACATCCTGGTGTGGGGGCCTCATTCACACTCTATCTCACTTTGTTCTTCCATAGAAATGACCTTAGAAACAGGAACATGTTATAAAACTCTGTGCTAAAACACATTTTAATTGACTTTCTAAGTTTAGGATGGCTCTGGTTTCAACCATTTTTAGATTTTTTTTTGTATATACCTTCAAGTATTGAAAGTCTAATGTTTATTTTCAGCAGCTGTCATTTTACAACAAGAAATTCCATCCTGCCTTATTTAACTAGTCACATTCATGATGACTGGTAATAAAAGTATTTATAATTGCAATACAACAAAAGACTCCCTACTTCTCCCAAAAATTTTAGCTGCCTCAATCCACATTTCCATGTGAAAAAGGACATTTGCATGATCAAATCTGAGAACCATATTTTAGTCATTTTACGAATGTTCACCAAGAGCAGTTGAAATATATGTGTTAAATGCAAAATATTTTTAGATGATGGTGTCAAAAATACAGTGAGTGACTGATGCCAGAAAAAAAATGTAACTTCATGAAATTTTTATTTTCTACTTATTTTAATCTACTCTGAATTTCTTTACAGATATATTATTTGAGGCTTATTGATGAAAATGTTCTATATTTGTGCTTGAGATACGGTTGCTATACGTCACATATATGACCATCTGATGTGGCTTGAGTGGCTGAGAAACTGAATTTTAAATTTTATTTAAAGTTAAAGTTTAATAGCCTCATGAGCTAGTGGTTCATGAAGCCTCATGAAGCTATAATGGACAGTACTATCTAAACACTGCAAGTAGTTGAAATATGTTAGTTTATATAAACTTTTTGAAAACTGTTATTGCTTGTATATCTTTTGCTTTTTCAATGAATCAATAAATATAACACAGAGGAAGCCCCGCATTATAACTCATATATATGGGTTATTGTTTTTTAAAAGTTTAAAGCAACAAATGTACTAAATATCCATTGCTGCTAAATAAGAAGAGACTCTTAAGTAGACCAGATGGTCACTACTAACAAGTAAGTTTTTAATTTTTTCTCCATAAACTGGTCCCTCGGTGCAGTTCACTTCAGCCCAGTCACTAAGTCATGTCCAACTCTTTGCAACCCCATGGACTGCAGCACACCAGGCCTTCCTGTCCAGCACCAACTCCTAGAGTTTACTCAAACTCATGTCCATTGAGTCAGTGATGCCATCCAATCATCTCATCCTCTGTTGTCCCCTTCTCCTCCCACCTTCAGTCTTCCCAGAATCAGGGTCTTTTCAATTGAGTCAGTTCTTCACATCAGGTGGCCAAAGTATTGAAGTTTTAGCTTCAGCATCAGTTCTTCTAATGAGTATTCAGGACTGATTTCCTTTAGGATGGACTCCTTGGATCTTCTTGCAGTACAACAGACTCAAGAGTCTTCTCCAGTATCATAGTTCAAAAGCATCAATTTTTCAGCACTCAGCTTTCTTAATAGTCCAATTCTCACATCCATACATGACTACTGGAAAAACCATAGCTTTGACTAGATGGAACTTTGTTGGTAAAGTAACGTCTCTGCTTCTTAATAATCTGTCTAGGTCGGTCATAACATTTCTTCCAAGGAGTAAGCATCTTTTAACTTCATGGCTGAAGTCACTATCTGTAGTGATTTTGGAGCCCAAAAACATAAAGTCTGACACTGTTTCCACTGTTTCACCATATATTTGCCATGAACTTGATGGGACCAGATGTATTATATCTTCGTTTTCTGAATGTTGAGTTTTAACCAACTTTTTCACTCTCCTCTTTCACTTTCATCAAGAGGCTCTTCAGTTCCTCTTTGCTTTCTGCCATAAGGGTGGTGTCATCTGCATATCTGAGGTTATTGATATTTCTCCCAGCAATCTTGATTCCAGCTTGTGTTTCTTCCAGTCCATCGTTTCTCATGATGTACTCTGCATAGAAGTTAAATAAGCAGGGTGACAATATACAGCCTTGACCTACTCCTTTCCAAATTTGGAATCAATCTGTTTTTCCATGTCCAGTTCTAACTATTGCTTCTTAACCTGCATACAGATTTCTCAAGAGGCAAGTCGGGTGGTCTGGTATTCCCATCTCTTTCAGAATTTCCCACAGTTTGTTGTGATCCACACAGTCAAAGGCTTTGGCATAGTCAATGAAGCAGAAGTAGATGTTTTTCTGGAACTCTCTTGCTTTTTCAATAATCCAACAGATGTTGGCAATTTGATCTCTGGTTCCTCTGCCTTTTCTAAAACCAGCTTGAACATCTGGAATTTCATGGTTCACATACTTTGAAGCTAGCTTGGAGAATACTGAGCATTACTTTACTAGTGTGTGAGATGAGTGCAATTGTGCGGTAGTTTGAGCATTCTTTGGCATTGCCTTTCTTTGGGATTGGAATGAAAACTGAGTTTTTCCAGTCCTGTGGCCACTGCTATGCTTTCCAAATTTGCTGGCATATTGAGTGCAGCACTTGCATAGCATCATTTTTTAGGATTTGAAATAGCTCAACTGCAATTCCATCACCTCCACTATCTTTTCTTGTGGGCTTGCTAAGGCCCACTTGACTTCATATTCCGATGTCTGGCTCTAGGTGAGTGATCATACCATTGTGATTATATGGGTCATGAAGATCTTTTTTGTATGGTTTTTCTGTGTATTCTTGCCACCATTTCTTAATATCTTCTGCTTCTGTTAGGTCCATACCGTTTCTGTCCTTTTTTGTGCCCATCTTTGCATGAAATGTTCCCTTAGTATCTCTAATTTTCTTGAAGAGATCTCTAGTCTTTCTCTTTGTTTTCCTCTATTTCTTTGCAATGATCACTGAGAAAGGCTTTCTTATCTCTCCTTGCTATTCTTTGGACCTCTGCATTCAAATGCTTATGTCTTTCCTTTTCTCCTTTGCTTTTCACTTCTCTTCTTTTCACAACTATTTGTAAGGCCTCCTCAGACAGACATTTTGAATTTTTGCATTTCTTTTTCTTGGGGATGGTCTTGTTCCCTGTCTCCTGTACAATGTCATTAACCTCCATCCATTGTTCTTTAGGCATTCTGTCTATCAGATCTTGTCCCTTGAATCTATTTCTCACTTCCATTGTATAATCGTAAAGGATTTTATTTAGGTCATATCTGAATGGTCTAGTGATTTTCCGTAATTTCTTCAATTTAACTCTGAATTTGGCAATAAGGAGATCATGATCTGAGCCACAGTCAGCTGTTGGTCTTGTTTTTGCTGACTGTATAGAGCTCCTCCATCTTTGGCTGGAAAGATTATAATCAGTATGATTTTAGTGTTGACCATCTGATGATGTCTATGTGTAGTCTTCTCTTGTGTTGTTGGAAGAGGGTATTTGCTATGACCAGTGTGTTCTCTTGGCAAAACTCTATTAGCCTTTGACTTGTTTCATTCTGTACTCCAAGGGCAAATTTGCCTGTTACTCCAGGTGTTTCTTGACTTCCTACTTTTGCATTCCAGTCCCCTATAATGTAAAGGACATCTTTTTGTGGTGTTAGTTCTAGAAGTCTTGTAGGTCTTCATAGAACCATTCACTTTCAGCTTTTCAGCATTACTGGTCGGGACATAGACTTGGATTCCTGTGACACTGAATGGTTTGCCTTGGAAACAGAGATTCTTCTGTCATTTTTGAGACTGCATCCAAGTACTGCATTTTGGACTCTTTTGTTGACTATGATGGCTACTCCATTTCTTCTAGGTAATCCTTGCCCACAGTAGTAGATAAAATGGTCATCTCAGTTAATGGAATTAACTGAATGGAATTCACTCATTCCAGTTCATTTTAGTTCACTGATTCCTAAAATGTCGACATTCACTCTTGCCATCTCCTGTTTGACCACTTCCAATTTGCCTTGATTCATGGACCTAACATTCCAGGTTCCTATGCAATATTGCTCTTTACAGCATCAGACTTTGCCTCTATCACCAGTCACATCCACAACTGGATGTTGTTTTTCTTTGGCTCCATCCCTTCATTCTTTCTGGCGTTATTTCTCCACTGATCTCCTGTAGCATATTGGGCACCTGCTGACCTCAGAAGTTCCTCTTTCAGTATCCTATCATTTTGTCTTTTCATACTATTCATGGGGTTCTCAAGGCAAGAATACTGAATTGCCATTCTCTTCTCCAGTGGAACACATTTTGTCAGTGGGCTCAAATGTCATATAAAAAAGGGGGTGGGGGTAGGGGCCCTAGTAATGTTTGATTAGGGGAATCTACCCAAAAGAAAATTATTTAATACTTACTAATAAGTCAATATATTTCTATACATATCATGTCAGCTTGGAGCTTTAGAATGGTCCATTCTCCTCTTTTCTGGCTGAATCTTTGTAGAGTCTCAGTGCACTAGAGTTTTTGTTTGTTTAGTTGGTTGGTTGGTTAAATACATATCTTTCACAAACCTTGCTCTGTGTGTCTTTGCAGGGTCTTAAAAATATTCCCAAGCCCTATTTTCTTTAGTAGCCCTACTTAATGCACAGTTATAGCTCTCACTGGTTGATACATGGCCTCAACAACAGAATAGACAAATGGTCGCTGTCACACAAAATTATTCACCCTCTCTTTCCAGAAGACTTGCTTTCATGGTGTTATTATTGCCTACATCCCTTTCTTGTTTTTTGTTCCCCTTACTTCCATTGATTTTGGATTTTTTTTTTCATGTTTCTTCCTCTCTAATGTATTAGCCATTTTATTCGAATATGTAGGTGGTATGTTTTTAAGTGAATCAATAATGAAGTAGTTGAGACCACAAGTCTCATCACCCTCTACATGCTATTAGTATTGGAATCCCAAGGGCTAACTGTGCAGTGAACCACGGTAATGAGGTTGATAGTTCATGAAAGAGCCGATGTGACAAATTGCCAACCTGCTGCAGGAACAGCCCCCCTAACCTTCCAGAAGGCCAATGTTATTCCAATTTTCATCTAGCTTTGTTCTCACTCTAAATGTGCCAGAGTTAACACAGTATTTAAATGGATAGCCTTCCCCCACAACCCACCCACACACCTACCTTGCAAAAGAGAGCACCCTGTGGCATGTGCATTTATAATCCTCTTTTCAAACTGACATGCTCTCAGGGTGAATTTAATCACCATTTGTCATACGTTTTAAAGTATAAAAGGATGTTTCATTTTTTCATGCCTTATTTTGGAGGCACTTGTGAAAACAAGTATCTTCATTTTTTGGTGTTCTGGATACATAGGAACTTTTTAGATCTATTATTTCTGCTCTTAATAGTTACATTAGCTGATTTTTGTTATATTCTCTCATTTTTGAACAACACAACTTGCAGGTATCTTTTTACTCCTTTTTCTCCCTCTCTTCCTGAGTTTGTAATCAGGAAAAGAGAGAGGCAAAACTCTTAACTTATTAAAAAATAAGTATTGCTCAGGCACTATTATGTCTTTGTATTTTCATGTTATTTTTAAGTTTTTATTTTTGCTGTTGATGTTGTTTTTACAAATACGTTATTGATAGTCTGTAGCAAATGAGAATGAATCATCTTCGAATTTTAGGGAGAATTTCAGCCCCAATAGCACTGCCTGTGTAGCTAGCCTTTTATAAGATATTTATCAACATTTTGAACAAATTTACACATTAGAGAATGTGTCCCAAACCACAGCTGGCTTGTCCTGCAGGGAGGTGACTAGACATCATGTGCTCAGTTTCTGATAGTGAAAAAACAGTGTTCTTAGAGGCAGAGGTATCATATATTCTTTAATACCTGAGATGCTTCTTAAACTTATTTTGCTTGGTGCCTTCCCAAGCTTGTTGAAAATAATTAAAAATCATAATTTGGAACTTTACTAGCTCAGGCCCTGGATTCAGATTTTAGTGAATCATTCAGAACAAAGCTCTCTTTTCTCACCTTAATGTGTCTAGTTTTCTAATCACTGCTTGAATCAGGCACCTCTGATAAGTTTGTTGTGAACCTATTTTGATGTAGTTTGTATTTAACTAGTAAAACACTGAAATTAATGCTGTTTCTTGGGCAGATATTTTGTCTTCTTATCTGAATTCCTTGAGACTAAAGCAAACTTGATTTAGCCTCTTGTCAGACCTTGGCTGTACATTTTTACTGAATGTTGGCTAATTGTGTCTTGTGTGCCATAGGCTGCCCTTATCATTCACAGTGTAAATCTCATCATCTTATGGGTTATTACCACGAGAAATAACTTTTTATTTTACATCACTCAGAAAGTTTGAAAGTTTAGTTGCTCAGTCATGTCCGACACTGTGACCCCATGGACTGTAGACTACCAGGCTTCTCCATCCACAGGATTTTTCAGGCAAGAGTACTGGAGTGGGTTCCTATTTCTTTCTCCAGAGGATCTTCCCAACCCAAGGATCGAACCCTGGTCTCCCACATTGTAGGCAGAGGCTTTACCGTCTGAGCCACCAGGGAAGTCTCATCTTATGGGTTATTACCATGAGGAATAACTTTGTACTTTACACCACTCAGAGGTTACATACTAATAGTCCACTAACTAGACTTAACCTCTGGACTTGTTTTAATTGGTCAGTGAAGTGTTATTAAAATGTTAAAGCTTAAGTGCTTTTTAGGTAGCATTTCCCATTCTACTCAATCTATTCTACTCCTTACTGTCTTACCCTTAGCATGCTACTGCTCAGCCAGAGAACCTGTGCATTTGGGGCCCTTGTCATATTTATTTGATTTCCTCTTTTGGTGTCTTCATTTATTGAATACCTCTCTGCTGAGTGCCAATACAAGTCAAGCCTGCTCCAGAAACAAGTAAAGACACAAATCCTTCTCTTCAAGAGTTTATGTTCTGGACAGCTGCATTCTGGGATCCAATACTTCTCAATAAACATTTGGAAGAAAATAATAAAGTATGTGTGCTAGGCCAGGTCCTCTGAGAAGCAGATATGGAGATGAGACTAACTATGCAAGAACTTTATTAAGAAAATGCCTATGTCTATGTAGAAAGATATAGGGCCTGTCCAAATTATGATTTGGCTTGTCTAACTGAACCCCAAAATGGGTGGTTCTAGATGCATGATAACTTGGTGCCCTGGGGTCAAGCATTTTATCCCTTCCAGGATCAGGTAACAGGCTTTTTTTCTCAGTGAGGTGTAATCCTGGCTTGCTGATGGCAGGGTCTTGTTTCTGATTCCCTAGGGGACTGCATCAGAGTTTTCTACCTGGAACTTGCCATGGACTGCGTATTGCATCAGGTCCTCCTATTGGCACCTCCAACACCCTAGGGTCTACCTGACAGAAGACAGCACTCAAGCAGCAGGACAAATTGTGCCTGGCCAGGATCTACTGCTCTACCCTTTCCTGCTCCTGCCCATTATTATCCTTCTGCCTCAAAATCCTTGATTTATTTTGGTGTTACAGATTTTAAACATCAATTTAACCTTTTTTTCTTGTCTATCTGTTTTACCTCTAAGCTCAGAGGATTAAGTATCTGTCTGCAATGCAAGGGGTCTGGGTTCGATCCCTGGGTTGAGAAGATCCCTTGGAGAAGGAAATGGCAACCCACTCCAGTATTCTTGACTGGAGAATCCCAGAGACAGAGGAGCCTAGTGGGCTGCCATCTATGGGGTCACACAGAGTCAGACACGACTGAAGTGACTTAGCAGCAGCAGCAGCAGCAGCAGGGAAACTCGGCATTTCTACTTCACTGAGATTTAACCATTATTTATTCTAGGTTTCTAAGAGCCATCCAGCAGTGAATTTAAACTGACCCCTGCAGTTTTTGCCAGGGTATTAAATCTCTTGTCAGAGAAAGTGTTCCCAAGTTGATGAATTTTCCTCTCCAGTCTAACAATCCAGTCCCTTGATCAAGAACTTTGTGCATCATCTCAGAGTATTTTCTTGGCTCCTGTTGGGACATGCCAGCTAGTAATTATAATTTTTAGATGGACAGTCCCTTTTTTCCTTTACCAATGCAAACATGTTACCTGTTGGGTTATGCTAGGATATAATCTTGTCTATCAACATAAGGGAATGTTGTGCCTAGAAAGGAAAATATAGGGAGAAAAATGCTGACCAAGATGGTAGAGTTGGTCAATCACCACTAGGTTGTGTTTATGCTCTGCAAGGATAAAGAGATAAGGAGAGTTGCGAGCTAGCAGTTAATTGCTAAGTTTGAGAAGCAGAAACCCCGGTAGTGGTGTTTGTCTCTCAGTCCTGTTCGACTCTTTGTGACCCCATGGACTGTAGCCCACCAGGCTCCTCTGTCCATGGGATTCTCCAGGCAAGAATACTGGAGTGGGTTGCCATTCCCTTCTCCAGGGGATATTCCTGACCCAGGGTTCAAACCTGGGTCTCCTGCATGCAGGTGGATTCTTCACCATCTCAGCTACAGGGAAGCCCCTAAAGAGACTCTTAGTGGCTTATTCAAAGGGGAGACATAATGGAAGGTAGTCTGAAGATCTAATTTTGAGAGTTGCACAGCAGCACTGATAATTGACCTCTCAGTCAAAGCAGGTCTCTTATGCCAGTATCAGTACCCTCCTAGGGAAAACCCAGGATTTTAGAAACAGTAATGGACACCTCTGGAAGGATGTACCTGAAGATGTTGACTCTATAATCTCTCCAGATCCCCAGACCACCAGAGGCAGGCCACCATTTTTCAAATAAGAGTTAGCACACCCACTATGATAAATAGTGTGGCGGAAGCTTCTCACAAAGCAACACGTGCTCTCATCAGAAACTTCCCACCTCCTTTCCCAGCTTCCATGTTAATAAACAGGATTGTTTCTTTTCTTCAATTTCTAATTGAAATACTTGTTTCAGTTCAGTCCAGTCGCTCAGTTGTATCCGACTCTTTGTGACCCCATGAATCGCAGCATGCCAGGCCTCCCTATCCATCACCAACTCCCGGAGTTCACTCAGACGCGTCCATCGAGTCAGTGATGCCATCCAGCCATCTCATCCTCTGTCGTCCCCTTCTTCTTCTGCCCCCAATCTCTCCCAGCATCAGGGTCTTTTCCAATGAGTCAACACTTCGCATGAAGTGGCCAAAGTACTGGAGTTTCAGCTTCAGCATCATTCCTTCCAAAGAAATCCCAGGGTTGATCTCCTTCAGAATGGATTGGTTGGATCTCCTTGCAGTCCAAGGGACTCTCAAGAGTCTTCTCCAACACCACAATTCAAAAGCATCAATTCTTCAGCACTCAGCTTTCTTTATAGTGCAACTCTCACATCCATACTTGACTACTGGAAAAACCATGGCCTTGACTAGATGGACCTTAGTCAGCAAGTAATGTCTCTGCTTTTGAATATGCTATCTAGGTTGCTCATAACTTTTCTTCCAAGGAGCAAGTGTCTTTTAATTTCAT
>SJXQ01008120.1:40533-74494 GCA_006408695.1 Aepyceros melampus
TTTTGTATAGTTCTGTGTATTCTTGCCACCTCTCCTTAATATCTTCTGCTTCTGTTAGGTCCATACCATTTCTATCCTTTATCGAGCCCATCTTTGCATGAAATGTTCCCTTGGTATCTCTAATTTTCTTGAAGAGATCTCTAGTCTTTCCCATTCTCTTCTTTTCCTCTATTTCTTTGCATTAGTTTTGAGCAAAACCATGTCTCCTAGTCTTCCCCTGTTGTATTTTATGTATTTCTTTTAGCCTTTGCTGTAGGCATAAAATCAGACATTGCTATAACCAAAAACCATTCACTCTCACCAATCAACATGGCTCCCTAAATTCCCATGGAGTACTGGCTCTACTAATGAAAGTTATTTTGTTTCAGTACACTATTTGTAATACAGTAGCTGTATAATAAGTTATAATCACCCTATACATTGTTAACACACAGCATCCACCATTTTAAACTATTCTTGGCTTTTACAGCAAATAAGATGTTCAAATATGAAATACACCATCAGAAAATGGATTGGATTTATATTAAATCTGTATCAATTTATGAAGGTTTATGAAGATTTTAAGACATTACATATCCTAGAGATATGCCTTATCTCTCTTGTGGAAGTTCTAGTTATTTCCTGCTATGGGAATTTATAATTTCTCTGCCCTTTTTTTTGGCCATGCAGCATAGGGGATCTAACCACTAAGGCAATCAGGGATTGAACTCATGTACCCTGAAGTGGAACCACAGAGTCTTAACCACTGGATCACCAGGTAAGTCCCTTATAACTTTATGTTTTTTTCTTAGCTCACCTAATCCAAATGTTTTAAAAAACTATTGTGAATGAGTACCTTTTTTGTTTCTATTTCTAAGTTATTAATACTAGTAGAGAAAATAGTTACTGATGTTTATGTATATAAAGAAATATATTTTTATAGAGGAAATGTAGCTATACTAATTCCAAAATATTTTAGTAGAATCTCTTTTGGTAGAATCAAATAATTATATAATTTAGAACTAAAATTATGCTATCTGTTGATCTAATATTTATACTAATTGTTTAACTTTTATACTTTCTGTTAAATAAGATCTCCACTAGAATAATGATGAATATTAGTCACAAGGGTGTTGCTGTCATATTCTTAATTTTAATAGAAGTAGTTTTCAGTTCAGTTAAGTTCAGTCACTCAGTCATGTCCGACGTTTTGTGACCCCATGAACCGCAGCACACCAAACCTCCCTGTCCATCACCAACTCCCAGAGTCCACCCAAATTCATGTCCATTGTGTCGATGACGCCATCCAACCATCTCATCCTCTGTCATCCCCTTCTCCTCCGGCCCTCAATCTTTCCAAGCATCAGGGTCTTTTCAAATGAGTCAGCTCTTCATATCAGGTGGCCAAAGTATTGGAGTTTCAGCTTCAGCATCAGTCCTACCAATGACACCCAGGACTGATCTCCTTTAGGATGGACTGAAGTAGTTTTAGCATTTCACAATTTAACATATTTTGCTGCTGTTGTTGATAGAAAATCTTCAAGTAGTTTTCTTCTATTCTTAGTTTATGTAGAGTTTCAATTACAAATGGTAATTGAAAAACAAAATGAAAAAACAATCTACTGAGTAGGAGAAAATATTTGCAAATGATATGACCAATAAAGGATTAATATCCCACACATACAAACTGTATGTATAACTGACATTAAAAAAAAAAAAAAACAGTTAAAAAACTAGATGGAAGAACTAAATAGGCATTTTTCCAAAGAGGAAATGCAGATAGCCAACAAGCACATGAAAAGATGCTCAACATCATTAATCATCATGGAAATGAAAATCAAAACCACAATGAGTATCACCTTACACCTATAATCAAAAAGAACATAACTAACAAATGTTGGTGAAGGTGTAGAAAAAAAAGGAACACTCACATGCTGTTGGTGGGAATGTAAATTGGTGTAGCCACTGTGGAAAATGGTATGGAGGTTTCTCAAAACACTAAAAATAGAGCTACCACATGATCGAACAATTCCACTCTTAGGTCTATATCCAAAAGAGTAAAAACATTAATTTGAAAAGTTACATGCACTGCAATGTTCACAGTAGCATTGTTTACAATTGCCAAGATATGGACAAAACCTGTGTCCATCTATGGATGAATTGATAAAGAGGATATGGTGTATACACACACATCAGAGTCAAACTCAGCCATAAGAAAACAGACTTTTGCCATTTGCAGCAACACGTATGGACTTGGAGGGCATAATACTAAGTGAAAAAGTCAGGCAGAGAAAGACAAGTACTCTACAATATTGCTTATATTTGGAATCTAAAAATACAACCAGCCTGTGAATATAGCAAAATAGAAGCAGTCTCACAGATAGAGAACACAGACTAGTGGTTGCCAGTGGGGATGTGGAGCAGGCAATGAGGAAGCTTCAAACTATTGGATATACAGTAGGCTCAAGGGATATTGGACAACATGGGGAATATAGCCAATATTTTTTAAAAAACTGTAAATGGGAAGTAACCTTTAAAAATTATATAACAAATTTTAATAAAATATTTTTAACTTTAAAATTTAATAAGAAATGGCAGTTGAATTTTGCCAGCATCTTCTCAGTATCTATTAATATACCTGTATTTTTTTCTCCTTTGATACATTGATGTCATGAATTATTCTGATAGTCTACACAATGATGACCCATACTTATAGTGTTATGCTTGGTTACTGTGTCTTAATTTCCTTAACATATTTGTGGATTTACTTTGTGCTTGTGTTATAAAGAATATTTGCTCTAACTCTATTAAGATTTTATATATAATCCATTATACTTTGGTATTAAGTTTATCTAGGAATTCTAACATAAATTAAGGCATTTTTTTCACATTTTTCTATAACTAGACTACTTAAATAATATAGAGTATTATTTTAAAAGATTTAAATAGAATTTAGCTTTAAAATCCTGTTTCACTTTATTTTTCTTTTGATAGTGTTTATTCTCTCAGCGTTTTCCTTTTCTCACATAAAGTCATGTTTATTTTACCAAGAAATATCCATTTCTCACTCTAAAACAAAAACTAGAAAGTATTAAGCTAGTGACAAAGGCGTATCAAAAACCAAGACAGGCTGAAAGCAAACCCTCTTGCCCAAAACAGTTAGGCAAACCAAGTATGAATGTGAAGGCAAAGTTCCTGAAGGAAATTAAAAGTACTACCCCAGGGAACACAATATGGAGAAATTTTTAGAAGATCAAAACAGCCCCAACATTCCCTTAAGCCAAAGCCTAGTCTAGAGAAAAACCCTAACTCATTTCAGTTCTGTGAAGGCTGAGAGAGGTGAGGAAGCTGAATAAGAAAAGTTTGAAGTTAGCTGTGGTTGATTCATGAGGTTTATCATCATAACATAGGAAGGCAAGGTGAAGCAGCAAGTACTTATACAGAAGCTTCAGGAACTTATCCAGAAAATATAGCTATGATAATTAATGAAGGGGCTACACTGGACAACAGATTTTCTGTGTAGGTGAACCAGCTTTCTATTGGAAGAAGGCATCACTAGAACTTTCATAGCTAGAGAGTAAAAGTCAATACCTGGCTTCAAAGCTTCAAAGGAGAGTCTGACTGGTTCAGAGCTCACACAGCTAGTAACTTGAAGTCAATGCTCATTTACCATTCCAAAATCCCTAGGGCCTTTAAGAATTATGCTAAATCTACTCAGCCTGTGCTCTATAAATGGAACAACAAATTCTAAATGACAGCACATTGGTTTACAAAATGTTTACAGCTTATTTTAAGCCCACTGTTGCAAACTACGGCTCAGGAAAAGAGATTCCTTTCAAAATATCATTGCTTATTGACAAAGAAACTGGTCATCCAAAAGCTCTGATGGAGATGTCCAATGAGATTAATATTGTTCAATGAGATTAATGATGTTGTGTTAGCAGGTCATGCCTGCTAACACAACACTATTCTGCAGTCCATGGATATAGGAGTCATTTTAACTTTCAAGTCTTATTACTTAAGTATATTTTGTAAGGTTATAGTTGTCATAAATAGTAAAAAGATCAGTGGTTGTCAGGGGTTGAGTGGAGGGAGGGATGACTAGGCAAACTATAGAGGATTTTTAGGGCAATGAAACTACTCTCTCAGTTCAGTTCATTTCAGTTCAGTCGCTCAGTTGTGTCCGACTCTCTAGGGTACTTTAAAGGTGTGGGTACATGTCATTATAAATTTGTCCAAACCAATAGAATGTAAAACACTGAGAGCAAATTCTAAGGTAAACTATGGATTCTAGGTGATAATGATGTGTCAACACGGGTCCATCAACTGTAACAATGTGTATCCCTGTGGTGAGGGATAATTATGGGAGAGGATATGCATGTGTAAGAGCAGACAGTATATGGGAAATCTTTATACCTTTTGTTCAGTTTTGCTTTGAATGTGAAATTTGTCTAAAAAATAAAGTATGCATACTTCTAAAGGTGGTAAAACACATTGCTCAGCTTTGCTCTCAGCCACAATGATACAAGGATCAAAGCAATGAGAGAAGACAGTATTATTAAGCTCAAGGTAAGGAAGGAAATTTCTTTAGGAGAAAAATTAACTTACTAGGATAAAAACTTCGATAGTATGAAAAGGAAATTTGGAAGTTTTTATCTTAGAAGTCAAGATAGATATGTAGAAAGATATAAGGAATACTCAATTCTAGCTTCTCTTAAAACAAGATATCCATAAAGGACAGAGGAGTTTAGTCCCCACTAAATCAGTGAAATTAATAGGAAACTAGAAAAGTTCAACACAGAGAAACCAAATCAGAGATAATTTTTCAGAGCATGCCAGGAAGTAAGAAAATATTCATGGGTAGCCTCAAACACAAAAGGAGATTTTAGAGTCAAAACACTTGAGGGATTATATCATATACGTTTGTCTCTACAAAGTGGTTACAGAAAACCAAGCAAGATTTTAAATGGGAAAGAGTAGTAAGTCAGTGGAGAAGGAAAAGAAAAAATAACAAAGTATTATTATTTGAGTTCCAAAGTAATACAACCATAGTAAAGTAAGGGTACTGATATTTATTCTACCTTAAAATTTTCTGAAATTAAGACCTTAAGGCATGATATAGAAAGAAGAAATCTAGGATAAGAGAACCACAGGGGATAATGACAGATTATTCCATTCCTGGGTTGAATGTTTCTGATGGCAGAATATCTCCTATAGGGATTATTCAATTCAAAAGACAGAGCACAAGATTTGATTAAACTATGGATTCTTTTATCAGACCCAGAATTTTTCATACCACCCTTTCTTAATAAATGAGAATACCAAAAAAAAAAAAAAGAGAGAGAGAGAGAAATATATTAGAAAAATCAAGCATCTGGGCCATAAAGCAAAGAAAGGAGAAGGCTCACAGTGCTGACAAACTGTACTGTAACTACATGTAACAGAGGAAAGAGATCAATTTAAAAAGCTGTTTAAGAGATATTTAAAAAGCTATGGAATCTTCTTGCAAGTTATATAGAAATAGTAGAGTTAAATGAACAATGTATCCACTAATGCAGGAAACTGACTCCATGGGCGTGGGTCTGGGTGAACTCCGGGAGATGGTGATGGACAGGGAGGCCTGGCGTGCTGCGATTCATGGGGTCGCAAAGAGTCGGACACGACTGAGCGACTGAACTGAACTGAATGCAGGAAAAGAAATATCAGAAAGAAATCTAACAGGTAGGATGTTCAAAGTCTATGTAAAGCCCTTGTCTTGAGGAACAAACACCAGTGGAATGGGTCTTTGCTAGTTTCCAGGAACATCAACTCAACTGAGGAACCCGAAGAGGGTGACTCTTCAACTGCAATACGATGGCGAGTGAAAATACCTCTATAGAAGCAGGTTTTGTATGAGTCAGTCTCAATCCTGACAGAACTCTGGAGTTCGAAGAGCCTTTTAAAGCCAGTACCATCACAGACATCCTCCCAGAGGTTCTAATTTAATTAATTTAAGGTAGAGCTTAATCACCAGCGTGTTGGAAAAAACTCTCCAGATGATTCCAATGTGCAGTGATAGAACTTCTGTTTTACAGGCATAAACGAGCAATTCTCAACGCCAGAGGTACATTAGAACCCACAGAAAGCTTTTAAAACATATTTATGCATGAACCCAAAGCCAGAAGATGGAATCTGAACACGAGGGCATTTGCGCAGCTTCCTCAGTGATTCTAAACCACTGCCAGACTTGAGAAACAAGGGTCAAGCAATCCATAAGAGGTGTTGGTAGCAATCACTGGCCACGGGCTTAAAAAAAAGAAAGAAAGAAAATAATGCCTGCTCCCAAAATCTTGTGTCTATTTACCCATGTTAACTCTCAGATGCCAGAAACACAGGGAACAAATGTGAATTGGAAAACCAAAAGTTTTAAATAAGCAAGAAAGATGCTTCAATTAAGACCTAGACAGTTGAGGATGCCAAGATTGTGAATGTCTAACCTTCAGAAAAATTCTGCAATATTCCAAATGCCATTCTTTGAGAAAAAAAAAAAAAGGATAGTTTAAAGTAGAATTCCCCCTGATACAATAAATCTTTGATGCCTGAAAAGATTTTTCAAATGGTATATTTTCATCCATTTCCTGATTATTGCTGGTATATAGAAATACAATTAATTTTTGTATTAATACAATATCCTTGAATTCAGTGAGCATGCTAAGTACATCTGTTAATGCTTGAATCTGTATTCAAAATCATTGTCTATGAAAAATGACAATTTTTTTCTTTTTCCATAAATTTGTTTAAGATAACCTGCCTCATTAGAATAACTGAGACCTTCAGCAAAAATGTTAATTAAAAGTGGTGATAATGAATGTTTTAGTCTAGGTCCTAATTTCAAACTATTTCACCTTTAATTGTGATATATACTGTAGGGTTTTTTGTTTGGTTACTTGAGGGGAGCACAGTTGATCAGACCAGATGTATTTGTTTTCTACTGATATATAAAAAGTTATCACAAACTTAGTGTCTCAAAACACCACCCATTTATTAACTGACAGTCTGTAGGTCAGAAGTCCAGGAGGCTTCAATGAGGTTCTCTGTTGAGGGTCTCACAAGCCCCAAAATTAAGGCATTAAAAAGTGGGTTAACTGGAGACTCTAAAAAAGAATCCACTTCTAGGCGCAGTAAGATTGTTGGTATCATTCGATTCACTGTGATTGAAAAGCCAAGGCTGCTATTTGTTTGCTCAGTGCCAACCACAGTTAGTAGAAGTCTCTGACTTCTCTTGCTGCTATGAACTGGAGAAAATTTTGTTTTCTAACAGCTCCTTGTGATTAAATGTGTCCCCATCTTTTTGCTCTATAATCTAATAGAATCACTGGAGTGACTGCTCATTAAATTCACAAATTCCACCCACATTCAAAAAGGAGTGTATTATACAAAAGCCAGTGTCAGTGATGGCCACATTTAAAATTCTGCCTATGGAACTATGGAAGTTTCTTTATCTTTCTACTTTGCCTTCATTTTTATCACATATCCTTCTATCAAATGTTTTTTCTGAACTTTTGAGATAAGCATATGCATTTGTTACTTAATGTAATGAATGTATTTACTGATTCAAATTTTAAACTCACATTCCTGGACCAAATATAATTTGGTCAGATATTATGGTTATTTCTTTTTCCTCTTTTAATGCAAGAGTCCGGTATAGTCTTGGAAGGAAAGGACAGAAGTGACATCCTTGCCTTCTTCCTAATCTTAGGAGGAAAGCAGCCAGTTCCTCACCATTAGGTATTAATTTAGCTGCAGTTTTCTGGTAGATGCTTTTTATGGATTTGAGGAATTCTCTTTTCCTAGTTTGCTAAGTGTTTATCATGAATGGGTGTTTCATTTTTGTCAGTTTTTTTCTGCATCAATTGATCTGTCTATGATTTTCTTCTCTAGCCTACTGATGTGAGGAGTTACATTATTTGATTTTCAAATGTTGAGCCAGCCTTGCATAGCTGGGATAATTCTCACTTGGTTGTGGTATGTTATTTTTATGCATTGTTGAATTCAATTTGCTAGTATTCTGTTAAGAATTTTTGTATTTATGCTCATGAGTGATATCAGTCTGTAGTTTTCCTTTATATACTATCCTTATCTGGCTTTTGATTATAGGGTAATGCTAGTCACATTTAATGAGTAAGGAAGTGTTCCTTCTACTTCTATTTTTCTGACATCGATGGCAGATATTTGTCATTTCATTCATAAATGTTGGATGGAATTCACAAGTGAAGTCTGGGCCTGACACTTTTTCTTTTGGAAAGTTATTAATTATTTATCCAATTCTTAAATAGATATTAGCCAACCCAAAATAGCTATTTCTTCTTGTGAGAATTTTATAATTTAGATCTTCATTTGGTCCATGACATCTGAGTTACCAAATTTCTTGCCATAGAGCTGTACAGAGTATGCCTTTAGTATCCTTTTAATTCTGTGTTCTTTCATTTCTGATACTAATAATCTGTCTCTTCACTCTCTGTTTCTTGGTCAAAATGCCTAGAAGTTTACCAGTTTTATCACTCTCTTCAAAGAATCAGCTTCTGGTTTTGTTGTTTTTCTCTATTGTCTCCTTGATTTTAATACATTGACTTGTGTTCTGTATTTAGATTATTTTCAATTAATTGCTTTATGTTTATCTTTCTTTTCTCAAATTTATCTCAAAAATTCTTTGCCCAAAGAGTTATCTATAAATGCTTTTAATCTCTAAACACTTGGAGGGTTTTCTGGTTATCTTCATGCTCTTGATTTCTAATTTAATTCCACAGTGCTCTGAGAGCACTCTTGTATCGTTTTTAAACTTCCCCCAACTTATCATAATATTTTTTATGGTGCAGAATGTAGTCCATTACTTTGAATGTCCCTGTGATCTTGAGAAGAATGTGCATTCTGCGCTGGTTGGATGGAATAATCTATAAATGTTAATTAGATCAAGTTGATTGATAGCACTGTTCAGGTAAACTATATCCTTACTGATTTTCTGCCTGCTTTACCCGGCAATTACCAATAGACGAGTGTTGAAGTCTCTAACTTTAATATGGTTTGTCTAGTTCTCCTTATAATTCTATCAGTTTTTACTTCACACATTTTGTCCCTGTGTTGTTAGGTACATGTTAAAGATTTTTATGTCTTCTTAGGGAATTGACTGCTTTGTCATTATATAATGATCCTCTTTATCCCTGTTTTTATTTGAGGTCTTCTTTGTCTGAAATTAATATAAGTAACCTTTTTAAAATTAGTGTTAACTATATTTTTTAATTTCTCAAATTTTTTAATTTTCAAAGTAGGTTCTTGTAACCTACTCAGAATACATGGTTGGGTCTTTCTGTTGTTAGCTGGATTAACATTAACTATGTTTGTAACTGTTTTTTATTTGTTGCTCTTAATCTTTTTACTCCTTTTCCTGCCTTCTTTAATTTTAAATAAGCATTTTATATTATTTAGATCTTTCTTCTCTTAGGTGTTCAAATACGGCTAAAAGTTATTTTGAGTTGTAGCCTTAGAATTTGCAATACACATTTACAACTAACTAATCTATCCTTACTGTCCAATGGCATGCACCACTTTGCGTGTAATGCAGGTATTCCAATAACCAAGTGTTACAGGTGAATTTTGTCCACCCAAAAATATTTGCGGAAGTCCTAACCCTCTTCTCTTTTTAAAACAATTATATCACTTTTCTCTTTACATTCATTTTGCAAAATTTCTATTGATGTGTCTAAGCTCACTGAGTCTTTCTTTGCTATGACCAGTGTCTTGATGAGCCCATCACAGACATTCTTCATTTTCTTTACAGCATTTTTAAATTTTTAGCATTTATTGTAATTATTTCTTAGAGTTTCCATCTCTCTGCTTACATTATCCATCTCTTCATACATGTTGCTGTGTTTTCCTTAACATATATAATCTGACTATTTATTAAATTTAATTAATCAACCTTGACATAGGGTGTTTAATATGTCAATTATTCTTGTTGTTGCTGCTGTTCAGTTACTAAGTCATGTCCAACTCTTTGCAAAGCCATGGACTGCAACACACCAGGCTTCCTGGTCCTTCACTATCTACCAGAGTTTGTTCAAACTCATGTATATTGACTTCGTGATGCCATTCAACCATTTCATCCTCTGTCAGTTCCCATTCCTTCCTGCCTTCAATCTTTCCCAACAACAGGGTCTTTTCCATGAGTCAACTCTTTGCATCAAGTGGCCAAAATCCTGGAGCTTCAGTATCAGCTCTTCCAGTGAGTATTCAGGGTTGATTTTCTTTAGGATTGACTGGTTTGATTCCCTTGTTGTCCAAGGGACTCTCAAGAGTCTTCCCCATCCAGTACCACAAATCAAAAGCATCAATTCTTTGGTGCTCAGCCTTCTTTATGGTCCAATTCTCACATCCAAAAATGACTACTGGAAAAACCACAGCTTTGACCACCTAGACCTTTGTTGGCAAGTGATGTCTCTGCTTTTTAATACACTGTCTAGCTTTTCTTCCAAGGGGCAAGAGTCTTTTAATTTCATGGCTGCAGTCATCGTCTGCAGCCTCTTTGCTTTCTGCCACTTTAGTTTCTCTTCACTTTCTGCCATTAGAGTGGTATCATTGCATATCTGAAGTTGTTAATATTTCTCCCATATAATTACAGTTGTTTTCAATTCCTCATCTGATAATTTCAAAATCTGTTTAATAATTGAGTCTAGTTCTGATGCTTGCTTTGCCTCTTCAGACTGTTCTCATTTTTTAGAATGTTTTACAGCTTTCTGTTAAAATCTGGATATATCAGATAATAGGAACTTAGGTTAAAAACTCTTTAGTGAGAAACTTTATGTTCATCTAGCTATGAGTTGGGCATCTTTCCATTAGTTGGGCATCTTTAGACTTTATTTTTTGGGGCTTCAAAATCACTGCAGATGGTGATTGCAGACATGAAATTAAAATATGCTTACTCCTTGGAAGGAAAGTTATGACCAACCTAGATAGCATATTCAAAAGCAGAGACATTACTTTGCCAACAAAGGTCCATCTAGTCAAGGCTATGGTTTTTCCAGTTGTCAGGTATGGATGTGAGAGTTGGACTGTGAAGAAAGCTGAGTGCCGAAGAATTAATGCTTTTGAATTGTGGTGTTGCAGAAGACTCCTGAGAGTCCCTTGGACTGCAAGGAGGTCCAACCAGTCCATCCTAAAGGAGATCAGTCCTGGGTATTCATTGGAAGGACTGATGCTGAAGCTGAAACTCCAATACTTTGGCCACTTGATTCGAAGAACTGACTCATTGGAAAAGACTTTGATGCTGGGAGGGATTGGGGGCAGGAGGAGAAGGGCATGACAGAGGATGAAATGGCTGGGTACTATCACCAACTCGATGCACATGAGTTTGGATAAACTCTGGCAGTTGTTGATAGACAGGGAGGCCTGGCATGCTGCAATTCATGGGGTCGCAAAGAGTCGGACACGACTGAGCGACTGAACTGAACTGAACTGAATGTTTGCTCTAACTACAAGTGCCCATGGCTTTAAATTTGTTTTTTTAGTGTCACAATGTCTTTTTCTCTCCTTTTGTCTTTATGTTTTCTTATTCTTCAAACAGAGCCTGTATTTTAGAACTCTTTCAGCTATAAGCTGCTGCTGTTATACTGACATCCTGTTGATATGATGGTAAGTGTTGGAAGGGACAAAGATTTTTTAATCTTATAATTACATCTCAGTCTTTTTGTGTCCTGTGACCTTGGGTCTTGACAAGTGTTTCTCGGGTCTTTTCCACGTTTTCATGGTACAACAAGCATGGAGAGGGCTAGAACTTAATAAATGCCCTTCCATCGTGGTGAAATAATTCCTGGTAGTCTTTGCCCCTGATTAGTAATCCTTTGTTATGAAGAGCACTCTGGGTATATTTTAAAACATTATGTTCCCCTATAGGACCTGTTAGAGCCAGGAGGAGATTTTTCTTGGCTCTGAAGCAGGAGAAACTTCTAAGGTTCTTGGAGAAAAATTCTATCAGTTTGCCTCACATATTTTGAAAGTACTGGATATCCCTACCCCTAAGTTCCCTCTCAGTAGTTTCCCACTATCATGCTTGCCTTCGGCTCCAGGAACCTATCAAAATGACCATTTAACTGTCCCTCTCAGTTTGTGGCTCCTGCAGCTTCTCCTCCAGATCTTAAAAGCAGATCTTGGCTGTGATTCTTTAGATTCGCCTGTCTCTCCAGATTAGGTATGGTGGTTTTCCCTGCAACCTGAGTTCTCTGATGGGTCCAAGAAAAGCAGTTGATTTTAGTTTGTTCCACTTTTTTTTCTTCCTATAAGGACAAAAGTGACAACTTTTAAGTTCTTTGCAAATCAGATCTGAAACCTGAAGTCTTTGATTCTATCTACCTTTTATAGAAAGGACTTACTTCTACTTCAAAAACAGGGACATATCACCAAGCCCAATCAGAAACTGACACATCAATCCTGTAAAGGATGATTTATTCCACTTCGTGCTTATTCTTAGGATGTAGCATTCTAAGAGGTCTTGGGCAGAAGTCTGAAATACTTGCAAGCTTCCCTTACTCTCAAAATTGAAATTGGGCAACTTTGAATTTTCGCTTTTGTCAATGCATTCCTGTGAGACTGCTAGAAACCATTCAACTTTTCACCCTGTCACCTCAACTTTTACTTTATTGGAAATCTCAACAGAAAAGTGCACTAAGTAATAGGCCCACTTCTTTGGCTTTCTCCTTTTCTCTTTCTTTCCTAGCAGATTCTTACTGCCTAATAACAAAGACTCTTCTTGACCAAATTCTAGACAAGCTCCTCTGAACCCTCTTTTGAGTAGGCTTTGTTCTTCCTCAGCCTGACTAAGCCAGTCTTAGCAAAGAATCTTTCTAAGTCAGCCCCTTAGCCTTGATATCTGATCACTTTTTTTTATCTGATCAAGTTCCTTATCCTCATTCTTTAATGTACAAGTCCTAAGGCTGCCTTTAGCAAGAATCCTTCTATCTTTGGTGTCTCCCTTAGTAATTTTCCTTTCACTGATGCCATCACTCTTCTCTGTTGGTTATAAATTCCTGCTTAGCTTTGTTGTATTTGGAATTGAGGGCACTCTCTCTCCTCTATTGCAATGATCTTAACCTTTATTGCAAGAGTCTTGAATAAAGACTCCCTTACCTTTTTAACAAGTGGCAGGACATTTTTTCTTTAACACTGGTAGTTTTCTAATATCTTCAAATAGATTTTTTTAAATATATTTAGTTCATCTTTTAAAATTCTTGAATGTAGGAGGGTGGATTAAGAACAACCTAAACAGTCATTTCTCAAGAGCAATAATTTTGAGGGCATAAGCAACTATACTAAGCACTGAACTAGGTTACATAAGGTATCTCCTTATATAACTGTTTTTTTTTTAATATAAACTGACATGTATTGAACCTTTTTTGAGTTTATTTGAGCAGAAATATATTCTAATCAGGCAGCATTCAATCTAGCATATAGAAAGAGCTCTGAGGAGTTGTACCGAATGGAAGATTTTTTATAGGCAAAAAGGAGTAAGAACAAGGAAGTTATCTAGACAAAAAAAGCAGGCTGGCTGTTGCAAAGTTACTTTCCTTTAAAGTTACTTTCCTTTAAAGGCTGTTAGTGCTGGTCAAGCAATTCTTGAAGGTTCCATTCTAGGAGACTTGAAACTATAATTAACTTAAGTCTAGTTGGCAACATGAAGCTTAATAAAATAACTCTATTTCAGGTCTGATGTCTTATTTGTAACAGCCTTATAAGAATATCATATCTATTCTACAGATGAAGAAATGGAAGACTAAAATGTACATGTAATTTTTCCATTTTTTCACAAGTATTAAAGAATGGAAAGTTAAACTTAATCCCAGACTGGTCTGATTGCAAAGATAATACTTCTCAGTACAACTTCCCATAATCCACCTAAGCATCTTGATTTTATGAAATTATGGAATGAGTTACTACCTTTTGGTTCATTTTAGATTTTATGATTTGGTCCTAGTAGATGTCTGTACTTTACTTCTTTGTGGACATTTTTACTGTAACCAAATTTTATACAGACCTATGTGTCAAGCACAGGTTGAAAAATCTTATATTATTTTTCAATCTTCATAATCCTTTAGGTAGAGCCTATCAATATTTCATTCTACCTATGAGAAAATAGAGGTTAAAAGTGATCAGTAATATTCCAATGTGAACACAGAGAAAATTAATATCACTAAGACAAACAGTGTTGCTCACTACCCAGTTCAACAAAGGTTTAGTTATAACCCAGTGCAGCTGACAACCAACAGTGCACCCTGGGAGTGGTGAAAATCAAGATCAGGTACTTGGTGCTTTGGACAAGAAAGCCCCTTAGATAGTCAGAATTAGATTGTGAGAAGAATTTCAGTGATGCCAGATTCTTGATCATCCCATACAGAGAAAGGCACTAAAATCATTAACTTGAGATATATGTTCTTTGTAATTCAGTTATCTTTTACCAAGTGGCTCAGTGGTAAAGAATCTGCCTGCAATGCAGGAGACACAGGTTCAATCCCTGGGTCAGGAAGATCGTTTGGAGAAGGAAATAGCAATCCATGCCAATATTCTTGCCTGGGAAATCTCAAGGACAGAGAAGCCTAGCAGGTTATGGTCCATGGGGTTGTAAAAGAGCTGGACACAGCAGTTAAATAGCAACAATGCTTCTAGTCCCTGGCCAAAAATCATTTATAAACTGGCTTCTCTCCCCATTCTTAGAGCGATTTCCTCAGAGCAAACTGAATGGCTATCTCCCAGACTAGAGCCCTCAGAAGGACCTTCAATAAAACTTAAAAAATTACAGCACTTGCACTGTGTGTGTTTCTTTAAGTGGACACCAAAGCTCAGAATTCTGTGTGAAGGAACCAGTATTTGAATCACAGCCATTTCACCTTGAAGTTCATACACTTAACCTCAACATTAAGTTATCTTACTTGATAAGTAGCTCCACTGAAGCTTATTTTGACATATGAATGATACAGTAATGTTTTCCCCACTGATAAATTCAACCATTCATTCCAATCTCTTTTTTAATGACTATTAATATATAACAAATTCTACATTGTTATAATCATGGCTAACCAACTTATCCATATAAATGAAATTTATTAAAATTTATTTTACTACATTGTATACTTACTGCTCACAATCAGCTGAGAAACTCTATTTCCATATCCATTGACACTCTCCTCCCACCTTCAGTCTTAATCATCGAGTCTCTGCTTAGAATGACATCAGTGATATGTGTAAGTTCCATTTGACAGCTGTCACCATATCCTGGAAAAATCCCAACATTTCCTTCAGTTTCACTACTGAATATAGGCAATATTTCACATTTATATTATAATTCTACTCCAATCTGAGATAGTTGCCTCTTTGAGACTGTATATTGTAATAATGGTAAACTTGTGTCCGTGGGATTAATGGAATGAGATTTCTAGAAATGCAAATATATGTTGATCAATTAAAATCTATGTTTGTCAATTTTCAGGCACATCAAGAAATATCTCTGACTGCTATTCACATATAAAAATTTTCAAATGTGTATTAAAAAGTTTGTATTTGTGCAATATCAACTTTATGGACATAAACTTGTAGCAGGTAGAGATACTAATGGAAGTTAGTTATTTACTGTCTCCTCATTTTTGACATCTTGTACAAATTTCCAAAATGCTAACCAAACACTAAGAAGGATCTAACCGGAAATTTTCAGAGAAAAATTCACTCTTGAAAGATATTATGATGATATCTGAAAATGTTTACTTCTAAATGCACTGTCCTCTGCACAATTTAGATTAGCACAGATTGGACACACAGGCCTATTATAAAGTCACACAGTCCCCATTAATATTTGAGATTTGCCCACTCTAATTACTAAGCACTGGATATCTTACTAAGGAAAAAGTGTCATTGTCCTTATTCTGGAAATCTTTCAGTTCTTGAGAAAATAACAAATGCGCATGCATCAGATGATTTTGGGAAGTAATAGCACAACAAAAGAGACACTTGAACTGCTACTAATACAATTCTAGTTCCCATATTATCTAAATAAAATTATTTAAAATATATTCTAAAATATGGTCATTGAAGACATATCTATATTTTAATTAATAAAAATGAAGGAATCTATTTTTAATATAAATTTATTTCAAATAGAAATGTGTTCATATGTTGAAATGGGAAAATGGAGTGAAATAAGGTATAATGTTAATAACACATTGCAGATAAACTTCTATCATATAAAAACTAATACAGGAATAAAACATTTTTATCACATCTTCAGTATCATAGAGAGATCATATGGGGTATGGTAGGGAACTAAAGAGGGAAATTAACATTTATTGAGCTAGGCACCTACCTCTGAGCTGCACACATTCACGTATATAATTCTGAAGTATGATCACAATAGCATGAACTTCTTGGAGGCAAGAGCTGTCCTTTTTAGAGTTATAAATGCTTAGTATTTCCATTGTGGCTCCACTGGTAAAGAATCTGCCTGCAATGTGGGAGACTTGAGTTCAATCCCTGGGTTGGGAAGATCCCCTAGAGAAGTGAAAGGCTACCCACTCCAGTACTCTGGCCTGGAGAATTCCATGGACTGTATAGTCCATGGGGTCGCAAAGAGTTGGACATAACTGAGTAACCTTCACAGTGTGAAAGCATTATTGCTCAGTAAATGTTGATTAAATCAATGATTACATAAATGAGTGAACTAATGAATAAACGAACATGCTTTGAACAGAAAGTTTTTGGAATATGGCGCCAAGTCATTCTTTAAAATAGGAAAGATTTATTATTCCTAATTTTGTTTTTTCGAACTACTCTGCCACC
Source organism: Aepyceros melampus (assembly GCA_006408695.1). NCBI lineage: Eukaryota > Metazoa > Chordata > Mammalia > Artiodactyla > Bovidae > Aepyceros > Aepyceros melampus. The sequence continues at coordinate 57,361 of SJXQ01008120.1, forward strand.
ATTTTTTCCCATCTGTACCTCTTATTTTAAGATTATTGGATCTCATGTATATTCATGTCATTTATAATTTATTTCTCTTTTATATTTTCCAGTGCATTCTTGAAGAAATTCCCTATTTTTTCATCTAATTTTAAATGCCGTGTGTTCAACTCTAACCATTTTTTACAGTTCTACCTCTCTCTTAAGATTTGTTCATTTCCAAAAATCCTATTTTGAGAGTTTTGTGGGATTTTTTTTTAATACTTAAGAACTATCTCCTTTACAGTTTTACATTTTTTTATTGCAGCATCCTTTTATTAATGCTCAAATCTCATTGGAAATGCTAATGAGAACTTTAAAAATTCTCTTCTGCATGTATTGTGTTTCAATAGGAGCCATTTGCTCCAAGTGCTGATTTTCCTCTAAAAGGAAAAGTGAGTTTCTCTTAATTTTTTATGTTAACAAATGTAGATGCATCATGATGCCTCAGTTGTGTTGAAAACCAAAAAACTTTGCCTCCCCTGAGTTCCTTTCACTTGCTAAATGCTATATCCCTCTTCTAGTTCTCTTCACTTTCATAGCCTCTTAAGATACAAATTCCCTTACTTCTCTGAGTCAGCTCTGTCTTCATATCAAATATAATTCTCTCTCAGCAAAACAAGGGCTTCATAGTTTATCCAAGCAGTAGCTCCCTGAAACCTGCTCCCCCAAACCCTCCATCCACTCCCATCACATGCTGGGGGCTTCTGAGTAAGAACAAAAATGTTCTGCTGCTAAAGCAAGTTTGACAAACACTCATCTAAGTTGAGATCCTTCCAGGAAAAACGTCAGGTGGACATGGTAATGGGGCTGGGCCAGCACCATAAAGTGGCAGGGGTTTCCTTGGATTCTGACTTGCTTGCCATGGATCTTGCTGGTGCTGCTCTTGATTTGCAGAAATGTATCTCTTGGGTATTCAGCAGATCAAGTTCAAGACTGCGGAGCACCTGTACCTACCTTCTTTCTCAAGAAGAAAGCTTTTTTTTGCAGGAGGCGAAAAGCTAGGGATTTTGCAAAGTAATTCCAAACAAACACAACCCAGCAAAACTCATGGAAACAAAAATCACAACAAGGAAGAGAGACACTGAGAGTGAGCCTTGTGGGACTCTCCATCTCTGAACTGTTCTTGGCATTGCCCATCTCTCCATGTTGATATTTCTGCCCCTGATCCTGGGGAGCACAATGGCTCCTCCTTCTGTGCTCTTCTTACCAACAGAGCTGTAGCTGACTGTGGCCTTACCATGGCCTACCCCCAAACACTCTACCTCCCACCCCAAAATCCTACTGCCTACAGCAGAGTGTATGTTTGAACCAAGGTTCTTGTTTAATCATCATTTACACTGTTTTCTTCCACAATGTTCAGATACCTTCCTTAACCTATGAAAACTTTAATATTGTCTTAAGATTAAATGGCTGTAAAGTCAGATAAATTTCCCTCTATTCCTCTTTCAAAAAATAAAAGTAAAACAGGAATTAAGGAGTCATAGCATAAAGGTTGGTGTGAATTACCCAGTTGGGATAGATAATACTAACAGTAGTGATTCTCATTTCCACTCTATGAAAGAATGGGCATTATAGTATGAAGAGAGGAAAAAAAAATGTATTACTGAAATTGTAATTTATGTACTGAAGGTTTTCTAACTAAATTAGATCAGAAAAGCTATGGGACATATCCAAAATTTCATTCTGGACCATGGGAAGAACAGTCTACTTAAAAAGAAATCGGAGAACAATGGAGAAAAAACAAAGCAGTTTACACCCTACTGTGTTTGGATCATTTAAAAATAATCTGTAATTTGATTAACATGAATAGGTTCTTTAAAAAGTTGTGACTTTTTTTTTTTTAATTTTCCATTCCCTTCCTTCTCTTTTTTTCTCCTTTCCACTTTTGTCCTCATTTTTTTTTTTCTTTTCTATTCTGGATAGCCTTAGCTCTTGCTGCTTATGCAAATATCTCTAAAGTGTGCCCTTGATGAAGCCTTCTCACTTAGCATGCTTTGTGCTCCAACTCAGAACTAAGAGGTAAAGCATTCAGCCTACTGCACAGTGTAATGGCTTTTTAGCATCCCTTAAGACGTGTTACCTCTTTGTCCCTCTCTTCAAGAGTCCCCCCATGAGTTTCCAGGATAAAAAGAAAGAAGGAAGACCTTGCCCAGGTAAAAGTTTTACCTTCCAGCCTTTCTGTCTAAGATGCCTAGGGCCAAACCACCCTTCAAGTTACCTTGTCTCTACTACAGTCAATGGTTCTGAGATAAACCTGGGGCATGGCACACAAAGATTTTTTGATGTTCTGTGAACTGATCAAAAATTGCGTAAGATTTGGGGAGAACAACTTCCACAAAGTTTTAAAAATATTAATTTCTATATCTAAAATTATATTTTCTATAATTATACATGCATCAACATTTGATTTCAGCCTGTTTTGCCCAAAATCTGCTCTTAAGTTTTGAAATCAGCTTAGAACTTTTTGCAGCATGTAATTTTCACTTTTACTTTGTTACCAATATTTTACTCATTATGTTTATTTAAAATGTTTATATAGTCCATTGAAAGTTTTCTTCATGTTGGTCTTGCAAATTTCCTTTTTAATTTTTCAAGCTAATTATTTTCCTATGTTACAGCACAGCATCTTCCTGAATTTCATATTATATTATAGCTTCCAGTAGTTTCTCACTTTCCTTTGGGTGTAAAAGTATGAAAAAATATTTCTAAGTAGTAATATATTTGTTTCATACTTCATCCCACATGCATAATTTACATAATTCTTGCAACTGAACCCTCTGAGTCTTCTCATTATCACCACCATCTGCCCAGTAATAAACATCAGATATGCACTGGGGAAATGGGCTTGAATTTGGGGAATACTGAGATAAAGAGATCAAGAGGCACATTGAAGAGGGAATTCCTCCAATTGCAGAAACTAGATAAAGTGCAAACTGAAGAAGAGGAAAATTAGGGGCAATGGAAAATGGCCTGGAGAAAAGCAGTAGGAACACAGTGTTCTGAAAACTTCTGCACAGTGGCTTTGAGATGAAAGGTCTGGAAACCATAGTGTCATGTGAGGAATGAGGAGAAGCCTGTGACTCTGATAGCTTGCGGTGAATGATGCAGGATTCATGATCTCTGAAGAAGATTTAACTTCAGGACCAAGGACCAGGCTTGATCACTCAAGAGCTTTTCTGCAGCAGAATTTTCTTAAAGTAAGAGAAGGGACAGAGAAAGCTTCTGACACAGACATCAGAAGGGGGACAGTGAGTACTCCCCTCACTAGTGTTAACAAGGCAGTTATATACTTTTTAAATTAGTTATTACTACAATAAATCAAAAGAATGTCTCAAGTTTATGAAAATTTTACCAGACCCACTCCCACAATTTACACTTTAGGATAATAGGATTAGAATTTAACAATAGAAAGATCTTACCAGACCCAGTCCATAATATACATTCTAAGATACCAGGATTAGTCAGAAGGTTTTCAGGAAGGAGATACTATCCTCAAGCAGGATACATTGTTGTGATATACTTCTTAGTACAGAGTTTAAACTGTACAAACAGTTGTTTGCTGTGTAATTATGAGTTTCAGAGTTAAAAGAAAAAAACTGTTTTATGTGACTAAAACTAAGGAATGCAGAGGAAAAAAAAAAAAGATGTTTGTCTTTTCCTCCTTGAGAATTCCAGACCCCCAACCCAGACCCCTTTCTCCTTCTTGGGGACCCTGGACTTCTTATCAACCTGCCTAGGAATTGACTCTCTTAACTCCATACCGTGTCCAAAAACAATGTTCAATGAATCCTCTTCTCATGATTGAGTAAATGATGTTCAGTAAGATGATGCAAAGATGGGCTTGATAAAGGACAGAAATGGTCTGGACCTAACAGAAGCAGAAGATATTAAGAAGAGGTGGCAAGAATACACAGAAGAATTGTACAAAAAGATCTTCTCGACCAAGATAATCACGATGGTGTGATCACTCACCTAGAGCCAGACATCCTGAAATGTGGGTCAACTGGGCCTTAGGAAGAATCACTACAAAGCTAGTGGAGGTGATGGAATTCCAGTGGAGCTATTTCAAATCCTCAAAGATGATGCTGTGAAAGTGCTGCACTCAATAGGCCAGCAAATCTGGAAAACTCAGCAGTGGCCACGGGACTGGAAAAGGTCAGTTTTCATTACAATCTCAAAGAAAGGCAGTGACAAAGAATGCTCAAACTACCACACAATTGCACTCATCTCACATGCTAGTAAAGTAATGCTCAAAATTCACCAAGCCGGGCTTCAACAGTACATGAACTGTGAACTCCCTGATGTTCAAGCTGGTTTTAGAAAAGGCAGAGGAACCAGAGATCAAATTGCCAGCATCCACTGGATCATTGAAAAAGCAAGAGAATTCCAGAAAAACATCCATTTCTGTTTTATTGACTATGCCAAAGCCTTTGACTGTGTGGATCACAATAAACTGTGGAAAATTCTAAAAGAGAGGGGAACACCAGACCACCTGACCTGCCTCTTGAGAAATCTGCATGCAGGCCAGGAAGCAACAGTTAGAACTGGACATGGAACAACAGACTGGTTCCAGATAGGAAAAGGAGTACGTCAAGGCTGTATATTGTCACCCTGCTTATTTGACTTATATTCAGAATACATCATGAGAAACGCTAGGCTGGAAGAAGCACAGCTGGAATGAAGATTGCCAGGAGAAATATCAACAACCTCAGATATGCAGATGACACCACCCTTATGGCAGAAAGTGAAGAGGAACTAAAAAGCCTCTTGATGAAAGTGAAAGAGGAGAGTGAAAAAGTTGGCTTAAAGCTCAACATTCAGAAAACAAAGATCATGGCATCTGGTCCCATCACTTCATGGGAAACAGATGGGGAAACAGTGGAAACAGTGTCAGACTTTTTTGGGGGGGGGCCTCCAAAATCACTGCAGATGGTGATTGCAAACATGAAATTAAAGGATGCTTACTCCTTGGAAGGAAAGTTATGACGAACCTAGATAGCATATTCAAAAGCAGAGACATACTTTGCCAACAAAGGTCTGTCTAGTCAAGGCTATGGTTTTTCCAGTGGTTATGTATGGATGTGAGAGTTGGACTGTGGAGAAAGCTGAATGCCAAAGAATTGATGCTTTTGAACTGTGGTGTTGGAGAAGACTCTTGAGAGTCCCTTGGACTGCAAGGAATCCAACCAGTCCATTCTAAAGGAGTCATCCCTGGGTGTTCTTTGGAAGGAATGATGCTGAAGCTGAAACTCCAGTACTTTGGCCACCTCATGTGAAGACTTGACTCACTGGAACAGACTCTGATGCTGAGTGGGATTGGGGGCAGGAGGAAAAGGGGATGACAGAGGATGAGATGGCTGGATGGCATTACGGACTCGATGGACGTGAGTCTGAGTGAACTCCGGGAGTTGGTGTTGGACAGGGAGGCCTGGCGTGCTGCAATTCATGGGGTCACAAAGAGTCAGACACGACTGAGCGACTGAACTAACTAACTAACTAAGATGAGAAAATGCGGAAGGCATAAGACTGTTTTCAAAAACTTAGAGGCTTATTTTATGAAAGAAGAAGGAACCTTATTTAAATGAATCAAAAGATAGTACTCTTAAAGATGAGGAAATTAATAAGATGAGAAAACTTTTATTTGTTTGACCAAAAAAAGATGTACAACTTGAGAGTTGTGAGTTAAGTTTTATTTGGGCAAAATGAGGACTGTAGCCCAGGAGGCAGCAAGTGGCAGTTGGGGAAAGTCAACATATAAGGTTTTGGTGAAGGGGGAGTTCAATACCATGAAGTACTCAATTTACAAATGGTTTTTTGTTAGTCGTGAGCATCTGATGTCACCATGAAGGGATTTAGTGCTTCTCTAGATATGAGGAGAAGCAAGGATTGAGATCATAAAATCTGTTCCTAAAAACATCCAGCTATCTAAAGACCTACCCCACCAGATTCCCTGGGGCACAGAGTGCCTCACTTCACCCTGAGCTCCGTCAGCGGTTGTCAAAGGTTGACAGCTATAGCAGCATGGGGTTCAGTCTCCACAGGGCAGGTGGCAAGTACCTTTGTCGTTCAGTCACTGACAATGCTCTTGGTAAGTGCCAATTTGTAGTTGACATGGCTCCCTTGTGGTCATAAATCCGACCATACTTGGGGGGGGCATTTCATGAGCATTTTGTCCCTCGCTGGGAAGGCTCATTCCCAGTTCTGAAGAAGGTTTTTGTCATAAGACACTCAATGTGCTATTACTGGACTAGGTCTTAATAGTCAAAGATTTTTGGACACCTGTCTTCTAGTTATGGTCCAGGAAAGCATTCCCTTTCATTGCATCTTTTCATACCTCGAGTTATACTATTACAGTCATTGATCACATATCAAACTATACATTTGGTCAACTGCTTCAAGTCTATGCATCATTTCCATTGGAGGCTCAGTCATATACTTGGTAATACAAGAAATAATAATCTTGTGAAACAAGAAAAATACAAATGTATAGTTAATAACATTAATAGAATTAAAAGTAAATATTTTAGCCAGGAGCCTCCCACACCAGTTTATTTTAAAGATCATTAAGACTAGGGAATGAATCACTTAAAGTGGAAATCTGATTTTTCATGTGCTTCAAATGTGTTACATTAAAGGATTTATCAGGTATGAAAATATAGCATTCAGTTTGAATTATAGGACAGATATCTCCCTGAGATGCTATAAGGTGTCAAGGGCCTTGCAGTTGCATAATACTGCCTTTCTCATCATAGAGACAGAATTCAATAAGCTAATAGCCCAGTTACTATCATTTAAAGCTTATGAAAGTTGTTAAGGCTTAGATATGGTCAATTACATCCTCCAACACCATTGAAGGCACACACATACACAACACACACAAGATGCTAACTGGTCATACCAGTAGAATACAGAACTTTGACCTACTGGGATCATAACAATGGTAGAATGGTTAGGGTTATCTCTAATTTGCAAACATGTTTGACCTTAAATTCATGGGAATCCCAGGCTACACTTTCATATCCATCCCTGTAGATGTGAAGGCCATGAATTAGTAACAAAAAGCACTGAGTTCCATACCAATCACTCTAAGGGTAATAATAGGTATAGTGCATAAAGCTACCCAGCCTTTTCTCATAATCACCAGGTTGATCATTTTTAGCATGATCTTAGACTGCAAGGAAATACAACCAGTCCATTCTGAAGGAGATCAACCCTGGGATTTCTTTGGAAGGAATGATGCTAAAGCTGAAACTCTAGTACTTTGGCCACCTCATGCAGAGTTGACTAATTGGAAAAGACCCTGATGCTGGGAGGGATTGGGGGCAGGAGGAGAAGGGGACAACAGAGGATGAGATGGCTGGATGGCATCACTGACTCGAAAGGACATGAGTCTGAGTAAACTTCGGGAGTTGGTGATGGACAGGGAGGCCTGGCGTGCTGCGATTCATGGGGTCGCAAAGAGTCGGACACGACTAAGTGACTGAACTGAATTGAGCCATTTTCAACATAATCACAATGCTGTGATCACTCACCTAGAGCCAGACAGCCTGGAATGGGAAGTCAAGTGGACCTTAGGAAGAATCACTATGAACAAAGCTAGTGGAGGTGATGGAATTCCAGTTGAGCTATTTCAAATCCTCAAGGATGATGCTGTGAAAGTGCTGCACTCAATATGCTAGCAAATTTGGAAAACTCAGCAGTGGCCACAAGACTGGAAAAGGTCAGTTTTCATTACAATCCCAAAGAAAGGCAATGCCAAAGAATGCTCAAACTACCACACAGTTGCACTCATCTCATAGCTGGTAAAGTAATGCTCAAAATTCACCAAGCCAGGCTTCAACAGTACGTGAACTGTGAACTTCCAGATGTTCAAGCTGGTTTTAGAAAAGGGAGAGGAACCAGAGATCAAATTCCCAACATCCACTGGATCATGGAAAAAGCAAGAGAGTTCCAGAAAATCATCTATTTCTGTTTTATTGACTATGCAAGCCTTTGACTGTGTGGATCACAATAAACTGTGGAAAATTTTGAAAGAGCGGGGAACACCAGACCACCTGACCTGCCTCTTGAGAAATCTGCATGCAGGCCAGGAAGCAACAGTTAGAACTGGACATGGAACAACAGACTGGTTTTAGATAGGAAAAGGAGTACATCAAGGCTGTGTATTGTCACCCTGCTTATTTAACTTCTATGCAGAATACATCATGAGAAACGCTGGGCTGGAGGAAGCACAAGCTGGAATCAAGATTGCCGGGAGAAATATCAATAACCTCAGATATGCAGATGATACCACCCTTATGGCAGAAAGTGAAGAAGAACTCAAAAGCCTCTTGATGAAAGTGAAAGAGGAGAGTGAAAAAGTTGGCTTAAAGCTCAACATTCAGAAAACGAAGATCATGGCATCCGGTCCCATCACTTCATGGGAAACAGATGGGGAAACAGTGTCAGACTTTATTTTTTTGAGCTCCAAAATCACTGCAGATGGTGACTGCAGCCATGAAATTAAAAGGCGCTTACTCCTTGAAAGGAAAGTTATGATGAACCTAGACAGCATATTCAAAAGCAGAGACATTACTTTGCCAACTAAGGTTCATCTAGTCAAGGCTATGGTTTTTCCTGTGGTCATGTATGGATGTGAGAGTTGGACTATGAAGAAGGCTGAGTGCCGAAGAATTAATGTGTTTGAACTGTGGTGTTGGGAAGACTCTTGAGAGTCCCTTGGACTGCAAGGAGATCCAACCAGTCCATTCTGAAGGAGATCAGCCCTGGGATTTCTTTGGAAGGAATGATGCTAAAGCTGAAACTCTAGTACTTTGGCCACCTCATGCAGAGTTGACTAATTGGAAAAGACCCTGATGCTGGGAGGGATTGGGGGCAGGAGGAGAAGGGGACAACAGAGGATGAGATGGCTGGATGGCATCACTGACTCGAAAGGACATGAGTCTGAGTAAACTTCGGGAGTTGGTGATGGACAGGGAGGCCTGGCGTGCTGCGATTCATGGGGTCGCAAAGAGTCGGACACGACTAAGTGACTGAACTGAATTGAGCCATTTTCAACATAATCACAATGCTGTGATCACTCACCTAGAGCCAGACAGCCTGAAAGGGGACAACAGAGGATGAGATGGCCGGATGGCATCACAGAGTCAACAAACGTGAGTCTGAGTGAACTCCGGGAGATGGTAATGGACATGGAGGCCTGGCGTGCTCCGATTCATGGGGTCGCAGAGTCGGACACAACTGAGCGACTGAACTGAACTGAACTGATTTCCCAGTTCATGTGAACTTGAAATTCATTTAGGTTACTTTCTGTTGTATTTAGAATTATTTGATTTGTAAGTGCTTACTTTCTTTTTTAAGGCCAATTAGATTAGAGCTTGAAGAAGGCAATGTCACCTGACTCCAGTAGTCTTGCCTGGAAAATCCCATGGACGGAGGAGCCTGGTAGGCTGCATTTCATGGAGTCACTAAGGGTCGGACACGACTGAGAGACTTCACTTTCACTTTTCACTTTCATGCATTGGAGAAGAAAATGGCAACCTACTCCAGTGTTCTTGCCTGGAGAATCGCAGGGACAGGGGAGGCGTCTATGGGATGGCACAGAGTCGGACACGACTGAAGTGACTTAGCAGCAGCAGCAGCAGCAGCAGATTAGAGCTCATTTACAAACTGATCTCAGCAATCAGCAATATCATATATAAAAAAAGAGGGCACACAGTGAGACATACATACCTCCAAATAGACACAAGAGATCCTATAGCTTTGTTTTCTAAACTTAGTTATGAATTTTAAAAAAATGGTTGAAGATTTTAAAAGGCTTTGTTTCCCTTTTTGTTCTTTTTGGTTTCAGGATTAGATATGATCTAGATAAATGATCCAGAGAGCTCTGGTTTAAGGGTATAGGAGAAATTATTTCCTCAGGGCAAGAATTCTTAAAGAGAGTTTTTCTTTGAGTTTTTCTTCGAGTTTTTCTCTAGAGTCTAATGATTGTGACCACATTGTTAAAAATTGTATTCTGTGTGTGTGTGACCATAGTTTTATAGCCAAATTTAGACAAGATAGTATTCAACTTGGCCCTGATGACAAAGGCAGATTGGTCCCAGCAGGGAATTTCCCTCTGGGGAAGTAGGGATCTTAGATTGATCAGCCCCAGGCTGTTGATTATAGGAAGAAGTCTTGGACATAAGGGAAACTTCAGTTCGTTTTCCTATGCTATGTCAATAAAGATATAATATTTTTATGCCATTTTTCTTGTCATTGGATCATACCTATAGATTGACCAGTCATTTGAAAATTTTTTCCCAGGGGTTCTCAGGTGGGGTGTGGAACCTTTGAGTGAGCAATTCACATATTAGCTCAAACAGTTTGTACCAGATGTCTGTGTACTCAGACGAAACCAACAAACCAAACCAAACCAGATTTCACCAGCCAGGAGTCACACTCCAAATGAAACAAAAGACAAAGAGATGCCCAGAAATCAAAAGCCAAGTGCCAAGGGTGCCCCCAAAAGATGGTAAAGTGATGCCGAAAAGTCAAAAGACAAATGGCATAAATGCCAAATGTGACTTCTCAGTTCCACTAGACCTGTGACCTGGCAAAGTCAGTGCTAGCAGCCTTCTGAGTTCCGATAGTTTTAAGCTTGTTGATTTTTTGTGAAGAAGTTACTCTATCATTTCCTGTTTTAGAAGCTTCTAGATATCAAAGCATGGCCAGCCTTTTCTAATTGTGCACACCAAAATATCAATTTTAGAATATCAAAAGAACCCAACTTTGGCCATTTTAGGCTGAGATCTCTTTTCGTATAATTTCTCCAATTAGGTAGTTGCAAGTATGAGTTCCATATGTATTGTACATAAATCTGGCTAAAGTATTAGAGGCTTGCTTTCTGACACCCGTTTGTTTCTGTTGAAATATTCTGTCTCCCATTTTAAGCTGAATTTGTCAGGGATAAAAATCACTAGTGTAGTGGGCCCATGTGCTGCTTGTGAGCTCAACTCCTCCAGGAGTCACCCCAGAGTCATTTAAGCTCGTCTTACCTGTCTCAAATTCTGCCTCTGACAATCTAAGGCACCATAGCTGCTCAGGTCACTGAATGGCCAGTTCTTAGGTGCGACCCCCGGACAAGCAAGTATTTTAATTAATGAATGGGCTTCCCTATGGGACCACTGCATGGTATGAGGACTAGGCCTCCACCACTCCCATAAATTTCTCCAGCCAGGAGGAGTCTTGTCCCTTTTCTTCAGAGCAAAGCTCTCATGTATTTTCCTCACTTTTATCCTGACAAATTCTATAAAGGCAGTCAAACTGAGGAAAAGTGTCAGATCAGCCTCTTACTTAACAACTCAGCCAAGACTCCTCAGTCCCCTACAGTGGAGCAACTCGGCATTTTTCAGTCAGGCCCTGGGTATTTCTCGATTTTTTTTCCCAGTCGAGCCCCCCTACCCAGTACCTTTCCCCTGGGTGGGCAATTCTTCTGGCATCTTGCAGGCAGCCCCTCACCCAGTATCTTTGGACTGGATGGGAATTCCTCAGTATCTTTCAACCGAGCCCACTCAGTGTCTAGACCATAAATGGGCATGCCCCAGATGGTTCACCCGCCCCCTCACACCCACCCAGTATCTTTCCTACTAGGAGCGGGCAGGTAACCTGCCCCACCTCCAGATAAAACTAAGTGGAGCAACTCGGCATTTTTCAGTCAGGCCCTGGGTATTTCTCGATTTTTTTTCCCAGTCGAGCCCCCCTACCCAGTACCTTTCCCCTGGGTGGGCAATTCTTCTGGCATCTTGCAGGCAGCCCCTCACCCAGTATCTTTGGACTGGATGGGAATTCCTCAGTATCTTTCAACCGAGCCCACTCAGTGTCTAGACCATAAATGGGCATGCCCCAGATGGTTCACCCGCCCCCTCACACCCACCCAGTATCTTTCCTACTAGGAGCGGGCAGGTAACCTGCCCCACCTCCAGATAAAACTCAGAATCTCAACCAATATGGGAGATTCAAGAACCAGGAGAGACTTACCCAAATTTGTCTGCACTCCCTGAGGAGATTGATGGGTGCAAGGGGCCGCTGCTGGGAACAAACCTCCAGTTCCTCGTGGAATCCAGTCACAGGAAGGAAGTCCACTCTGGGTCCCTTCATGGTCGCCTCAACAGTCAATGAAAAAAGGATGTACAACTTGAGAGTTGTGAGTTAAATTTTATTTGGGGCAAAATGAGGACTGAAGCCCGGGAGGCAGCGCTCAAGTTGTACATCTTTTTTTAGTTGACATTTGTTTTCTTTTGGGAGAAGAATAGCTTTATAAAAACAAGGGTGCCCAGTAATGGAAAACATTCATTCACCAAATATACCTCTGATAACAAAGATGATGGCTAAGGTCTGGGTTATTAATGGTAACCAATATTTATCTTGAATATAGCAAGATGGAGAGAGTTGGGAAGAAGGGCCACAGATGCTGGGCAGCTAATTACACTATAACTGAACTAAATTCTAATTATTATTGAAGATTTTTAATTGTAACACCTTACCTAGTTTGGAGAATTAAGGAGAGAGTCCCTAGGGGAATGACATCATGAGAAATTCTAAATAAGGGAAGGGTGGGGAGAGAAGGGGATTCCTGGTGGCTCAGTCAGTAAAGAATCCGCCTGTAATGTGGGAGCCCTGTGTTCAGTCCCTGGATTGGGAAGATCCCCTGGGGGAAGGCATAGAAACCCATTCCCATATTCGTGCCTGAAGAATTCCCATGGAGAGAGGAGCCTGGGAAGCTACAGTCCATGGGGTCACAAAGAGTCGGACACGACTGAGCCACTTGAGCACAGCACAGGGGAGAGAACAATGGGTCACCAGACAATGGAGAGATTGTATAAAAGCTCCAGGCAGCAGAGAGAAGATTCAGTGATGAGCATAGCAAGAGAGGTGACTGAGAGTGCAAGGTGCCTGACACAGATTAGAGAAAATTACATTTAGTGGTGAACACCAGGGAGCTGGATATATACTGACATGGTGATCTCGTACCTGGAAACTTTCTTGCTGACCTCCAGAGAAGAACTCTCTGTCCATTGACCTCACTGAATGTCTGAGGTAAAGTGAACGCCTCCCATCCCAAGACTCTGTCTTGTCATACTCTGTCACACTCTGGCACTCCACTACTTGACCCTTTATTATGGTTGCAATTTAACCCCCAGGATAGTGGGAGAATTGGACCTCTTGAAGGATGATTCTTTTGTAAAGGGAAATCGTTGCAATTATATAACCTGTATGAAAATAAGATTTTCCTTCTCTTGGTAATTTATACATTATTTCTTTTTCTTTTCTAGTTTCAGTATCTTGTCATTTTAGTATTTCCTGTATGATAAATAATTGTGTTGCTATTAGATATTTTATGTTTCTCCTGACTTTTAATGTGTTCAGTGTCTCTTCATTAAATATTATGCTGGTCTTTGTCTTAAAACACATGTTTTTCAATTGCATTCACATGCAATTATTGAATTATAGGCCATTAAAAGTTACTGTATTTTAAAATAGAAGTGCATGTTTAATTTTTAATTTTTTTCCCACTGTTCTGTATCACTTCTCTGAATTGTGACACAATTTTCTATTTCAAGAATGAAAAACTGTCTGATCGAGTTGAGGGTGGTAAAACTATAATGTAGTATGGGGGACTGCAGGCAGATGCTGTGGCACTTTTAACAAGTATCTGCACACATCTCTTTCCCAGTGTACTACTATTTCATATATCATGTCTCAAAATACATGCCAGAACTATTCAGACTCTTGTACAAGATATTCCACATTTGATTCCTTAAGATTCCTCATGATGATAAGAACAGTCTAGATCACAGATATAGACTTGTCCCATCAGGCACACTATAAAGCATCCCACAGATATATCTAGTCCTGCACGTTATACTTCTTAAAGCTAATAGTTCTAATTTCTTCTGAATCATCTCTGGTTCCCCAACTCCACCAAGATTCAAACTGTCCAAGTGATGATGTGTTTGGCCATGAAGAAAGATACCTTGTCATCCAGTGTGAGTATTAAGTAGAGGAGAAAATAAGAAACATTCTCCACTTAGTTTGTTCTGCCTTATTTGCTAAACCCATAGGCTCTCCTGAAGTCAGGCAGGCAAAGGCACAGGCTTGGAGTTGCTGTAGAACACGTGTTTTCTTCTCAGAGCAAAGTTAAAGCCAGTGCCACTTGTCATAGTGGCATTGTCTACATTGCAGAGATGTGACAACTTGTCTTAAGCAGACCTTTCTCCCAATGTATAATTCCCTCAGCTGGAAGCCCTACCAATGTGACAGAATTTGAAAGAAGAGAGGGACAGTTATAAATTATACAACATTATAATTAAATGTGAAAGTGTCACTCATCAGGTGGCCTTACCATTCATAAAGACCTTCCCAGCTCATTGCACTGGACTTCTTAATTTGGTTCTTAGAGGCAGTTAATTTTCTCCATAATTGAAAGAACATCCATTGTGAATGATTTCTAAGGGCAAATGAACATGATGATGATCTGCTCAACTGGTCAGTGGGTGTTGAACTATTTTCTTTTATTAACTTACAATGATTTCTTCATGTCCTCTGAATTTCTAACTTGATTTCAGAAAAGGTCATTCCTTCAAAAAAGGGTGTTGTAGCTGGCTGTAATCAGTCATTTGCTGTCAGTTTTAAGGGGGAAAAAAAGACTAGCAGATCAGGTGCACAAAGAGGAAAATTAACCTAACATAACCTTAGGTTTGTGAGACTGAAAAGCTAGTTAAGTGGGCTGTGGACTGTGCACTGTAGTAAAACACCTCTGTGAATTGTAAAGTAAAATAAAACTCTCCATGGAAATACTTCAATTGTGCCTAAAGCAAGCTATTTTACATTTTCTCCTATGGGAAAATGATTGTGATTAGGTTTATAAGACACTTAACTCAGCACAAGGAACATTGTTTGATGATGCTTGCCAAGGCTACTGACAACAGCAATGATTCTCATTTAGAATTGGACTTCAATTCTTTCAAAATTTCAATAAATACTTCAATCACTATAAGTTAAAGTTAAGTTTCTCAGTCCTTCAAACAATTACCTGACTCAATATAAGGACTCCTTATATTGTTTTCTTAAATTTGCACAGTACCTCTCTAAGGAGCACAGAGTGGTTTCCAGATCATATCTCATTAATTTTTCTAAAAGCACTGCGAGGGGAGAAGGTCAAGAGAAATTAGAAAATAGTTTTTCTACATAAAAGGAAACATCTTCCATTCATGTGCACTGTCTCTGTATATGTGACCATAGCTCCTACTGTTAAGAAAGCAGAGATTCCACCAATGATAATCTTTAAGGTTGCTTTTTATTCATGATTATAATTTAAAATAAAAAAATTTCCTTCTGACATGTTCTTTAAAGTAACAAGAAATTGAAAGTAGCCTTGCTTATATTGAGTAAAATAAAGAACATGTGACAAAGTCTTGTAGGACTTGTTCAAGCTAGTGTCAGAAAGGGACAAAAAAAATGCAGAAAAGAAGTGGATCATGTTTATGGGAATGTGAAGTTCCTGGTGAGTTATCATTGTTGCAAACACCAGTGAGGTTTCTGTTAGCTTATTAAGGGACATATGGAGCAAGTGGACAATTTCTAAAGTAGTTAGTGATGCAGCATGACAGTGCGATGCTATCAAAGGCAATCTCTCCAACACACTGAAAACAAATGAGGTGTAAGCAGGAGTTTTCCATTTTTTTAATGTCAATATTTATTTATGGAGAAGAGATGGAGGCTTGAGAACAAATTCTTGATAGCCTGCCATCCAGTTCTCATCAATTCTATATGGAAGCAAGTTCCAAGAGCCATTGAAGTGCCAGAAATTTTGTGGGTTATCTGCTGGTTTCAATTCAAGCATAGACCAACACCCAGTCTGAGTGATCCAGTGCTTTCTGGGAAGGAACAGCCAGTCCTTGGCAGAAGTACTGGGGATAACTCTGGATTCCAGGAACACACTGAGTTAGGAGGATCAAGGGGTGGAAAGCAACAGAAAAAGAAACAAGAACAATGTCAACAAGACCCGCAGGATGAGAGCCTTTTGGACTCCTTTGATATTGATTAGACAGGACTCAGGCAATGTTAACAAGCTGCTGAAATTAGTGGAAAACAGGCAGACTGAGACTGCAGTAGCAAAGTTTTTACACAGTTCCCAACTCCTCCTCCTGGCAGTAGCAGGAAGGCAAGGATTAAGGCCTCGGTCAACCTGGAGGAGCAGGATGGTGAACGGGTCCTCAAGGAGGTGAACAGCTCTTGTCTAGGGAAATTAGTCTATGAAAACCACTGGGAGTAGCCGCCATGCTTAGACACCAGCAATGGCCACCACAATGGCACTGAGAGAGGCAGAGAGCAGGCCAGCATCTGGGGAAGTGGTTCAACAGAGAGAGTCATTCTGCATTGAAAGACACCTGGCAAAGCTCCCCACCCCCCCAAGAGAAGTAGAGGTCCTCCTCCACTGAGACAGATGCCCAGGAATATGGGGCTGACGCCCAGCTCAGCAACTTCACCAAAACCAAGGAGAAACCATGCAGAAAACAGATTTCCTGTCAAGACTGCCCATGGGCCAGTGCCCTCAAGGAAACACAAAGTAAAATTATAACTCAAATGTCACAGATGTGGAAAGAGCATAGAATTGAAAATTAGAAGACCTTTCTTAAAAAAGCTCAAAGCTTTTCATATTATAACATTCTTTATTTTAAATATCCTATGGAATGGATCAAAGGAAGTCTTAACCACTGTTTTAGGTGAAGAGAACAACCTGGAGAAATGTTCCAGGCATAAAATTCCCTTTTAGAAATCCAGTCTCTTCACAGATGTATAAAACGGCCTTTTGGACTCTGTGGGAGAGGGAGAGGGTGGGATGAGTTGGCAGAGTGGCAATGTAACATGTATGATATCATAAGTGAAACGAATCACCAGTCTAGGTTTGATGAAGGATGCAGGATGCTTGGGACTGATGCACGGGGATAATCCAGAGAGAAGGTGTGGGGCGGGAGGGGGGAGGTGGGGGTCGGGATTGGGAGTTCATGTACACTCATGGCTAATTCATGTGAATGTGTAACAAAACGAATACAGTATTGTAAAGCAAAAC
>SJXQ01008120.1:75502-178890 GCA_006408695.1 Aepyceros melampus
AACAGTGTGGAGATTCCTTAAAAAATTGCAAATAGAACTGCCTTATGATCCAGCGATCCCACTGCTGGGCATACACACCGAGGAAACCAGAATTGAAAGAGACACGTGTACCCCAATGTTCATCGCGGCACTGTTTGTAATAGCCAGGACATGGAAGCAACCTAGATGTCCATCAGCAGATGAATGGATAAGAAAGCTGTGGTACATATACACAATGGAGTATTACTCAGCTATTAAAAAGAATACATTTGAATCAGTTTTAATGAGGTGGATGACGCTGGAGCCGATTATACAGAGTGAAGTAAGCCAGAAAGAAAAACATCAATACAGTATACTTACACATATATATGGAATTTAGAATGATGGTAATGATAAACCTGTACGCAAGACAGCAAAAGAGACACAGATGTATAGAATGGCCTTTTGGACTCACTTATTTAAAGATTCAATGATATCATGTATTATAATATTGGCTCCATGCTTACCCTTTTTTTTTAAAGCATTTAAACATCCCTGTAAACAAGTTAGTAGATCCTAATCCTACATCACTACAATGTATAAATTATATTAAAATGAATATATAAAAATTATATTCACATTTAATTTAGACTTCTAATTAATGTGGTTGTGACTAGACTAATTATAGCCTTATTCTTCTAACCTCAAATATTCCTTAACTAATCTCCTTCCACCCACTATGGGCCATGCTGTACACAGGGCTACAAAGATGAATAGGAGAAAGTTGACTGTTTTAGGAATTTTCTAGAAGGGGAGAAAAGAGATTAAACAATGTGCTAAAGGACACCTAGATGCAATGCATTGTAGGGTGGTAGTGGTTTAGTCACTAAGTCATGCCCAGCTCTTGTGACTCCCTGGATTGTAGCCTACCAGGCTCCTCTGTCCATGGGATTTCCCTTTAGGATCAGATAAAGGAGAGGAGATATTAGAAGCTCAATGTTACTGGCTTGTTTACTTAGCTGATGACTGTTTCTTGGGTATAAGACATTCTTTGTCATGAAAGGTATTCTGGCAGGCTCCTCATAGCCCAGAGGAGGGGTGGGGGCACCTCACTGTACATTTGGCTGCCTGTTGTAGGGGATGTGGTCTGGTTACTTCCCCGGACTACACCATAGCTGCTGACTTTCAAGTCAGGCCTCCTTCACCCAGGGCATGGCTCTTGTGTGCAGCTTTGCAGGTGAATCAAAAACTGTTCACCTCTTTAGCCCCTCTCCTCCTCTCAGCACTCATTCAGCCCTGTCCAATTAAATGGTGAACGCATACAAAAAAATTCTATCTTTCCTGCCTTCTTTGCTCATGCTTTCCTTAGTGCCTCAATCCACCCCCTTATCATGTGTCAAATTCTTTTATGTGATGTCTAGTTTCCTATTTTCATGTCTTCCTCCTTCTAGAGTCTCTTGCTGACCAAATTGACTTGGAAGAAAATGTACTCTGACAAATCCTATTAAAGAACCCTCCTCTCAAAATATCTTTTTTGATGAGGTAGCAACAGATGATGGAGAAGCTCTATAGAATCAGCAAAAACAAGACTGGGAGCTGATTATGGCTCAGATCATGAACTCCTTATTGCCAAATTCAGACTTAAATTGAAGAAAGTAAGGAAAACCACTAAGCCATGCAGGTATGACCTAAATAAAATCCCTTACAATTACACAGTGGAAGTGACAAATAGATTCAAGGGATTAGATCTGATAGAGTGCCTAAAGAACTATGGATGGAGGTTCATAACTTGTACCAGGGTCAGTGATCAAAACTATCCCCAAGAAAAAGAAATGCAGAAAGGCAAAATGGTTGTCTGAGGAGGCCTCACAAAGAGCTGAGAAAAGAAGAGAAGTGAAAGGCAAAGGAGAAAAGGGAAGATATATCCATCTGAATGCAGAGTTCCAAAGAATAGAAAGGAGAGATAAGAAAGTCATCCTAAGTGAACAGTGCAAAGAAATAGAGGGAAACAATTGAATGGGAAAGACTAGAGACCTCTTCAAGAAAATTAGAGGTACCAAGGGAACAACATTTCATGCAAAGATGAGCACAATAAAGGAAAGAAACAGTGTGAATCTAACATAAGCAGAAGATATTAAGAAGAGGTGGCAAGAACACACAGAAGAACTATACAAAAATGATCTTAATAACCCAGATAACCAGGATGGTGTGATCACTCACCTGGAGCCAGACATCCTGGGGTGAAAGGTCAAGTGGGCCTTAGGAAGCATCACTACGTACAAAGCTAGTGGAAGTGACAGAATTCCAGCTGAGCTATTTCAAATCCTAAAAGATGATGCTTTTCAAGTATCAATTTGCACTCAATATACTAGCAAATTTGGAAAACTCAGCAGTGACCATAGGTCAGTTTTCATTCCAATCTCAAAGAAAGGCAATGCCAAGAATGTTCAAACTACAACACAATTGCACTCATTTCGTAAGCTAGCAAAGTAATGCTCAAAACTCTCTAAGCTAGGCTTCAACAGTATGTGAACCAAGAACTTCCAGATGTACAAGCTGGATTTAGAAAAGGCAGGGGAACCAGAGACAAAATTGCCAGCACCCCTTGGATCATAGATAAAGCAAGAGAGTTCCAGAAAAACACCTACTTCTCTTCATTGACTGCATTAAAGCTTCTGACTGTGTGGATCACAACAAACTGTGGAAAATTTTTAAAAAGATGGGAATGCCAGACCAGCATACCTGCCTCCTCAGAAATCTGTATGCAGCTCAAGAAGAAACATTTAGAACCAGATGTGGAACAATGGACTGGTTCCCAACTGGGAAAGGAGTACGTCAAGGCTGTATATTGTCACTGACACCACGCTTATTTAACTTCTATGCAGAGTACATCATGCAAAATGCTGGGCTGGATGAAGCATAAACTGGAATTAAGATTGCTGGGAGAAATATCAATAATCTCACATACTCACATGACACCGCCCTTGTGGCAGAAAGTGAAGAGGAACTGAAGAGCCTCTTGATAAAAGTGAAAGAGTAGAGTGAAAAAACTGGCTTAAAATTCAGCATTCAGAAAACTAAGATCATGGCAAGGGAAATAGAAGGGGAAATAGGAGGGGAAACAATGGAAATGATGACAAACTTTATTTTCTTGGGCTCCAAAATCACTGCAGATGGTGTTTGCAGCCATAAAATTAAGATGCTTGCTCCTTGGAAGAAAAACTATGACCAATATGAAAGTGCAAGTGCAAGTGAAAGTGAAGTCGCTCAGTCGTGTCCGACTCTTTGCGACCCCGTGGACTATAGCCCACCAGGCTCGTCCGTCCATGGGATTCTCCAGGCAAGAATACTGGAGTGGGTTGCCATGTCCTTCTCCAGGGGATCTTCCCAACCCAGGGATCGAACCCAGGCCTCCTGCATTACAGGTAGATGCTTTAACCTCTGAGCCACCAGGGAAGCCCATATAGACAGCACATTAAAAATCACAGATATTACTTTGCCAACAAAGGTCTGTATAGTCAAAGCTATGGTTTTTCCAGTAGTCATGTACGGATGTGAGAGTTGGACCATAATGAAGGCTGAATGCTGAAGGACTGATGCTTTTGAACTTTGGCATTAGAGAAGACTCTTATGAGTTCCTTGGACTGCAAGGAGATCAAAGCAGTCAATCCTAAAGGAAATAAGTCCTGAATATTCATTGGAAGGACTGATGTTGAAGCTGAAGCTCCAATACTTTGGCCATGTGATGTGAAGAGCTGACTTATTGGAAAAGACCCTGATGCTTGGAAATACTGAAGGCAGGGGAAGGGGATGACAGAGGCTGAGATGGTTGGATGACATCACCAACTCAATGAACATGAGTTTGAACAAACTCCAGGAGATGGTGAAGGACAGAGATGCCTGGAGTGCTGGAGTCCATGTGGCTGCGAAGAGTCGGACAAGACTGAGTGACTGAACAACTACCATCCTGACTCGGTGTGTCTAGAGCCCTACTTTAAAATATGCACGCATATATACCCCGTTTTCTCAGCTTTGTGGTTTAAATTAGAGGCCATGAAGGAAGCAGTAAATGATGGACAAATGTAGTTAGAGCCATAATTTATGACAGAACATTGAAGACAAAATGATTACTTGTTTGCTGTATATCTTATACTGTTAGTGAACTCACTAATGCACATGTACAAAGTGAAACAATTCATATCAGGTGGAGAAGAGATTACAGGCTTTTCTGAAAAAGCATGAAATATCATGGATTATGA
Organism: Aepyceros melampus; assembly: GCA_006408695.1. NCBI lineage: Eukaryota > Metazoa > Chordata > Mammalia > Artiodactyla > Bovidae > Aepyceros > Aepyceros melampus. Next base: position 79,720 of record SJXQ01008120.1, read on the forward strand.
GTTTCTGGTTGTGAGCATTCCTGTCTTCTCAGGTTTGGAGCATTGATGGCTGCTGACTTGTAACTAGACAGGACCTCAGAAAGGCTGACTTGTATATGAATAGACAGTATCATCAAGAAATGGAACTCCTCTGTAGCCATCCCTCTAATATTTTTAAAACACCGTATTTGACATAACAGTTTTATCTTAATAAAATATTAATATGTACCTAGATGGACATCTCATCCCCATGAAATCACCTTTTATTCAGCTGGATATAGATGGATGTTTAGAAATATTTATTGTCTATAAAACTGCCAAATTTCAAAGTTTACAAAGTAGAACTCTGTTCAAAAGGATACTGTATATTTTAAGTAAAAAAAAAAACAACTCTTGATTCTTTCCTCCATGAATATTTTTATGAAATAATATTTTTAAACTACAATTTTAATTACTTTCCTCATTCTATTACATGAATCTATTAGAATTTGTTTAAGAAATCTTGACTTTTAGATATCTCATCTATATTCTTTTAATCATACATTATTATAAAAGATGCTTTAGCAAACATTATTATAAAATTTTTACAAACCATAACTATTTTCTCAGCATAAAATTTTAGAAATGAAATTTGTCAGTAAATATGTGTGCATGAAAGTGAAAGTGAAGCTCAGTCATGTCTGACTCTTTGCGATCCCGTGGACTGTAGCCCACCAGGCTCATCCATCCATGGGATTCTCCAGGCAAGAATACTAGAGTGGGGTGCCATTTCCTTCTCCAGAGGATCTTCCCGACCCAGGGATCAAACCCAGGTCTCCTGCATTACAGGCAGATGCTTTAACCTCTGAGCCACCAGGGAGCCCCAAATATGTGTGCATAGTATAAGGATTTTAGTACTTATCCCTATGGTAAAGAATCTGCCTTCAGTGCAGCAGACCCATTTTCAGTCCCTGAGTCCTTAAAAGGATTTTAGTATTTATCCCTAAGGAATGTATCAATTTATAACTGATAGTTCATGTTAGGGGAATATGATAAGCATATCTCATTATAGTATATGGGAAAGAAAGAGCAACATATGAGTATATATTTGAGAATAGAAATTCAAAGGATAAGTATTATCCTCTCCTCCTTCAAGATTTCAAAATCTTCTTTATTGAAATCTCATTTAGGCAGAGCTAAGACATTACATTTTTTAGTAAGTTAAACAATATCCTAACTCTTATAAATGGGGTTATAATTTCTCCTGGAAAAAAACGTGAACGTGATATCGCTCAGTCATGTCCAACTCTTTGCTAGCCCTTGGACCATAGCCGCCCTGGCTCCTTTGTCCATGGAATTGTCCAGGCAAGAATACTGGAGTGGGCATCTATTCCCTTCTCCAGGGGATCTTCCCAACCCAGGGACTGAAAATGGGTCTCCTGCACTGAAGGCTGATTCTTTACCATCTGAGCTACCAGGAGACCCCTAATTTCTTCTAGGCTGGTTATATTAAATAATTTAATTATGTTTTGTTTTAGTTTAGGAGTAATAGCAGAGTTATTCCTCTCCTTGGATTGTTTTAAAGTATTGATAAAGATCATTTTCAAGGAATAAAATTATAAGGTATTTTATTTTCTTTATTAACTCATGAATGTTTTAATTTTTATCTTTAAACAGGCATATATGCTCTTCCAATCATAAAAAAAATAGCATTTATTACCTTTGAATTAAATAGAAATAGGTTTGTACTCTTAAAAACTGAGACATGCCAACAAAAATTTCATTACTAAGAAAAAAGGAAAATATTGTATAGATTATTTCTTCTCAGGTTTGATGTGCAAGGCATCACCTCGAAAATTGCTAAAATACAGACTCTCATGAAATATATTTCAGGTGAACCTTGATATTTTGTGTTTCTAACAAGTTTCCAAGTGATGCTGCAGATCTGAAGGCCACGATTTGTATAGCAAGCGTGTAGAAATAATTATTTATTTTGGCAACAGACAGAGTTAGACCTGCTTCTGTTGGAATTTATTTTGTGTGGGAATTCTGTTTTGCTTTGTTTATTGCTTTTTAATCTGCCAAAGTCTTTGACAATTAAATGAGATCGTGACCATAAAATCCTTAGCTGAATGCCTGGTCGTGGTAAGAATCATTTAGCCTGTGATGTTTAAATTACTTTGTACTATCAAACAATAAGAAAAAGTTTATTCTTCAACTCTAATTAAGCAGAAGAGCCAAAGGATTAATTAAATGGAGATGAGATAATTATTCACTAATTTGCCAAACATTTTTTTAAAAAGCCAATAAAACTTCTGCAAGATTGAAGGACAAAATTAGGATATTGATATTTTAATTTTTAATTCCCCTTTCTTGATGATTCCACTGATTGGTAGTGAGAAGCTTTGAAAGAGTAATGTTCTTTATGTAATAAAATTCCATTCTCTTTTAGAAGCCCCAAGGGCAGCAGCAACAGCAAAATATGAAGTAAAAGAAAATTTCAACTACAGTACACAATGCTGATGACTTTTTGTTCTTGAGATGGAGTGAGGAGAAATGCAAGAACAAGCAAGATGCCTTATGGTGAGCCCCACTGATCTTGCAAGGTTGTCAATTGTTTTTAAAACAGTATATTCCTTCATGTTTGGCAAAGCTTCAGATGAGCAGTTAAATGCTGAGATGGATATCTGAATTGAACCTCTGAACTTTTAGAGGTTCACCTGTCATCTGTGAATGCATATAATCAGATCCTCTCTCTCTCTGCTTTCCCTCTGGCAAAATCTCCAGCATTAATTCCTGCCATTCTCTCATCTTTCAGAATTTTCCCTACTGTCGGCAAGGCAGTGACAGGCCAATCAGGAGCTCATTTCCATTGAGAGTTCAGGGACACATGGCATCCTACGTTAATACTTAAAATCAAAATAGACTAGTCATCACCGACCTCTTAGAAATAAAACAACTCTGCTATTATTTCTGTGAAAATTAACATCTCTAAAGGGTTGAGCTTGGCTGGCAAAGTTTTTGGCCCCTCTTAACATCTTATTATCTTCTCCCCGTAGAGTTGTTAGGCATCCTGTTATAATAGCAAAGAACTGATTCCGATTCTCTTCTGCTAATAACTCTGATTTTCCTTCCCTAATGAATGGGAAATAAGATAAGGGACAAAGAGGTTTTCAGGGTTTTTTTGTTTTTGTTTTGCTATTTTGGTCTGTGTGTGTATGTGTATGTGTGTATGTGTGTGTATGTCTTTTTATCAGAATCTTTAAATGTATGTTAGTTTAGCAATTACATCTTTGGATAAATTGATAAAGTCTTCATGAGCTCAAAGCCTGTAGCTTCTTCTTAGGTATTGGTCTTGATAGTTTGATTGAGAAAATGCATGCAAGCCTCTTTCCTCCTGCTAAGAATACTTCATTCTTCAGCTACATGGACTTGGACAGCCTCGTTTTCATCTGTAGACTTAGGAAATACTGAAACTCCTATTTTTATGTCTGAACTAGTTGTACAGTGTGAAAAAGTAAAGGAAAAGCTATGAGTTTAATACTGGCTTTTAAAATAGTTTCACAATTTGATTACTAAACTCATAAGTTTTTCTATAGCCAAAAAAACTTATGCAGCAATTCTCTTGAATGCATTGTAAAAGGGGACCCTTGATACAGTGCCTAATATTTGAAAAATCTGCAATGCAGATATTCAGGGGCCATGCTATTTTAATTGCCTTGCAACATGCTTTGCAAACTTTTTACTAGGGTTCCTCAAGGGCAAATACTTGACTCACTGTATCTCAGCACTGAGCCTAATACATATGAATCTCATCTCAAAGTTTACTTTTTCCATGAAATAATTACTTTAGGGAATTATGAAACCCTGAACAATGTGTTGGTAGTGAAGTAGGGAAGGGAGAGACAGTTACAGAGGCTTTTGATTGAGATAACTAAATAAGTGCTGTGAAACACCAGCTTCCTCACAGGAGTAGCAGCTCTGGCCATACATGTTCTTAAACTCAAAAGCAGCATGAGAGAGTGCTCTGCTCTTCAATTCACCATCACTTTAGCAAGTCTTTGATTCCAATGTGATTGGTTCATAGTGACATGGCTTGAGTCACATATTCATACCTGACAGGGGAGAAAGTTACATCCTAATTCCAAGTGAAAGTTACATTCTGATTCCAGCATTTCATCATTGAAGAAATGCTCCATGTTAGAGATGATGGGTGGAGCCCTCCCCAAGCCACCTGGGTTGAGAATGGAGAAAAATAATTTCTGTCCCCATAATATTCTGAGGGTTATTACTAGATGTGGGATTGTTATTGCCGTTGTTCAGGCTCTAAGTTGTTTCCGACTCTTTGTGACCCCTGGACTACAGCATGCCAGGCTCCTCTGTCCCTCAGTATCTCCCAGAGCTTGCTCAAATTCATGTCCATTGAGTCGGTGATGCTATCTAACCATTGAATCCTCTGCAAACCCCTTCTCCTTTTGCTTTCAATCTTTCCCAGCATCAGGGTCTTTTCCAATGAGTTAGTTCTTTGCATCAGGTGGCCAAAGTACTGGAGCTTCAGTTTCACCAACCATCCTTCCAATGAATATTCAGGACTGATTTCCTTTAAAATTGACTGATTTGATCTTCTTGATGTCCAAGGGACTCTCAAGAGTCTTCTCCAGCACCACAACTTGAAAGCATCATTCTTTGGCACTAAGCCTTCTTTGTGATACAACTCACACATCTGTACATGACTACTGGAAAAACCATGGCTTTGATGATACGAACCTTTGTTGGTAAAGTGATGTTCCTGCTTTTTGATATGCTGTCTAGGTTTGTCATGGTTTTCCCATGTATGCACACACACTTACTCAAACACATTCATACACAAATGTCCAGTATGATTAGTTACTCCAGTCAGACTAACGTTTTTCTTCATGCCCTTTCCACTCCAGTAAGAGACTGTGTGATGTCTTAGAGAGAAGTTAGATGCCAGAGAAGGTGATGGCAACCCACTCCAGTACTCTTGCCTGGAAAATCCCATGGATGGAGGAGCCTGGTAGGCTGCAGTCCATGGGGTCGCTAAGAGTTGGACACGACTGAGCGACTTCACTTTCACTTTTCACTTTCATGCATTGGAGAAGGAAATGGCAACCCACTCCAGTGTTCTTGCTTGGAGAATCCCAGGGACAGCAGAGCCTGGTGGGCTGCCGTCTATGGGGTCGCACAGAGTCGGACACGACTGAAGTGACTTAGCAGCAGATGCTGAGAAAGAAAATTCTAGTGCTTACTAGTTTCTGTCTCAATTTGATTGCCTGATTTAAAATTAAGGAGAATTTCTTATGTATCTAGAAATAGTGAGCTATATTTGATTTTAAGATGAATGTGAAAGATCTGGCTACAAAATTTTGTATGTCTGAGTGTTTTTATTTAGATACTCTTGTGGCAGCATTCTCCCAGTTATATTAAAAATAAATAAGTTGCTATCTACTATTCTCAGCACTGTGCCAAGCATTTCAATCTTATTTAATCCTTACAGAAACCCCATAAGAAAGTGTATTTATTTTAGCTGTAATTTATTCCCCCCAAATACTACCTCAACTGGCATAAATAACACTCATTTATTATCTGAAGGAGTAAAACATATAAAGGTGTGTTGTCAGATATTCTATCAACAGGACTCAAGGGGTTTTCTTAATTTGCCTCTGGGTCATCTTTATATTGGAGAAGGAAATGGCAACCCACTCCAGTGTTCTTGGCTGGAGATTCCCAGGGATGGGGGAGCCTGGTGGGCTGCCGTCTATGGGGTCGCACAGAGTCGGACACGACTGAAGCGACTTAGCAGTAGCAGCATCTTTATATTAAGCTACCTGCCCTCATGGTTGCAAGAAAACTGCCATTAACTATTGAAACAATATCCATCTGTGTTTACTTTCAAAGGAGAAAGAAATCTTCTCCTTTCCAGAATGGTGAAAGAGATAAATCTTTCCTTTTATTTTGAGCCATATAACTCAGAGTCCATACCCACAATTGGGTTTAAAGTGTCTCCAGGAGAATGTATATGCTGATTAGACAAAGCCTAGCATAAGTCCATAAATCAATCACTGGGCTAAACAAATCAGGACCCAGTCCTGGAGATGGAGGTGGAATCACCTTTCCCCAAGTCCTCTGAGTTGCCTGGGGACAGGATAGGACCTGAAAAAACTCAATAGAAGGCTTAAGAACTGTAGCAACATGTTATTTGTCATCAATACTGGGATACTTTTGAGAGTGAAAAATGCTAAACTGAACAGAATGCCATTATAACAGACATAAACTGAAGCTATCCCATGCAAACAAGGACATATGATTACCCTACTTTTTGTACTGAGTTAACAATAAACATTTTCTACTACAGAGAGTAGTATTATTATAACCATTTGGTAATCAAGGCACAAACTATAGAATGGTCAAGCGCTTGTAATTACAAAGTATTGACCTGGGATTAAAATTATCACAAGTATTTCATATTCCCTTTTAGATGACTCAGTTGACCACAGAGCAGTTTATTTACCTTCTGATCTGAGAAGAGCAGATAAGCAGCACTTTTCAAATGATGTTTCTCAAATTGACTGATTTTCATTTACTGTCTTCTATGCTAATACTTCTCTGCTATTAAGTATTTTTACTTCTAATATTGAATAATTTAATCTGCATTGTGATCCTTTCTTCTCTAGAGAAGAAATATACCTTCGTGAGAGTCAAACAAAAGCAAACCAAACTATAGATTGGTGGCCTCATAAATAGCAGCACTGTGATACTGTACCAGCACTCTTCAGCTTCTGAGCGCATCAGATATGAACTGACAAGTGTATATGTCCTGAAATGACACACACACCCAATGCTAATAAAGTGCTTACCTTAGAAATCCAATTAGAAGTGAAATCATATTCCTCCTTTTAATTATTTGCAGAGAATGGGTCAGCCAAATAGTCTCTCCTGTGGAATATAAGAAATTATTATAAGATCCACAGTGTGAATTTTCAGTTTAATAACATGTACTGCTTCCTTGCTTGATGTTAGCAAGAGAAATTTAAAAGTTTACTCTCAAATATTTACTCCAAAATCTGTGCCTATAGAACAGTTATATCCTATCAAATACAAATTGCAAAATTTCTATAGTTGAGAGATATTCTAAACATCTCAGGACATTTCCAGTTCTCCTCTGAGCTGGAAAAACTGTTATTTGAAAACACTCTAAAGCATAACATGTATTTCTCCAAATATCGTGGATGTCTCTTAGGTCAGCTGTTTTTTACAAGCCACTGAACATACAATAGATGCAGTTGCCTTTTCCAGTGTAGTGCATATGATGCGTTACAAGTGATAGAAGGTAAAGAAGCCATCTCCTGCTTGAAACTCCAAATATGCCTGAATCAGTACAAATAGGATGAAATAAGTCCTGAATACTTTCAAATGGACTGTCTGCAACAATTAGAACTGTTGCCAGTCAGTGTTTCTTCTCTGTCTCTGGGACCTTATCTAGAGTGATGTGAATTTTTGAGATATTTGTGTATGCCAGTATAGCAAAATTTACATGTCTATTACAGGAAGGAAGGGGGGCGGGAAGAGAGGGAAAGAAAAAAGAAATGCACACGCGCACATACAGAAGAATATATACTGACAAGGGGGGAAATCCTACTGCTTACCACCCTGCTTGGTGACACCTGGTTTATTAACTGATCTCTCAATGTCATTCTTGATTCTCCACTAAATTTTCTTTCTGTGCTACCACTTCTTTGTAAAGCATAAATTAGATCATGACTCTTTCTTAAATTCCATTCAGTTCAGTCGCTCAGTCGTATCTGACTCTCTGCGACCCCATGAATCACATATTGCTCTGCTATTACATCCCAATGTTTAGGCCACATGGCTGAGGAAGGCCCAGCCTACTCATTTCACCTCCTCATCTCCCCCTCCTTCTTCCACCTGGGTCGTTTCCCTCTCCTTTGCCATGCTCCACATATTTTGGTCTTCACTTTCTCCTTCAGTCATTACCATGTCCATTCCCAACCCATGTCTTTTGCATTTGGTGATTGCTTTTTTTCTCCCCTGTTTCTTTTTCCACTGCACAATTTCTAAATCTTCATGATGTTTATGCCGGTCTGCTCCTCATATCCAGGTTTGAACTTAAGTATTTCCATTTCAGAGTCTCTGCTCCTGACCAATCAATACAAGACAACCAACATCTTTAAAGCACATAAATTATTTTATCTTCTTTGCAGCACTTCTCAGTTCCTGAAATTATCTTAGTTTTGCTTTTGTTATTATCCATCACCCATGAAAATGTAATTAAACTCATAGCAAAAAATTGTTCATTGTTACACCTCAGTCCTAGAATATGTTGTTGTTTAGTCACTAAGTCATGTCCGACTATTTTGTGACCCCGTGGACTGTAACCCACCATATTTTCTGTCCATAGCATTCCCAGGCAAGAATACTGGAGTGGGTTGCCATTTCCTACTCCAGGGGATCTTCCCAACCCAGGGATTGAACCTGTGTCTCCTGAATTGCAAGCAGATTCTTTATCATTGTTCCACCCAATGAAGCTTAAAAAGGTTTCCCTGACCTAGACAGGAACCCAGACCATGTGATGAGAGCATTGAATCCTAGCCACTAAACCACCAGGGAACTCTAGAATATTACCTGGCACAAACTAAGATTTTGGAGCCCCCCAAAATAAAGTATGCTGCTGTCTCCATTGTTTCCTCATCTATTTCCCATGAAGTGATGGGACCAGATGCCATGATCTTAGTTTTTTGAATGTTGATTTTAAGCCAGCTTTTTCACTCTCCTCTTTCACTTTCATCAGGAGGCTCTTCAGTTCCTCTTCACTTTCTGCCATAAGGGTAGTATCATCTGCATATCTGAGGTTATTGATATTTCTCCCGGCAATCTTGATTCCAGCTTGTGCTTCATCCAGCCCAGCGTTTCACATGATGTACTCTGCATAGAAGTTAAATAAGCAGGATGACAATATACAGCCTTGACGTACTCCTTTCCCAATTTGGAACCAGTCCATTTTTCCATGGCTGTTTCTGTTTCTTCTTGACCTGCACACAGATTTCTCAGGAGCCAGGGAAGGTGGTCTGGTATTCCCACTTTTTTAAGAATTTTCCAGTTTGTTGTGATCCACAAAAAGGCTTTGGCATAGTCAATAAAGCACAAGTAGATGTTTTTCTGCAGCTGTCTTGCTTTTTCTATGATCCAGCAAATGTTGGCAATTTCATCTCTGGGTCCTCTGCCTTTTCTAAATCCAGCTTAAATATCCAGAAGTTCACGGTTCGCATACTATTGAAGCCTGGCTTGGAGAATTTTGAGCATTACTTTGCTAGCATGTGAGATGAGTGCAATTGAGCATTTAGGTAGTTTCTAATATTTTGATACTATAAAAATTTATTCTGCAAATAATATTGGTTACCTACTTTGTTTTGGTCATTATTCTAGTGTTGGGGAGACTCAATAAAAAGAAACATCTACCTTTGTGAAGCTTATATTCTCATGAAGAGAGGTATATAATAAACATTTTATAGTATGTAAGAAGGTAATAAATTCTATGAAAAAATAAAATAAGGAAAGGAATAATGAGCATTTGAGTCTTATAAGTTTAAAAGTTTTGCTTACTCATTTTTTAATCTCTAAATTAATAACTATTCACAGTAAAAATGGGCTTCCCAGGTGGTGTTATTGGTAAAGAATCTGCCTGCTGATGCAAGAGTCTTATGAGATGCAGTTTGATCCCTGGGTCAGGAAGATCCCCTGGAAGAGGGCATGGCAACCCACTCCAGTATACTTGCCTTGAGAATTCCTGCTAACAGAGGAGCCTGGAGGGCTACAGTCCATGGGGTTCCAAAGAGTTAGACACAACTGAAGTGTTTTAGCACATATGCACAGTAAAAATAAGGATAAATGTAGGAGGCTAGTTTTTTCAAAATCTTTTGGAGAGAGCCCCTGTAAAGCTTTGAATCTGCTGCTTGTAAAATTATTATTTTTTGTTTTTTTCATTTTTATTCTGGATTCTTTTAGGACTTTCTTTTCCTTTGAGTTATAACATTTTATAAGGCTATTAAAAATCTATCTTTCAGGGTTCTTGCATGGCTCTCAATCTGAAGACACTTTGTTTTGTTTTGTTTATTCTACTGGCTCAGAGTTTTTTTTTCTATCGTTCTTTATTTTACCACTTCCATTCTCCATATTTTGTCTGATTAGAAAACTTTTGAAAATCTTTAACAAAATTTGGAATTCTTTGCCGTGTTCTTCATGTTTTTCATCACTTGGTCCATTTAGTTCATATTCTACAAGAGACTCTCAGTTCAGTTTTCCAGGTCATTGGAGGGACTAACGTTGAAGCTGAAACTCCAATACTTTGGCCACCTGATGTGAAGAGCTGACTCATCTGAAAAGACCCTGAAGCTGGGAAAGATTGAGGGCAGGAGGAGAAGGGGACGACAGAGGATGAGATGGTTGGTGGCATCACCAACTCAATGAACATGGGTTCGGGTGAACTCCGGGAGTTGGTGATGGACAGGGAGGCCTGGTGTGCTGCAGTTCATGGGGTCACAAAGAGTCAGACATGACTGAGCGACTGAACTGAACTGAACTGATCTGCCATGTACCCTCCTGAAACGTCACCCATGTATTGAGAGATTATTCTTCACACAGTTGCTTCTCACTTTCCAAATGAGATTGTAGAGTCACTTACTGTGTGGTGCTGGGAACAGATTTTTTCATTTATAAATGGGAGTAGGATTTATACCTATACCTATGGCTGTTACATGTTAACACTCAGCAACCTATAAATGTTAGATTTCTTTTAAAAGGATGAAAATTAGACCCCATCAACAGCTATCAAAAATAATAAATTCTCTTTTGATATGAAACAAATTACACTAATTTCAGATTTCCTTAACGAAGCAATGAATAACAGAACATGAGTTGGGGCAATGCCTTTAAAATCCTTAAAGAAAATGTGACTTAATGATTTTTATCCCCAGCCATTCAAGTATAAAGACAAGATAAAAAAAATATTGAGCATTTAACAACTCAGTTCCTATGAGTCTTCATGAATAAACTATTAAGGAATAAGTGTCAGTCAACTAAGAGATTAATGGTAAAAGTAGCAAAAGACTATAAATTTCAAAAGACTCTTCTCGCAAAGAGTCGGACACGACTGAGCGACTTCACTTCACTTCACTACTTAAAGGTGGCTTCCCTGGTGGCTCAGACTATAAAGAATCTGCCTGCCAATGCAGGAGACCCACATTCGATTCTTGGGTCAGAAAGATCTCCTGGAGAAGAGAATGGTAACCCACTCCAGTATTCTTCCCTGGAGAAATTCAAGGACAGAGAAGCCTGGCAGGCTAGAGCCCATGGGGGTCACAAGGAATTGGATATGACTGAGTGAATAACCAAATAGGAAAAGGAGTACGTCAAGGCTGTATATTGTCACCCTGTTTATTTAACTTCTAAGCAGAGTACATCATGAGAAACCTGGGCTGGAGGAAGCACAAGCTGGAATCAAGATTGCCGGGAGAAATATCAATAACCTCAGATATGCAGAGGACACCACCCTTATGGCAGAAAGTGAAGAGGAACTAAAAAGCCTCTTGATGAAAGTGAAAGAGGACAGTGAAAAAGCTGGCTTAAAGCTCAACATTTATAAAACGAAGATCATGGCATCTGGTCCCATGACTTCATGGGAAATAGATGGGGAAACAGTGGAAACAGTGTCAGACTTTACTTTTTTTTCTGGGCTCCAAATCACTGCAGATGGTGACTGCAGCCATGAAATTAAAAGGCGCTTACTTCTTGGAAGGAAAGTTATGATGAACCTAGATAGCATATTCAAAAGCAGAGACTACTTTGCCAACAAAAGTCCATCTAGTTGAGGCTATGGTTTTTCCAGTGGTCATGTATGGATATGAGAGTTGGACTGTGAAGAAAGCTGAGCACTAAAGAATTGATGCTTTTGAATTGTGGTGTTGGAGAAGACTCTTGAGAGTCCCTTGGACTGCAAGGAGATCCAACCAATCCATCTTAAAGGAGATCAGTCCTGAGTGTTCTTTGGAAGGACTGATGCTAAAACTGAAACTCCAATACTTTGGCCACCTCTTGTGAAGAATTGATTCATTGGAAAAGACTCTGATGCTGGGAAGGATTGAGGGCAGGAGAAGAAGGGGACGACAGGATGAGATGGCTGGATGGCATCACTGACTCAATGGACATGAGTTTGAGTAAACTCTAGGAGTTGGTGATGGACTGGGAGGCCTGGCATGCTGCAATTCATGCAATCGCAAAGAGTTGGACATGACTGAGCAACTGAACTAAACTTAACTGAGTGAATAACACATAATAATTATAATTAAGGTATAGAAATGATAAAGAAATATGAATAAAAGTAATATAATCTAATAAAACTGAATAGTGAAGGGAGGGAAAGGAGGGACAAGAAGTAGAAACATACAGAGTCAGAATTTACTCATGATACAGAAATAATAAATGCTATAAATAAAAGATTTATACACACAGTCCACCTCTGCCATAGCAGATGGGCTATAGTTAAGTCAGCTAAAGTCCTCTGTACTCTACTTAGTTACAGAGCATTAGTTAAAGATATGTGCATTACAAATGTATGGAAATTAATAGTTTTAAAAGTGACATAATCAAGTTTCTGTGGAGCAGGATTTAAAGAGCAGTGCAGTGGGCAGCAGTTTCAGGGTTTCTCTTGAGGTTGTATTCAGACATAACCTGTAGCTGCAGTTGTCTTTAGGCTGACTGGGTCTTAAGAATCTTTTCTCAAGGTAATTCAGCCTCATGGTTGTAGAGCTGATGTTGGCAAGTTGGTTTCTTTCAATGGTGAACTCTCCATGAGCCTGCCTGAGTGACCCACTTCAGTACTCCTAACTGTCCAAGGCAGGAGCTAGAACACTCTGATGTAGTCTAGGTCTGACACATTCTCTTCCACTGTGCTGTGCTGAATACACAGGTCAGACCTTTTTTTTTTTTTTTAAATAAGGAAAGGGCTGAGGTGAGGGTCACTGAGACCTACTTCAGAGAGTGAAAAACCTCTTGAGATTTGTTCAAACTGGGCACATGGTGAATTCTGTTGAATTCAGATCATAAGGCCAGCCCAGACTCACACTGTAGGGGAACAGGCTCCACATTCTAATGGAAGGATATCCAAGATCACATTGTACAGAATGCAGATATCAGGAGGGTAATATTTATGGCCATTTTTGCCCAAAAAAATCTATCAAAATTTCCTATATAACCTAAATGTAAATAAACTTAAGATGATACTTGTAACTCATCTGATAATTATGAGAATTAAGAGAAGAGAGATCCAATTGTTAGTTTGCACAACTGTGATGTTTCTCTTGTGTGACTTATGTTGTGCTCCTTAATGCACTTTCATTTTTCAAAAGTGTTACAATAAATTGGTGCTTTCATCATCTTCCACACAATGCTAGAGTAATTCCCAATTTGGTTCTTTGTGAAGATTAAGTTCCTGATCACAAATTTTAAGGTCTTTCACAATTGGAAAATTGACAGCTCATCACTTCCCAATGGCCACTTAACTGACATATTGTCATTTTACTGTTTTGAAAGTCACAGAAAATAAAACACTTTGAAAGTGAAAGTGTTAGCTGCTCAGTTGTGTCTGATTCCCACCAGGGTACCCTGTCCATGGAGTTCTCCAGGCAAGAATACTGGAGTAGCGGGCCATTCCATTCTCCCAGGGGATCTTCCCTACCCAGGGATTGAATTCAGGTCTCCTGCATTGCAGGCAGATTCTTTACCGTCTGAGCCACCAGAGAAGCACATACAACATATTACTGAAACATAATCCAATATAAATATCAATCCTCCCTGACATATAATAAAACTCAAGCCTTTACCGCTAATACCCTCTTCCAATGAATGTATATACATGTGCACGCATGCACACGCATCTCTGTATGTAGCCATATTTTGTTTTCTGTGAGTTTATGAATTCTAGTTATTTTTAGTTTCGTTTTGTTTTTCCTCCTATTTGATTTTTAAGTGAAGGGTGTGACTATTTTAAACTTCTTAAGATGGATCAAATGGACCTTATGAATAAAAGTTTCCTAACAAATATCCAGATATCCTGGAGAGTGAAGTCAAGTGGGCCTTAGGAAGCTTCAATACAAACAGAACTAGTGATGATGGAATTTCAGCTGAGCTATTTCAAATCCTAAAAGATGATGCTGTGAAAGTGCTGCACTCAATAGTCCAGCAAATTTGGAAAACTCAGCAGTGGCCACAGGACTGGAAAAAGCCAGTTTTCATTCCAATCCCAGTGAAAGGCATTTGCAAAGAATGTTCAAAGTCCCATACAATTGTCTCATTTAATGTGCTGTTAAGGTAATGGTCAAAATCCTCCAAGCTAGGCTTCAACACTAAATGAACCAAGAACTTTCAATGTACGAGCTGGACTTAGAAAAGGCAGAGGAACCAGAGATCAAATTGTCAACATCTGCTGGATCATAGAAAAAGCAAGGGAATTATAAAAAACATCTACTTCTGCTTCATTGATGTGTGAAAGCCTTTGACAGTGTGGATCACAATAAACTGTGGAAAATACTTAAAGAGATGAGAACATACCAGACTACCTTATCTGTTTCCTGATAAACTTGTATGCAATTCAAGAAGCAACAATTAGAACTGGACATGCAACAACAGACTGCTTCAAAATTGGGAAAGGAGTATGTCAAGGCTGTATATTGTCATCCTGCTTACTTAACTTATAGGTAGAGTACATCATGCGAAGTGCCAGGCTGGATGAATCACAAGCTGAAATCAAGATTGCAGGGAGAAATATCAACAAGCTCAGAAATGCAGAAGATATAACACTAATGTCAGAAAGTGAAGAGAAACTAAAGAGCCTCTTGGTGAAGATGAAAGAAGAGAGTGAAAAAGCTGGCTTAAAACTCAACATTCAAAAAATCATGGCATCTGGTCCCATCACTTCATGACAAATAGTTGGGGAAAAAGTAGAAACAGTGATAGATTTTTATTTTCTTGGGCTCCAGAATCGCTGTGGATGGTGACTGCAGCCTTGAAATTAAAAGCTTTGCTCTTTGGAAGGAAAGCTATCACAAACCTAGACAGCAATATTAAAAAGCAGAGATATCACTTTGCTGACAAAGGTCCATCTAGTCAAAGCTATAGTTTTTCTGGTAGTCATGTATGGATGTGAGACATGGACTATAAAGAAGGCTGAGTGCTAAAGAATTGATGCTTTTGAATTGTGCTGGAGAAGATTTTGGGGCTGCAAGGAGATGCCCTTGGACTACAAGGAGATCCAATCTGTCCATCTTAAAGGTAATCATCCCTGAAAATTCATTGGAAGGACTGATGCTGAAGCTGAAGCTCCAATACTTATGGCCACCTGATACAACGAACTGACTCATTGGAAAAGACCCTGATCCTGGGCAAGACTGAGGGGAGCAGGAGAAGGGAGTGACAGAGGCTACGATGGTTGGATGACATCCACATGTTCAGTTCAATTCAGTCGCTCATTTGTGTCTGACTCTTTGAGACCCCATGGATTACAGACACACCAGGCCTCCCTGTCCATCACCAACTCCCAGAGTTTACTCAAACTCATGATCAACGTGTTAGGTAGTTAGAATAGGAAAAAGGAGTCCAGAATGGTGGTGGCTAAAAGACAAAAAAGGGAAAAGCCCAAGAAAATAGAACAAAGGAAGGTCCAAGGACTGGAGTGAGAACCTCAGGTAAAAGAAACAGCCCTCTCTTCTAGCCCAATTTACATAGAGTAGGCTCAGGGGGAGAAGAAAAAAAACATATTAAAAAGAGGAGCCAAAATTGAGCCAGAGGCTTCTCTTCTCTTCGTGTCTTTTGTGTAGGCCTGCCCTCACGCTCCAGGATATATTGTAGCTCAGCTGGTAAAGAATCCGCCTGCAATGTGGGAGACCTGGGTTCGATCCCTGGGTTTGGAAGATCCCATGGAGAATCCAAAAGCTACCCACTCCAGTATTCTGGCCTGGAGAATTCGATGGACGGTATAGTCCACAGGGTCACAAAAAGTCAGACACAACTGAGCGACTTTCACTTCACTTGCCAAATGAAACAGAGCTATAAAGTGGAGCTGTAACTGTGGTCCAGCCATTGCTTCAGATTTTTGCAGGAGCAAGACAGAACCGAGGAAATTACAAACTCCTTCAGCCTCAACCCTCACCCCAACAAATGGATATGAGTTTGAGCAAACTCCAGAAGACAGTGAAAGACAGGGAAGTCTGGCATGCTGTAGTCCATGGGGTCATAAAAAGTTGGGCACAGCCTGGCAACTGATCAACAACAATAACAAATGTAGACTGATTTTTTTATTAGGCTGCATCTCTTATAATTAAGATGACAAAGATTGAAGCACTGGAAAAACTGAACAAATTAATAAAAATATGACTACTACTGGGTTTAGCACTCTGTCTTTATTCAACAGTCTATCACTTGAGACAAGCCCACTATTTAAATGAACCAAGTTAACTTTTGTCATTTTGATTCATGAAGAATTCTAGAAGAAAACAAAGTAATTAAACATTTTTATCATCATCCTTGTAGACAAACTAACATTTTCTTTTCCTATCAAAATCCTCATGAGTAATAAATACATAAACCTGGAAAAGACTTAATAGGTCATCAAGTCCAGGATTGACAAACATTTTCTTAAAGGTGCAGAGAGTAAATACATTCACTTTCACTTTTCACTTTCCTGCATTGGAGAAGGAAATGGCAACCCACTCCAGTGTTCTTGCCTGGAGAATCCCTGGGATGGGGGAGCCTGGTGGGCTGCCGCCTATGGGGTCGCACAGAGTTGGACACGACTGAAGTGACTTAGCAGTAGCAGTAGCATACAGGCTATATGAGCTCTGTCATAGCTACTCAAGTTAACTGTGAATTAAGTTGTAGACCACATATAAATGAATGAGAATGGATGTGATTCAATAAAACATCATTTACCATACCAGGTCTAAGGGCCTTACCCTGCTAACCTATGACCTAGTCCCACAGTTTTTCAAATGTGGAAACTTTCATACAACAGTGAAATGAGTTGCCTAAGGGCACATAGTACTTATAAAAACTAGAAAAAGAACAGGTCTTTTGTACTCCTACCTAGGAATGTGTCAAAGTTAAATGCCAAAATTTATAGTTTAAAAATGTATGTTGCTTCTGCTGCTAATGTGTACATGCCTATATGATTCAAGTGAGTATATATGAGTGCCTGCTCAGTGGCACCAGCAGCAATAGAAGGACTTCCCTGGTGGCTCAGAGGTTAAAGTGTCTGCCTCCAATGCGGGAGACCCAGGTTCAATCCCTGGGTTGGGAAGATCCCCTGGAGAAGGAAATGGCAACCCACTCCAGTATTCTTGCCTGGAGAATCCCATGGACAGAGAAGCCTGGTAGGCTACAGTCCATGGGGTCGCAAAGAGTCGGACACGACTGAGCGACTTCACTTCACTAGTAGTAGTAGAAGAAGAAGTAATAATAGTAGATGACATCTAGCAAAAGCAAACCGTAGGAGTAAAATATAAAAATAGTGTAACTACACAGGCTGAGAATTCATTTTCCTTGTTTGGCAGTCTTTTGAAGAGATATTAGAACTTGTCCCTGGAGATGAATATAGATACTCACTTCTTTATTTTGGCTTATTTGGTATTATTTTGGAAAGTACCAATTTGCTCTGCACACTAGAGAGAAAGAGTGAATGGCTCCTCCACCGCTTCCATAGCTTCCAGTAGACTAATCCTGAGCCTTGGAGAAGTGTATTTTTTTTCTTTAGAATAAATGTTCAGACTAAAATCCTTTTAGCTCTAGATATGGTAAAGATAAAAAGAGAGAAAGAGAGAGAAAATCTTGACAGAGTTAAATATATCTGAATCAAAGATGAAGAGATTTTGGATCAAATACCTACTACTGATAAATCAAAGGGAAAATGCTAATGATAGCAATTTAAAATTGGTGGATAATATATTAGGTGATTGATCCAGAGTCATATAATTTGATTAAAGTTTGATCTGAGCAATTCATGTTTTAGTTATTCAGTGAATCTGTTTATGTGAAGAAAAATTTATTAGCAGTAGTAGTTTCCACTTTTCTCCACAATTTGCTAGTGGAAACCATGCCCTATAAATGAAACTGACTTCTCATAGAAAAGTTATAACTAAATGTTGCCTTCTTAATCAATTTCCTAGCGACAAATAAATCACATATATGCCCAGAAGTGTCATAAAACTAGAGCTATTACATTTATAAAAATCTTAATATTTTACTGAGTCAAATTATGCAACAAATATTGTAAAATGGACACATGTTCAATGTGCACATGTTCAATGGTTTCTAATTTAAAGTTTGGCTAACAGCCCATAAATACACAACTTGGCTACATTGGACAGGCAACCCCAAACTATTACGTATCTCATAAATAGCATTAAACATTTGATTAACAATTATTTTTGCCCTCATAGAGCTTAGAACTTTGTTGGAAAATTACTTGTTAGAGGTATATCTCTCCAAATAAAATCTATACTTTATTCCCAATCTGTATGTTATTAGGAAATGCCAACCCACTCCAGTGTTCTTGCCTGAAAAATCCCATGGACAGAGGGCCTGGTGGGGCTGTGATCTACGGGGTTGCAAAGAGTCAGACATGACTAAGCAACTAACACTCACACACATATATGTAATTACTAAAAGATACATTCACAATATTTTCAACATCTTCAGGTTTTCTGTCATTATTCTCAGCAAATATCATATATTTCCATAAAAATATGTTTTTAAATATAAGTAATAATCTAATTTATATTATCTTTACCTTTTCCTAACTCTTCATTTTATCCAAAACTGACCAATCTCATTCAAATAGAAGACCCCAGTGAATAATAAGTGGTGTAAAGCCTTGATTTGTTGAGCTATCAGAAAATTTCACTCGAGCTACAGAAGCAAAGATCAGATCATCATCAGGGGATTTTCAAACCTGAAATAAATCTTAGAGAGTCACTAGTAGAAGATTAATATATTGTCATAGAACTGCAACCATGCTGTAAAATTTGGTATTAGAGAACACATAAATGAAAATTTCAAATATTTAATGGATGGATGCTAGGCATTAAGTGTACTTGTTGCATAGCTATTAAAATCAAATCGTGAAAAGTATATCTAATGGGACTTCTGTCCACAAGAGTGCATAGATCTACTTCTCCTAGCTCTTCCCTGCTAAGCATAGCTGTAAAGCCAGAAATAATTTACTTGACAACAAAAGAATTCTGAAAGATAATGAAAACGCAAACTGGTTTTGGACCCTAGGATTGGAGGAAAAACACAGCAGCAGGGTGTCTTATGCTACTTCCACCAAACAGAAGGACACTTACACTCAGCATTCGCCAACCCCAACCGAGCAATGGAAGGCAGTGCAACCAGGCCCATTTTTCTTCTGAGAGCAAATAAGAGTCCTCTGAGAATACTAGACAAGACTGACATCACAGAAAGGGGATCAATAAATAACCCTACCAACAGAAAGCATCCAGGGGAAGACCTATCCTCAACTAGGCTACGACTCTCGTCTTCCTCTAAGCACACTGGGGACAGTGGGCAGAACCAGCAGCAGAGACTCTGTTACAATAAGAGCCTGGCTTGGGAAGCATCTTTAATCCTGAGATACTGCTTTTATTCCCAGCAATACTGGGTGGTCAACAGAAACCAGTAGAATCAACAAGAGGGACCAAGCCTAGCAAGGAGTTTTCCCAGAATATCTCTTTTACCAGATTGCCACTGCCTCTCCCCTACAGGAGAAATAAGGTCAGATGGACAAGAAGCAGAAAGGATTTCTATGAACTGAATGTTTGTGCCCCTTCAAAATTCTTTGGTGAATCCCTTATCCCCAGTATGGTGATATTTAGAGGTAGAACATTTGGGAGATAATTAGGTTAAATAAGGCCATGAAGGTGGAGCCTCCATGATGGGATTGGTATCCCGACAAGGAGATAAAAGGACCAGAGCTCACTTGTTCACTCTCTCTCTCTCTCTCTTCCTCTCTTTCTCTCTCTCCCCTGTGAGGAGACAGAAAGAAAATTGCCACCAATTAATCAGGAAGAAGGCCCTCAACAAAAACCAGACATGCTGGCACTGACTGTAGAACTTTCAGTTTCCAGAACTGTGAGAAATAAATATTTGCTGTTTAAGTCACTAAGTTTATGGTATTTTGTGATAGCAATCAGAAAAGAATAAGACAAAGGACCCAACCACAGTAATCAGCTGCCCAGGAAACCCCTCCCTGTCCTGAGGTCTAGCAGGCAGAGTGAGCAAGATTCACCCAGTTACAACAAGTTGCCAGACCTGTGAAGTCTCTGTTACATTGTAGGCCTATAAATCCCTTTCCTTTTCCAGAAAAACTGGGAAGTAGGAGGCATGAGTAGGGGATCCCCTGACAACCTTGTCTATTTTGAGGCACCCAACAACTGGGATGAGAATACCATTCTACACCCTCAAGCAGTGTCAGCAGAGACAATTGGGAACCCCGGAAGCACCAATAAACCGAGCAGACCAAATTAACCCCACAAAGGCTCTGAAATTTAAACTGCCATTAGAAGTATAGCTCAAAAGAGTAGGCCAAAACTTAAATGAGGCAACTACTTATTTAAAAATAAAATTAAATAGAACTCAGAGTTTCCTCTACCCAGTCAAAGAGTGGGCAGAAGACCTAAGCAGACATTTCTCCAAAGAAGATATACAGACAGCTGATAAACATATTTAAAGATGCTCCCCATCACTCATTATTAGAGAAATGCAAATCAAAACTACATTGAGAAATCACCTTATACCGTCAGAATGGCCACCATCAAAAAATCTACCAACAATAAATGCCGGAGAAGGTGAAGAGAAAAGGAAATTCTTGTGCACTGTTGTGGGAATGCAAACTGATATGGTTACTCTGGAGAACAGTACAAAGATACCTTAAAAACTAGGAATAAAGTTACCATATGACCCAACAATTCCCCTGCTAGGCATATACCTTGAGGAAACCATAATGGAAACACACACACACACAGAGCACAATTTACAATAGCTAAGACATGGAAGCAACCTAGATGTCCATTAAGAGAGGAATGGGTAAAGAAGTTGTGGTACATATACATGATGGAATATTCAGTTCAGTTCAGTTCAGTCGCTCAGTCGTGTCCGACTCTTTGCGATCCCATGAATTGCAGCACGCCAGGCCTCCCTGTCCATCACCAACTTCCAGAGTTCACTCAAACTCCCGTCCATCGAGTCGGTGATGCCATCCAGCCATCTCAACCTCTGTCGTCCCCTTTTCCTCCTGCCCCCAAACTCTCCCAGCATCAGAGTCTTTTTTCCAATGAGTCAACTTTTCGCATGAGGTGGCCAAAGTACTGGAGTTTCAGCTTTGGCATCATTCCTTCCAAAGAACACCCAGGACTGACCTCCATTAGAATGGACTGGTTGGATCTCCTTGCCTGACCTCCCTTTAAAGAAACCTATATGCAAGTCAGGAAGCAATGGTTAGAACTGGATATGGAACAACAGACTGGTTCCAAACAGGAAAAAGAGCACATCAAGGCTGTGTATTGTCACCCTGCTTATTTAACTTCTATGCAGAGTACATCATGAGAAACGCAGAGCTGGAAGAAGCACAAGCTGGAATGAAGATTACAGGAGAAATATCAATAACCTCAGATAGGCAGATGACACCACCCTTATGGCAGAAAGTGAAGAGGAACTAAAAAGCCTCTTGATGAAAGTGAAAGAGGAGAGTGGAAAAGTTGCCTTAAAGCTCAACATTCAGAAAACGAAGATCATGGCATCTGGTCCCATCACTTCATGGGAAATAGATGGGGAAACTGGAAACAGTGTCAGACTTTATTTTTTTGGGCTCCAAAATCACTGCAGATGGTGATTGCAGCCATGAAATGAAAAGATGCTTACTCCTTGGAAGGAAAATTATGACCAACCTAGATAGCATATTCAAAAGCAGAGACATTACTTTGCCAACAAAGGTCCATCTAGTTGAGGCTATGGTTTTTCCAATGATCATGTACGGAGGCAAGAGGTGGACTGTGAAGAAAGCTGAGCGCCAAAGAATTGATGCTTTTGAACTGTGGTGTTGGAGAAGACTCTTGAGAGTCCCTTGGACTGCAATCAGCCATAAAAAGGAATGCATTTAAGTCAGTTCTAATGAGGTGGATGAGTATAGAGCCTATTATACAGAGTGAAATAAGTCAGAAAGAGGAAAACAAATATTGTGTATCAATGCATATATATGGAATTGAGAAAGATGGTACTGATTAACCTATTTTTAGGGTAGTAGTGGAGATGCAGACTAGAATGGACTTGTGGACACAGTCAGGGAAGGAGAGGTTGGAACAAATTGAGAGAGTAGCATTGAATCATATACATCACCATATGTCAATCAGATAGCCAGATGGAATTTACTCTATGACACAGGGAGCTCAAATCAGGTGCTCTGTGACAACCTGGAGGGGTGGGATGGGATGGGAGATGGGAAGGAGGTTAAGGAGAGAGGGGACATATGTATACCTATGGTTGATTCATGTTGATGTATGGCAGAAATGAACACATAATTGTAAAGCCATTATCCTCCAATTAAAATAAATAAATTTAAATTCAAAAAATTAAATAGAACTCAGAATTTCCTAACATAACAGGCAAATTTTCAAGCTACAATAAAGAAATCTTGTGTTGCACCAAGAAATAAGACAATCACAACTTGAATGAGAAAGAATGATCTGATGTAAATGTTAAGATCAGTAAGATACTGAGATTATCTGATAAGGATTTTCAGTCAGCCGTGGTTAATTATACTCCAGTAGTCAATGACAAACTATTTTAAACCAAATAAAAAATGAAGTATCATAGCAAAAGAGAGAGATAGACCATGCACACGAGAGTTTTTTTTTTTTTTAATGAAAACTATAGAAATAAAAAACATCATGTTTAAAAAAAGAAAAAAACCCTCACTGGATAAGTACAGTAGTCGAGCAGAGATTATTGAGGACAGATCATAGAATTCTCCCAATCTGAACAAAGAAAAAAATCGACCAAAAAACTTGAGCAGAGATTCAGGGCCTGTGGGACAATACAAAAGATGCAATATTCATATCATTAGAGTTCTAGAAGAAGAAAAGAAAGAGAGGGAGTCTAAAAGAGTACTTGAAAAAGTAATGACTAAAAACTTCCCAGATCTGGCAAAAAATGCAAACCTACTGATCCAAGAAGTTGAGCAAACTCCAACAAATCCAAAAAATTCATGCCAAGGCATATCTTAAACTTAAAAAAAAAAAAAAAGACAAAAACATTGAAAGCAAGAGAAAGATATGCAACATTAACTATACAGGAATATCAATTCAGATGATGGTAAATTTCTTATCTGAAATTTTGGAGGCCAATGGGAGTACATTTTTTTTTAGTACTGAAAGAAAAAGCTGTAAACCACAAATTCTATATACAGCAAAATTTCCCTGCAAGAACAAAAAAGAAATAAAGACATTCTCAAACAAAGAAAACTAAAGAATTTATCACTAGCAAATCTGCCCTTAAAGACTGGCCAAAAGTTCTTCAAGGAAAAATAAGATAACAAAATAAAGAATTTTGGAACATCAAGAAGGAAGAAAGGCCAATGCAAAGAAAAGAAAGATGCACACATGGATAATCCTTTCCTCATGAGTGTTATAATCAATTTTCTAATTTTAAAAAATTATATCTGAAATTCAAGCCATTGATATTTAACACTGGGAAATAAAGACACTTAATTGGAAAAAATATTTCCACCCTTCACTAGAAGTAGTTAAAAGTTTATAACAGTAGATTATAAGTCATGTCTGTGTATATATGTGCATAGTAATGCTTAGAGCAACTCCAATAAAAGCTGCACAAAGAGATACACTTAAAAAAACTACAGATAAATCAAAATTAAATCCTTTAAAATGTTCAAGTAATAAACAGGAAGGCAGGAAAGGAGATATGGTAAAATGAATGAGAACCAAACAAGATACATAGAAAACAAATATTAAAACAGCAACATATCAATAATTATTTTACAAGTAAATAGATTAGGAGACTAATCTAAACACAGAGATTGTCACAGTGGATAAATAAATGCAATTCAATCTTATGCTGCTTGTAAAAACTCTTCAAATTTAACATAAGTAAAAAGACAAAAAAAAATGGGTAAACACCAATCAACAAAAGGCAATAGGGGCTGTATTAATACCAGATAGAGTAAACTTAAGAGCAAAGAAAATTACTGGGGACAAATATGGACTTTTATACATAAATATATAAAAATAAAAATATAATGAATAATATCAAAATATCCATCTACTAAAATGAATCAAACAAAAGAGTCTGAAAATACAGGAAGCAAAAACTAATATTGCTGAAAGAAGAAACTAACCCACAGTTATAGTAGGGACTTACACAGCTCTCTATTTCAAGAATAGACAAAATTACCAAACAGAAAATCAGTAAGAAAAAAGAAGATTCAAATCAATCATAGAACAATTCATTTAATAATAGTAAATACACTTTTTTCAGGCACTCATGAGACAAACACTCACCAGGACAGACCATATTCTGAGCCATAAAACAAACCTCAGCAAATTTAAAAGAAATGCAAGCATGTTGAATATGATCATAATAGAATATAATTAGAATTCATGACAGAAAGAAAACAGACACCTGGAAATTAAACAATGCAACACTTCTAAATAACACATGGATCAAAAAGGAAGTTACAAAGGAAATTAAAAAATATGTAGAATAAAATAAAAACAAAAGTACAACTTATTTTACAACTTATTATATTATATATAGCTAAAGCAGTACTTGGAGAAGGCGATGGCACCCTACTCCAGTACTCTTGCCTGGCAAACTCCATGGATGGAGGAGCCTGGTAGGCTGCGGTCCATGGGGTCGCGAAGAGTCAGACATGGCTGAACGACTTCCCTTTCACTTTTCACTTTCATGCATTGGAGAAGGAAATGGCAACCCACTCCAGGGTTCTTGCCTGGAGAATCCCAGGGACAGGGGAGCCTGGTGAGCTGCCGTCTATGGGGTCACACAGAGTCGGACATGACTGAAGTGACAGCAGCAGCAGCAAAGCAGTACTGAAAGAGAAATTTATAGCAAAACATACATGAAAAAATTTTAAAGATCCTAAATCAGAAACCTTTGTTTCTGCCTTAAGAAACTAGAAAAATAAAGAGCAAAATAAACCCAAAACAATTAGAAACAAGAAAACAAACAAACAAAAAAAAAACGGTAACAGAAATCAAAGAAAATGAAGATAACAATACAGTAGAAAAAGTCATTGCAGAGGAAAAAGTTTTTTTTTTTTAATTGAAGAAATCAAGAAAACCCTTAACAACAAAGACAAAAATAAAAAGAAGACACAAATCTCCCAAATCAGGAATGAAATAAGGGATATTACTGTACATTCTGCAGACATTAAAGTGATAATAAAGTAATACCGTGAATGGTTTTTGCTCATAATTTTGACAACCTTGAAGAAGAACAATATTGTTATTGTTACTACAGATACCATCCAGATTTTTGTGGAATTTTCATCAGTAAATACCTGACAGGTCCATTTCCTTCTCCCCTTCCTTTCTGCCATCACTTGGATCTACATGTCCATGCCTTTCTACCTGCATTACTGCAGTAATCTTCTACATAGTTCTCTTGTCTTTAGTCTTGACCTCCTTCCCTTGGTTCCCTCTGCTCCAAATTACACTTCCTGAACAAATAATAATCATTCCTTACCTTTCCTGATACTCTTCAGTGGCTTCCTTTGTCCCTTGGGATGAAATAAACAATATTCAAAATGTTATAAAATGCTACTCATGGATCTTCCCTTAATTTACTTTTCTAGCCTCATTTCTTGCTACCTTTAAAAATCTAGCCTGCCTTCTTTCTGTTGTTCAGTCACTCAGTCATGTCTGACTCTTTGAGACTCCAAGGACTGCAGCACACCAGGCGGCCCTGTCCTTCACCATCTCCTGGAGCTTGCTGAAACTCATGTCCATTGAGTCAGTGATGCCATCCAACCATCTCATCCTCTGTCGTCCTGTCCCCTTCTCCTCCTGCCTTCAATCTTTCCCAGGATCTGCTTTCTTATCCAAAATAAAAATACTCCATTTCAGTTTCTTGAACACATCATGCTTACTCTTCATTAGAGAGTCTTCTGTGTGGAATAATTCTCTCTTCATATATTTCTCGGTTAGCTTCAATTCAATACTTAAACATTATTTAATATTAATATTTAAACATTATTTCTCCAATACCAAACATGGGCTCCCATAGCCACATGTACTCATCCCATTAGAATACATATGGCAAGGCAGGTGCCTATTTGCAGGTCTTTCATTGCCACTAAACTGGAGACCCTATGAAGGCAGGGTCTCCTAACCTCACACATTTAAAAAAAATAATTTTATTTATGTATTTATTTATTTTGGTTGTGTGGGTCTTCATTTCTGTTCAGGCTCTTCTCAAGTCGTGAACAGGGGCTACACTCTAGATGAGGTGCACAGGCTTCTCATCACAGTAGCTTCTCTTGTGAAACGCAGGTGCTAGGCTCTTAGGCTTCAGTAGTTATGGCACAAGGGGTCGGTTGTTGCAGCTCCAGAGCTCTAGAGCACAGGCTCAATAGCTGTGGCGTGTGGGCTTAGTTACCCCATGGCATGTGGGATCTTCCCAGATCAGGGATAGAACCTGTGTCCCTTGCATTGGTAGGCAGATTCTCACCACTGAGCCACCTGGGAAGCCCTCTCACACGTTTTGATCACAGCTCCTAGTGTAATAACTGGCACCTACTGCAATAACTGGTGTGTTTAGTATGAACTGACCAATTGAGTGAATCCCCCCCACACTAGGGAAAATTTCACCTAAGGCTGCAATGAATTGGAAATACAACAAATCAAGGGAAGCATTAAGTTAGTCATCGGAAGTGAAGTGAAGTGAAGTTGCTCAGTCGTGTCCGACTCTTTGGGACCCCATGGACTGTAGCCTACTGGGCTCCTCTGTCCATGGGATTTTCCAGGCAAGAATACTGGAGCCTACTGGGCTCCTCTGTCCATGGGATTTTCCAGGCAAGAATACTGGAGCGGGTTGCCATTTCCTTCTCCAGGGGAACTTCCCAACCCAGGCATCGAACCTTGGTCTCCCATATTGTAGGCAAACGCTTTACATACAACAAATCAAGGGAAGCATTAAGTTAGTCATCGGAAGTGAAGTGAAGTGAAGTTGCTCAGTCGTGTCCGACTCTTTGGGACCCCATGGACTGTAGCCTACTGGGCTCCTCTGTCCATGGGATTTTCCAGGCAAGAATACTGGAGCCTACTGGGCTCCTCTGTCCATGGGATTTTCCAGGCAAGAATACTGGAGCGGGTTGCCATTTCCTTCTCCAGGGGAACTTCCCAACCCAGGCATCGAACCTTGGTCTCCCATATTGTAGGCAAACGCTTTACTGTCTGAGCCACAAGCAGAAGCCTTAATCATCCCAAGTGTGCTTATATAATTTACTCTTCTGGGTAAGAAGTGGCTCAGGCTGAAAAATAAAGAAAGGAAAACAGGTGGATAAATTAAGTTCTTAGAAAACCGTAACAATTTATTGAAGGAATGAGGAGTATATTAGGATTTTCCAGAGAAATAGCACCAATAGGCTATACACAGAAATATATATATGTGTGTGTGTGTATACATATATATACATATACATACATAAAATTAATAATCACAAAAGTAAATAATTATGGTAGTTTCATTTTATAAATGCTGATTTGTTTAGGGCTTGTGCTTAATTTTTTTTTTTTTCTCACAACAACCCCAAAACAATTTCACTATTATGACACCACTTTCAGAGACATGAAGACTAAAAAACAAGGTTATTGAGTAGTGGGACTTGGACATAAACCCAGCTTTGGTCAGTTGCAATTTCTACACTCTTAACCCCCAGGCTGTAAGACACACTAGTGCCCGGTACATTCCTCACAAAAGCAGCTGAGTACAACTAGCAAATATTCTGAAGCCAATTAGGTTGGAAAATTGAAGATGCTCCCCATTCAACACATTGACATCTCCCAATCCTAATTCTCTTCTATGCAAAATGTATGCAAAAGAGAGGATGGATGGAATAACAAGAAACTTTACTTGTCACTTAATTATTAACCATAATAAAAAAGGAAATTTTCTTCAAAAAGTTAATCATGAAAATTTTGCCACGTTTCAACAAAAAATTCGTCTGTCTATTCCAAAAATTGTTTACTTTCTTAAGAGCTTGGTAATCACACCATAAAGTTCTTAGCCCCAACATCAAAATTTACAATCAGGTATTACATAAATATATATGTATCCAAAACATGGGGGGAAAAATCCATTGCATAATGCAGATTCATTTAACTTTTCTAGTGACTGCTTTATGACAGTGACCTACATGGTCTGAAATATAATGTGACAAAGAATATATCTGCTATCCATCCCAAGGACATTCTTGAAAACGAGCTGTAATATTTCAAGAGTTTTATCCTTGTGAGTAAAATGTTAATAAATAGATAAATCTTTAACACTTGCCAAGTCATGAGCTTGTATTCAGTATAACTAAAAGAACATGTCTTAGGGGACAGGACTAGAATATAACATTTTTTAATATTGTCACCACTATAGACTTTTCCCCAATCTGGGAAGTTATTCTTGGCCAAGTGTTGAAGGACATCACAATTTTAAAAATTTATTGGTATGGATCTATTTAGAAAGAGTCAGACCAAATAAACCACTCATACCAATGATGCCATGTGATATTCACAATGGAATTCTCTCTAGATTGACCTGGAGGAATATGGTGACTGGCTATGAGCCATTTTTCTGCTCATACTACATGACAGAGAATATCAATTAAGCTAAAGAGAATATTTCAGAGAAGAAATGCTCTTCAGCAGGCTTACTGATGAATTATTTAAGACAAATTATTTGATTAATATTGTATAGTTGGTTTTGAAAATACGTTGTCTAAAAATTGTATTAGTATTTATATTCATCTTCATGTGAGATTTTAAAATGTTTTTGAAGTATCTAAAGTTTGTTTACTTGGTGATAATTATAGTAAGGTAGCATAATATTTATATAGATATTGCTATATACACTAAGTGGGTTTCCTGGTGGCTCAGACCATAAAGAATTTTCCTTCTACGTGGGTGAACCAGGTTCAATCCCTGGTTCAGGAAGACCCTCCGGAGAATGTGCACACTAAGTACTTTTTCCACATTTAATCCTCTGAATAACTTTATGAGGTAGGTGCTATTATCATAACCATAAGATCTTTCATTTCAGTTCAGTTCAGTTCAGTCGCTCAGTCCTGTCCGACTCTTTGTGACCCCATGAATCGCAGCACGCCAGGCCTCCCTGTCCATCACCAACTCCCAGAGNTGTGTCGTGTACCTGAAAAATGTAAAAGAAACTTTCAAAAAGTGTTTAAAATAAACATGTGTCTGGGAAGAAAAAAAAATAAAGATGAATGAGGTGACAAAAACAGATGCTTACGTATCCTCAAGCCATCTATGTATAAATAAAGCTATCCTAAATACACATACTGTTTTGCTAGCAAGCACATAGGTTAATTTATAAAAGAAAAGGCAGTCTTGAGTCAGAATATGATTAAAAATGTAATGTCTGTCTCTTTATCTATCGAAATGCTGAAAGTTATTTCATCTTACAACTTTTATAGTGTTTCCCTAAGTATAGCTGCAGAGAGATAATTTACTCAGCAAACAAAGACTATAATTCTATGGGACAGAATAGAGTCAGCAGGTTGACATCTGTGAATTATGTAAATAGAGGAGTAGAAAACAATCAGATCCTAACAGGCAACTCCTATTCAGATGGAAAAGGAGAGTGGGAGAAAGACTCTTCTCAGATAATTATTAAGGTTGGGAGGGCGCTTATTCCCAGGGTGCATCTCAGGGAGGACTAGTTTGTTTTGGCTTGCCTCCTCAAGTGGAAATTTAAGTGTGAATTAAAAAAAGGCATGCTGAGTCTGAGGATCAGCTCCTTCTCTTTGCCAAAGAACAGCACTGGATAGAGGGCAACATGTCATTGATTTTGAAGCTCCAATGTGTGTTTTATACCCTTATGGTGAATAGTAAGTAGTTTAAGGATAGAAACTGTGAATAATGTTAATAAATAGAGTGTTTGCACTGCTGCTCCTTTAACTTTAACTTAATATTGCCACCTGCTCTTTAATATTTTTGATGAACATGAAAATAAATCCTTATTAAGGAATAAAAAGAGCAAATTTATTCTCTAAGGAAACACTGACATACGTAAAGTTTATTGTGCACATGATAAATTTATTTCTAAATTAGCTTATATATGTAAGGTTCACAGCATTTTAGAGATTTGAAAGGTCTCATGCTAACAAAATCTTTATGACAAGTGCTATGTTTCATACAAAACCTGACAAAATAAAATGCAATAAGGTTATAAGAAAACAGAAAGGTTCAAAGAGAATAAGTAGTCTAGATAATAAGTATAGGCAAGCCACACTCTTAGCAGCACATGCCTACACACATTATGCAATATACTCAATTTAGAGAGCAGATAACATTTAAATTTTCCACTGATGACCTGTATTACGCAATAAGAGCAATGCTTAGTGAATTTCTGGAATCACTGGATAAAAATCATGACTAAACTTTTAGAATGACACATTCAAAAATCTAAATGACATGTATGAAAGAGAAGAGACAAACAATGTATTTATAAAGGTGTGTGATAAAAATCAAACTTTTAACATAAGACAAGAGAAGGAGAAGAAAAAGGAGAAGAGAAAGGAAAATGTAAAAGACCATTTGGAGCACTTAATACGTGGCAAGGATTATAAAGACTTTATGATGTTATTTCCAATGTTCACAATAACACTACAGAGCAAGTGTGATACTTCCCTTTCCCACAGAGTAGTAAAGAGTGTCTGAGAAAGGAATATAACTCAACCAAGATGACACAGCCAGAAACTTCAAGAGTTACCCTCAGTTGGGTCTGACCTCAGATATATTTGAGAGTTTTTGGTTGAAATCTCAATGATTCAGAAAACTATAGAAAAATACATGAAGGATCAAGAAGAATATCAAAAGATATTGTGAAGACTGACAAAGGATTTTTGAAGATAAATTTAAATTACTATAAAAGTCACCTCTACAGGAACTGAGTTCATAATGTATTTTCATACTGGTAGTAAACTCTGGTGATTTGGTTCCAAATTATGCAATACTCTACATGATTTCTACAGCCTTCTGTGTAAGGGAAGCTGTAGGATTTTAGAAAATATCAGTGAAGTAAATCTCTCCAGGTCATGGAATCCAGGTATAGCCCTGGAGTGGAAGGAGTAATGAGGCGCTCACCCAGCAACACGACAGTCCATGTGGATGGTGAAGGAGAAATTCTCTGGGTGTGATTGCAAAGTTACTCAAAGTCTTAATGGAAGCAAATTATACACTTTCTATAGTGGCAATATAACTCTAGCAATGTGCAGAACACTTTATGTGTTTCAGTGAAATCTAATCGCTCAAACTCACCAGAAACGTTATTCAAATAATTGCTTCCTCCTACTTTTTTTTTTTTTTTGGCAAAGTTCTACTTTGTATGGCAGTAAGTTTTTAAAGAGAAGGTAACATAAACTATAGCAGGACACAGAAACTACATAAGCAGTGTTCTCCCTCTTTAATAATTCTAACATATGACTGCTGAAATAACACTGCAGCCTGGAAAGCTGCCTTCTAATAGAACATTTGTGGATAATTGAACTCCTGCTCATTGTTCAAAAGGTCAGGAGGTTTGAGTGGGCTCTTTTTCTTTTGGTAAATTATTCAGCTTGAGTATTTATTGGCCTGTCAAAAGGAAAGTATTGTATGAACTCTCTTTGTTGCTCTTCACCATTTCCTAATTTGATTGTGTTCTATTCTGTGCATAAAACTTGGCAGAAAATTTCCATCTCTCTTTCTCAAATTCCAGTACAGAGACCTCTCATCTTTGCTCTTTGCTATACAGATCAGCCTCATGGATCAAATAGACATGAATTAAGTCAATGAGATAGAATTATAATGCTGATTGAGAATTTTGGTTGGATTTTGTTTCGAGCCTGATGAGATCACTGTTTTCATTACTATCTGGGAGCATTCTTAAAAGGCATCTATGATAGAAAGAGTGGGGGTAGTTTTAAAGGAATCACTAGTAGTAGATTGGTGGTGGTTTAGTTGCTAAGTCATGTCCAACTGTTGCGACCCCGCAGACTGTAGCCTGCCATACTCCTCTGTCCATGGGATTTTCCAGGAAAGAATATTTGAGTGGGTTGCCCTTTCCTTCTCAAGGGAATCTTCCTGACCCAGGGATCTAACCCAGGTCTCCTGCATTGCAAGTGGATTCTTGACTGACTGAGCCACCAGGGAAGCCCTCTGTATATAACAGAGGGGCAAAACCTGTATTCCCCATGCCTGATTCACCAAAGTAGTATCTTCATAAATAGTTCAGTTGCTTGGTCATGTCTGACTCTTTGTGACCCCATGGACTGCAGCAAACCAGGCTTCCCTGTCCATCACCAACACCCAGAGCTTGCTCAAACTCATGTTCATCGAGTCGGTGATTCCATCCAACCATCTCATCCTCTGTAGGCCCTTTCTCCTTCTGCCTTCAATCTTTCCCAGCATCAGGGTCTTTTCAAAGAGTCACTTCTTCACATCAGGTGGCCAAAGTATTGGAGCTTTAGCTTCAACATCAGTCCTGCCAATGAATATTCAGGCTTGACTTCCTTTAGGATTGACTGGTTTGATCTTCTTGCTATGCAAGGGACTCTTGAAAGTCTTCCCCAACAGCACAGTTAAAAAGTATAATCTCTTCAGTGCTCAGTTGTTTTTTTTATGTTTCAACTCTCACATCCAAACATGACTACTGGAAAAGCCATATCTTTCATAGACCTGTTTTACTATAATTAATAGAGCAATAGACTCCAATTCTGAAGGAAGTTTGGGTGCAAACTGAGTAGTTCCATTACTCCTACATGATCTTACTATCCAAACTCTCTGGCCCTTCATTACTATTTTCTATATCTACTGCTGGCTGACGCAGTAGCTCAGTGGTAAAAGAATCTGCCTGCAATGCAGGAGACAGGAAACACGGGTTCGATCACTGGGTTGTGAAGATCCCCTGGAGTAGGAAACGGCACCCACTCTAGTATTCTTGCCTGGAGAATCCGATGTCAGAGGAGCCTGGCAGGCTACCTCCATGGGTCGCAAAGAGTCAGACATGGCTGAAACAACTGAACACACACGCATGCACTGCTGGCTGAAGGAGAATGTTTGTCAAATGTGAGAGGGTCATGATATAACAAAGAGTGGCTAAAATTTCAAAAATATACTCTACATGCAGCTCCAGTTTTCTTTTAATCACTGCAATCCTTACAACTATCTATCTGTATAAAACTGAAGATTTAAAGTTGTTTCAGATGAGATCGAGTGACTCAACTTTTGTCTTTTTTCTCAGTGAACATTTTTCTGTTTTTATGAACCAGAAATTTCCATTTATTGATCATCTTGAGTATAACTGGAATCATGTTAGATATTACTTTGCTTCTTTAACTTTTACAACAGTCATATGAGTCAACCTTATTACAGATGAAGAAGTGGACATACAGAGTTAAGTTATTTTCTCGAGGCAGCATTCTTCATAGGTGACAGTGCCATGATTTGAACCCAGATGTAAATGACACTGAAGTCCAGACTTTATTTCAATGTCACCTAAAGACAGGGTTGCCTTAAGACCAGGTGATACTGATCAGAGAGCATGAGGTTCTAAATGGCCTGTCATTACATGAGAGGCTACTGACTCAGTTCATCCAATGGATATTGACTTCCATGATAACACAAGGCCATCAATGTGCAAACCTACTACTTACAATTCCCTTTCACTTATTTGTTACATATTCTACCTCCTTTTCCTGGCCTCTAATTTAGTCTAATGTCTCTCTCATTGTCTGTACCTACCAATCTGATTCAGTTCCTGACTTTATTGCAGCTTTGCCTCTTAGGTTCTGTTCATCTTGAGCCCATGGCTTCCTGGATTCTTCCAATTGGTTAGACTAATCATGAATAGCTGAGAACTCATAACAACTAGCTCACATATTGCTTTGGAATTTCAAGTGCTGGCTTTGACTCATCAAGGCCTAATACTCACAAATCAACAGAAAACGTCCTTCTGAACTCTAGACAACCTCAGTCAATGAAATTTCAGGTTCAGTGCAGTGTGTTTATTGAACAAAGATTGACAATATTTTACTGTAAAATCCTCAAAACCCAATGTTACACTTTAGTTCATCTGAAAACCACCCTTGACAGTGGAAAATATATGTTGAGCAGTTGTATTAATAATTTTGTTCCTAGACTTTGTTTCTATTGAAGACTCATACCATTTCCTTTGCTATTTCCAAATTGTGAAACTCTGGACTAATATATTCTATGGAATTTTATTCTGATTTGGTTTACTAATCCTTCCTGTTCTCAGACACACCCGAATTGGACTAAGCAATATAATAATAATAAGCAAACTACTGCACAAATGCACTCATCTCACACACTAGAAAAGTAGTGGTCAAAATTCTCCAAGCCAGGCTTCAACAGTACATGAACCGTGAACTTCTAGATGTTCAAGATAGATTTAGAAAAGGCAGAGGAACCAGAGATCAAATTGCCAACACCCACTGGATCATCGGAAAAGCAAAAGAGTTCCAGAAAAACCTTTATTTCTGCTTTATTGACTATGCCAAAGCCTTTGACTGTGTAGATCACAACAAACTGTGGAAAATTCTTAAAGAGACGGGAATACCAGACCACCTGACCTGCCTCCTGAGAAATCTGTATGCAGGTCAAAAACAACAGTTAGAACTGGGCATGGAACAACAGACTGGTTCCAAATTGCAAAAGGAGTACGTCAAGGCTGTATATTGTCACCCTGTTTATTTAACTTCTATGCAGAGTACATCATGAGAAAAGCTGGGCTGGAGGAAGCACAAGCTGGAATCAAGATTGCTGGGAGAAATATAAATAACCTCAGATATGCAGATGACACCACCCTTATGGCAGAAAATGGAGAAGAACTAAAGAGCCTCTTGATGAAAGTGAAAGAAGAGAGTGAAAAAGTTGGCTTAAAACTCAACATTAGAAAACTAAGATCATGGCATCTGGTCCCATCACTTCATGGCAAATAGATGGAGAAACAATGGAAACAGTGTCAGACTTTATTTTTTGGGCTCCAAAATCACTGTAGATGGTGACTACAGCCATGAAATTAAAAGATACTTGCTCCTTGGAAGAAAACTTATGGCCAACCTAGACAGCATATTAAGAAACAGAGATATTACTTTGCCAACAAAGTCTGTCTGGTCAAAGCTATGGTTTTTTCCAGTCGTGTATGGATATGAGAGTTGGACTATAAAGAAAGCTGAGGCTGAAGAATTGATGCTTTTGAACTGTAGTGTTGGAGGAGACTCATAAGAGTCCCTTGGACTACAAGGAGTCCAACCAGTCCATCCTAAAGGAAATAAGTCCTGAATATTCATTGGAAGGTCTGAAACTCCAATACGTTGGCTACCTGATGTGAAGAACTGACTTATTGGAAAAGACCCTGATGCTGGGAAAGACTAAAGGTGGGAGGAGAAGGGGATGACAGAGGATAAGATTGTTGGATGGCATTCCTGACTCAATGGACATGAGTTTGAGTAAACTCAGGGAGTTGGTGATGGACAGGGTGGCCTGGTGTGCTGCAGTCCATGGGGTCACAAAGAGTTGGATACAACTGAGTGACTGAACTGAATATAATTTTCATTTCTGCTGATTCTATTGCTGTGTAACAGAGTACCTCAACAGTTAGACTATTTAAAGAAACCATGTTGTTTTTCTTGTGCTTCTGTACATTAAGAATCTGGGCAGATTTTGACTAGTGATCCCAGTGTTCCTCAAGACATTCTGATCTTTCAGCTGGCAAATGGGCTATCTGGAGGGACCAAGATGACCTTCACTCTTGTATCTGTTGTCTTTGTAGGTTGAGCTGAAGTCTGAGCTCAGCTGGGACTAGCAATCAGTCTCTAGCAGGAGGTTCTCAGTGTATTTGAACTTCTTAAATGGAGAATCATCACTCCTGGATAGAAGTTCCAAGAGATATAAAGCAAAACCTGTTTGATTCTTATGTCTTGGGCCCTGACACTGCACAGCATCATTTCTGCTGCTATTAAGCAGAGCATCTATAAGCCTGCCACACTCAAGAGGAAGGAACACAGATCCCACTTCTCAGTGGGAGGAATATATTATAGTACTGATATATGCTATAGCAAAATATAAACATTATGCTAAGTGGAAGAAGGCAAAGAAAATAGAGCACATGTGGTATAATTTACAGGAAATGTCAAAAGAGGCAAATCCACAGACAGAAAGCAGACTTGGACTTTCCAGAGGATGAACAGAAATTGGAAATGACTGATACTGGGTGTGGGTTATCTCTTTGGGGTGATAAAATGTTCTGGAGTTAGACAGTGGTAATGGTGCACAAAAGCCACTGAATTGTACACTTTTAGAAGGATCAGTTTTATGGCATATGACTTATATTTCACATTTTTAAAACTAGCTTTCTCACAAAATATTAAATTTCACTAACGTCTGCTCTGGTTTTTTTTTTTTTGTATATTAGATTGTCAGACATATCAATTAAAAACAATAATTCTAAAGTTCCAAATATTTCTTTTATCCACTTAACCTCCTTCCTTTCTCATCCTATTCCACAGATATGCATACGGTTCCTTAGCTTTACAGAGTATCACTAGGAAATCTTCCTTCTCTCAGATATTCCAGCATTGTTGTGACAGTTTAAGTTTTATGGTCATCATGGGCTATATCTTCTAATAGATGGATAAAATAGTCTAAGGGGCATATTACTTTAGACAGGAAATAGAATCCAACTGCTGCATTTCTATACCCCTTTGATTAACATCTTGATAAACTGTTATTATAAATTTATTGCTTGACCTAAATCAAAACGGGATTTTTTGTTTGTACTTTTTTTTTTCATCCTTACAGAATTATGTGCAATCAGTGATATGATTAAATTACAATCATGACTATACACACAAATGTCTATATAGATTTTTTAATATAGAAAACATTCAAAACTCTGCCTTAATGGACTTTGATAATGTATATTGTGATAAATGTATCTTTTTATTCTACTATAGTAAGATCGGACTTTTTCCCAGCACTATACTTGTTCTCATTTCAGTCTGGAGATACCTAAGACCTCCATGGGGCCATGACTCATAAACTTAGCAAGCCTCACCTTGGAGCTAGATGGGGAGAAATGTGATCATTTCCTGATGTTCATAGTTCATTTACTCCAGGATATTTCTTCTTCAGATTGTTTTACTCTGAGTGGTAGTGCTTAGTCGCAGAGTCATATCCAATTCTGTGACCCCATGGACTGTAGCCCGCTCAGCAATCTGTCCATGGGATTCCCCAGGTAAGAATACTGGAGTGGGTTGCCATTTCCTCCTCCAGGGGATCTTCCTGACCCCGGACTGAACCCAAGTCTCTTATATCTTCTGCATTGGAAGGCAGGTTCTTTACTACTAGCACCACCTGGGAAGCCTGTGTTGCTCTGAACCATTTTGTTTATTTACCAAAGTACTGTATTAGGCTATTGGCAGTGTTTCCAAAACCAAATGCTTCTTTTTTTTGTTTTTAATCTTTAGCGCAATATTAGTTGCAAAAATGTGCCATTTTATCTACAAAATGGAGTTTTGTATACCAATAAATTCTAGTTTACAGACAAAAAGAAAAAAGAAAATAGCTTTGAGCATTTTATCTTCCACTTGCAAGTTTATGGAATTATAAGATGTTAAAATAAATAAAAGGTAGAATAATTCTTTTTCATTCAAAGGATTTGATTATTTTGACCATCTGATGAATTGCTTTTTTAATGGAAGGGATTCAGTCAAGATATATCTGGACTGAAGCTGCATAACCAAAACACACTACCTAGCAATATCACTGATTTATAAACAAATCAATGCTTATCTCTGATTTCTGAATGTAGAATGTTTAGGCTTACTTTTTAAAACTTGCTTAATTGAAGGTTTGGAGATAAAGCCACCACATGTGTGTTCATATGTTCATGTACTGTCAGGCTGCTAAAATTTTGGTTTTCTGTTAGAGTTCTTAGAAAGTATCCACACTTTTCTTTGTAGAAGTAGAAGCTGTAAACAAAAGCTTTTAACCTTTCTGGAAAAAAAATTGAAATATAATTGGCATATGATAGGATATTATTTTCAAGTATACCACATAATGTTCAACACCTGCATATATTATGAAATGATAACCACAGTAAATCTAAACATTCATTATCATACACAGTTACAATTATTTTTTTCTTGTGATGGATTTTGACCTTTCACAACTGATTATTTTGGCATTGTCTACAAACTAGCTTAAATCACAGGCAAATTCTGATTTCAGTGAATCTATCTCAAAGGAGTAAGATATGCCAAACATCATGCTTAATAGCATTCTAGGACATTAGTTAAATATAACCAAGTAAGATGTTTTCACTGTCATCACTTGCTAACTGACACAGTAGTGGACTATTGTAGAGAAAACCAAACCTGTATGATCCAAGTTTGATTTTCTTTTGGTAAAAGTTACCTGTGAATGTTAAATACTGGCCAAGTCAGATTTTACTTGCAATTATTTATTAATATCACCTCTTCTGCCTAATTTCTTTGGTGCCACCATATCTTTTATTTTCATTCTGAAATGTACTAAGAATTCTTTAAAATACAGAATAATAGTATAAGTGGACTGTAACATTAACTTGAAGGGTATAGCAAAATGCAGTTTTCCCTTAGATTTTAACTTTGATTACATTTTTACTTTAAATTGATACACTAGTGAAGTGTAAGTGAAGTTGCTCAGTCATGTTCGACTCTTAGCGACCCCATGGACTGCAGCCTACCAGGCTCCTCCGTCCATGGGATTTTCCAGGCAAGAGTACTGCAGTGGGGTGCCATTGCCTTCTCCAAACTGATACACTAAAAATACTGCAATTAAGTACATGAAAAAATTACTTTGACATATTTCCCCTGCTCTGTTAAACATCATGTTTTATTTGGAAAAATAGTCATTGCTAACTGGTTCTAGCATCAATATTAAATATTTATGCATATGTATTTGCAGATGCATACTATTCAGTAGGGTATGTTATTGGTTAATTTAGATAAACTATTTTAAATGGCATTGCAGTAGGGGTCCTGCTATTTGACATGGTTTGAAATTACCTACTTCAGAATAGCAGCTTTACACTCAAACCTCTGGCAGGGTAGAGCAGGAATAGAACTATTTTTCTTTTAAATCAGACTATTTACTAAAATTATATAATATAAAGCTAAAAGCAAAACTATTATAGGAAATAACATGGGAAGTTAAATAATCCTTTTTCTGTTTTTCCTATTTTACACTTGTGTAAATTTAAAATAATCCTTAAGATATCTACACGGTCTAAATAATTAAAGAGGCAATCAGACTAAGGTGGTCCTAAGGCCTGCATGGCCTATGTAAGCAAACAAAAGGTAACCCAGAGGAATGCCCTCAAATCTAAGTAAATGAAACTTAAGAACCACCAATCACAAACAGGCTTTCCAAAATAAGGCAACTGATTAAGCTGCTGCTGCTGCTGCTAAGTCACTTCAGTTGTGTCTGACTCTGTGCGACCCCACAGACAGCAGCCCACCGGGCTCCCCAATCCCTGGGATTCTCTAGGCAAGAATACTGGAGTGGGTTGCCATTTCCTTCTCCAATGCATGAAAGTGAAAAGTCAAAGTGAAGTCACTCAGTCGTGTCCAACTCTTGGCGACCCCATGGACTGCAGCCTACCAGGCTCGTCCGTCCGTGGGATTTTCCAGGCAAGAGTACTGGAGTGAGGTGCCATTGCCTTCTCCAACTGACTAAGCTATCACCAATCAAATAATTTC
Source organism: Aepyceros melampus (assembly GCA_006408695.1). Classification (NCBI taxonomy): domain Eukaryota; kingdom Metazoa; phylum Chordata; class Mammalia; order Artiodactyla; family Bovidae; genus Aepyceros; species Aepyceros melampus. The sequence continues at coordinate 119,822 of SJXQ01008120.1, forward strand.
CTTGCTCTGCTTCTCTTTAAACTTGTCCCCCAGCTCCTATTGGTGGAACACACTGCCTTTGGCCTGATTCTGATTGATGTATGCTCAAATAAACTCTCGAAAAATGTAAGTGCCTCAGTTTATCTTTTAACAATACTGAATGATTAAATAGTATCTTTTAGTGCAATACAATTGAATGTAATATCCCTTTTAGTCAAATGTATATCCTATGATCTCTTTTAATCTCTTTCCATAACCTGTTAACTATCTCAAGTCCCTTTAATAAAAGTTTAAAAGACTTTTGTTTCATAGGTTTATTCCTCAACAAAATTGGGTACATAGCTTTTTAAATTTGACCAGGAGTATATTCTCCTTTTAACTGATTGACTGAAACTTGATCCACTGATTTGCACCACGAATATCAAAAGGTGGGTTACTGCTGTAGACGTGATGGCCTAATTCTTCCAAAGGTGGTTCTGGATCAGTCATAGCAAACTGAGCTGCATCATCAATTTCTTTCCTCACTTCAGCATCGATTTCCTTCAATTCTTCAATACTGGCAAGCTTGTTGTTCACCATTTTATCTTTGAGAAGCATAATAGGATCACTCTTACTTCTTACACTCTGGATTTCTTCCGTGTACGGTAACTGATTCCAGGATCACTCATACTGTGTCCATGATAACGGTATGTCAGCAGCTCCATCAGTATAGGTCCCTTTCCAGATCTACAATAGTCAGCTGCAAACTTAGTTGCCTCCCGAACACATAGAATATCCATTCCATCTACTCTTAGTCCAGGGATAAAATTGCCTCTCTTGTAGTACTCAGTGCTGGCTGCAGCTCTCTCCACAGATGTTCCCATTCCATAGCGGTTATTCTCACAGATGAAAATGCAAGGTAAATTCCACAAAGCTGCCATATTGTAAGCTTCAGAAATCTGACCCTGATTAGCAGCGCCATCACCATACAGAGTCAAACACACCTCGTTGTTGCCCTTGTATTTACAGGCCAGAGCAACACCAGCTCCCAGTGGTCCCTGAGCGCCGACAATGCCATTGCCCCCATAGAAATTCTTGGCATACATATGCATGGACCCTCCTTTTCCTTTAGCACAACCACTTCTTCGTCCTGTCAGCTCTGCAAGAATTGATCGGACAGTAAGTCCCCGCGTATAACTTAAGCCGTGAGCCCGATAGGATGTAATGACGTGATCGGTGGGATTTATCCCAGCCTCAAGACCCACACAACAAGCTTCCTGACCATCACACAAGTGACAGAAACCACGAATAAATTTCTGTTTATACAACTGATCTGCCTTCAGTTCCATTCGACGAATAGTCTGCATCATCTTGTAGTATTTGAGTCCATCCCCCCGGGTGAGCACGGTGGTGACAGGAGGACCCTCTTCCAACCGATAGAGATCACATTTCTTAATCTCAAAAGTAGCATTGTTTGAATATTTACAGGAGGCAACAAGCACTCTGCTAGCGGGCTTCTGGGTGACGCCAGACAGCACGCGAGAGACAGCAGCAGTCAGCATCTTCTTCATGGAGTGCGATCAGGGCGTTTATGAGTCTCCAACTACCAGGACCGCCTGTGCCCCCGATCTCCAGCCGAGCCCCTTGCTCACTGAACGGACATCGGACGCACGTGGCGCACAATGACCGCTCGCTGGCCACAGAGGGTAAGGCATGCTGCGCGCGGCCACAGCCTGCCTCAACCGATTTACAGTGCCTTCCAACTGTAAAAGTAAGAACACAGGTTGTTTCTTTCCTTGGAAGACTTGGCTGAACTACACCCTGCTTCTAGTTAACGCCATCGCTACATCATAATGAGTCTCTTTTCCCTACTAAACGCTTAAGTAATGCCTTCTTGAACATGGTATTAAATGGAAGAGAGGAAATATAATCTCTAAAGCACACAAGAGTTTCGATAGGTTAAACCAGCGGTCTTCTTATAATGTCTCCGACAGGTTTTCTTAGGGGAAAAGAAAAAAATCAAGATTCAGATGGGTTTGTTTTTTGCTTTCATATCAATCTAAACTGAACCAGTCTTAGTCTGGGAAATCAAAAAGCGTATTCTTATAACATTTCCTTATATAGTAAACATTAGAAAGCATAACTTCTCATAAAGTGACCATTGCCTTCTCCCATAAAGTGACCCACTGAACAGTATATAGCTTGGACTGAAGAGCAACAGAGTTTGCTTAAGCAGTTGGTTTAATCATAGAAGTCTTAGGCCTAGTGCTACACAGATCACATATCATTTTCCTCTTTTGTGCTTTTACTAGGAAGGTAATTTTGTACTCCAATAAGCCAACCATACAGAGGGATCCTATTCTATTTAGACTATTAAAAAACTCACTTTAATGCATGTTCTGTTTCATATCTACCCAGGGATCAAACCCTGGTCACTTGCATTGCAGGCAGATTGTTTACCAACTGAGCCACCAGGGAAGCCCCTTCATATCTACCACTTGCTTACAAATAAAATACAAAACCCCCCATTTGTAAATAAATTCTCATTCAAATCTCTATGACATGTTCAAAGCAGCTGCCTTCTCTAATCTAGTTATAAGTATTACTGTGGATACTTTTAGTATTCAGGCAGGAAGAAGAAAATAGCTTGTTAAAAAGTTATCTCTTAAAACTCAACCCTTCTCCTACTTTTCCAACCAAGCTTCATAAATGGGCTTCATCTTTTCACTTAATTTAAAATTCTGCTTTTGGAATTCATGGTCTTGCTGTGCTGTTTGCTCCTTCTTTGATAGTCAGTCTGTCTCTGCTGTTCTCTTTCATTCCTGCAGGTACTGGAGATCTCCAGGGAGCATTATCTCCATGAGAATGAGAAAAATGACACTGCATGATGGAACAGTAGTGTTGATGGGTCACTGAATGACAGCTGAGCCTTCTCTCAGAGGTATCAACCAGGCTAGCACTGCCAGAAACACAAGAGTTATATAGTAAAGTGTACCAATTTAATCTTGTCACATGCAACCTGGGCTGCAAAGATAGAGCTCCCCTTAAAAGCCCAGTGTGACAAGGCTAAACCTGACTCATGCCAGAGGAAACCTGCAAAGATGCTAACTGCAAAATACCCATGCTACAGGTTGCCATGGAAGACAGCCCTTTTATTGCAACAGGCTCTGGTTAAGGTAATAAACAATTAAATGCAAAACTTGTAGGGATCTTTTGGACATCAGTTACACTGTGCAACCTAAATTCAGCTTAAAGATAGGTGAAATCATATTTGCAGGACATGATGTCAAAGTATTTTCATTAAACTTTTTAAACCTGATGATGATTTTTCTTTAATTTTTATCTTTAGTGTTCCTAAAACCCATCCACATTTTCAAAGTAAAAGTAACATTTCCAGACAGGGTAAAACTTTAAAACCCCTAAGGAAATCCTGAGCTATTGAGCCTCTCCTCTTATCTCCCCCCTGACTAGACAGAATTTAACACTCATGGACAATAGAGTCAGAGGCTATACTTTTCTGTGAATGATGTATTTTTTATCTTGTAATTGTTTGATAGCATGTTCATTAACAAACAGAAGTAAGTCATCTACATGCTCACTACTGAAATGTTTGCAATTAAAATCCTCATAAATTAAAAGTTTTTAATTAACACGAAATCTCACTTTTAATCTATTTGAAAGTAAAGGAAAACAGATGAGCACTTTTATAAGGCCAATGGTAGATTTACATTAATTAATTAAAATACTAATGAAAGGGGAGTCAATGATTATAGTAGCAGTCATTAATGTCACTGTGACAGAATTTCACATTCCAGGTGTAATAGTTGTTTCTCCAGGAGGATTTATGAATTTATCTCAAATGTGTCACCTTCATTGCATCAATAGCATATAAAATATTTTTTAATAAGCAATAAGAAATATTAAAAAAGAGCAACATATTTGAATAATATTTAAATTCCTCCAGTAATAATTATACACTTTCACCAAATGTTAAATAAAGAAAGCTGTTAAAGAATGAATATGTTCTATATAAATAATATCAGATCTCTTTATATGATTAATGGCAATATATATATATTTTTTCATAGCTCTAAGATTTGGCAATTAAAAGTGATGAATAAGAGAAGTTGGTAAAAAAATTAATAGTTATATATAACTCAGAGGAGGATTTTTCCCATTGGTCTATTTATTTCCCTTGGAGAAAAGGGAAAATGTCAGTACCATATATTCTGCAAAATAATGATAATCAAGCAAAGTCCCTCATTAATGTTATAATATGTGAGTTTATGTCAGAACAGTTCAGAGCCCTGAGCAGACAACAGTATTTTGTTCTCCTCACTCTCATCATAATTCTGAAGTATCATTAAGTAAAAATTCAGGGTGAATTATCATGAAGGAAAACTTGATTGAAAATTAGAGGTAAAGTGAAGGTGTTCCTAATTCCCCTCAAATAATGATGGTATAAAGAAAGAAAAGACCTTATGAGTTAATTTTTAGTAGCAACTAATTGGAGCCACCATCTTCTGCTGGATGAGCAGAGTTATCTGAGTCATCATGCCCACAATACCCAACACTTATCCCTAAAGTTTATGACCAAGGTCTAGAAGATAATGATAAAAGGTGTCATTACACAAAACTGTAAAAGTTTCCAAACATTTTAACAAGCTGAATTTGACCTGGGCTAACTGACATAAGAAATAAAAATTCATGTGTAATTTGTTGTCAAAATTTACTCTGGCCTAATGCTCAACTAGTAGAGAACTAGTACAGAGGTCAAAAGCTGTAAAGTGATTTCTGTTCAGTACTTGGACTTGTTCTGTAAAATCATAAATCCCATTCAAAGTAAAAACCATAAATTCAATATCTGCTTCTGACAAGTCAAAGCTATCAAGAAACCCAAGTCAGGCTTCCAAAAATTATTATTTACACTTTTTAGGAAAAAATTTTTTGTTCAGAAGATTTTAATTCTCAGATACTTAAAAAGCCGTATTTCATATTTTTGTTCTATAAATAAATATATATATTTATCTTTAGTAGCTTTAATAGCAATAAAGTATACATTAAACATAAGTAAAAATAAACTTTACATATATTTAATAGTGACATAATGGCTTCTTTCCTCTGAAAAATCTTTTGTAAAATATTAATTTCTTAACTGTACCATTTCATAATGTTTTCTGTATTAATGCCCTCCAACAACACTTTCCTGTAACAACTCTGGTAGGCTATTACCTTTTCCTAATATCACTATGTGATAACATAATTAGCACATTCATTTTCTTTGACTTTGCTTCTTTGAAGATCTGAGCCACTGAATTAAGGTTTAAAGAAACAAAGGATGTTGGCAAAACTCCAGGACACTGCTGCCCCCTAGAAGAAAGTTTGAGCAGCACAACTTTCTGACTGTTAAAGACAAATCTTGAGAAACGGAGTCTGAGATCTCACACCCCATTTCAACAACCTAGTGTTGGCTGCACCGCTGCTTTTCTGGGCCCTCTTCTTATCTAAGCTTACGCACAGAGCTACCCATCACATGCTCAACTTAGTTCATAACACATTCCATGGCTCTGTCCAGAGATCCCTGTGAATATGTACAGTCATAAAAACAAAAATTTTCTCAGCTCAATAATATTTTTAAAATAATGAAGATGAAATTTGAAGCTGTAAAATGCATTAGTTTGAAATTTAAGGAACTACTGTAAACATTGCCCAGGTTTATGATAAGCTTGCATATCTTTGCTGGGGATTCAAAGTTTGCTCATTTGATCTTACAAAGACATCAGGGCAATTTCTTATCATACTCAATTTCTATAAGAGGAAACTGAAGCCTGGAGAGTTTAGGTGAAAGGCAAAAATGACAAAGTTAGTAAAAAGTATAATATTCATTCTTTACTTATTCAGCACATATAATGAAGTGCTTTCCTTTCATATGTCCCTTTTCTGTACTAAGCATTAGAAATAAAATGATGAAACACAGTAAGATTTCCCTCTACTTAATCCAGTTTATATGGAGGTGTTATACTATGAGCTCTTTCTGGCATTGCACATAGAAAAGGACACATCATCACTGAATGACAGAGGAAGCGACGCATGAACAGCTGTTATAGAGCCAATAAAACTAATATATTGCATTCTGGGCAATGGTTACAATGACAGTTTGTCTTTATTAGGATCAACGATGAACAAATTAAAAATAGAGTACTGTCAAACAGTAACACAAAACAGAATGCTCTAATTTTGTAAAGTTGTGTTATCTCCTTTAATTTGGTAATGCAGCAGAGCTGAAAAGGCACACTGGGAAATATGAAAATCAGGATCTCATAATTATGCAATACATTATGAATATGAATGCAGTTTCTCCAAGCAACCTAAGACAATGCTATAGAGGTTTTATGGAGCTTCTTGTGCGTGAGAATCTCTCTGTTCCCACAGACCCACTGTGCCTCTAGATTCTAAGATATTTCCATAGTACCCAGTACTGTATGTCTAAAAGGCTACCATTAGAGAAGATTCAGATAGTTTTTAAATGAGATGTCTAATAAACATCATCCACATTGGTAAATGAAGATAATGTGTAAGAAGAGTTTTTAAATGCAGACATATTAAGCACTCATCAAAAGTATCATATTCAGAAAGCAAGATTGTTGGAGGATTGTTAGAGGAATTTAACAAGCTTCTGTCAGGGCTACCAGCTCTTCCATTCTCTTAGGCTATGAGCACCACATTAAAATTTATGATGAATATCTTCAAAAACTCTTAATCTCTATCTGCCTTCATCTAGTCCTCTTCACCTTATTTCCTAATAAATTACTCTACTGATTCTGCATTACAGCTTTTTAAGGGATTTCCCATATTTTACAGAATTTTTCCAATTCAAATGGAAAATCATATGGAATGCATAATATCCCCATTGGTTTAAGGAAAAGCAGACTCAACAAGGTTAATAAGTCCAGCAAACGTTAGGTCTCAAATCATACATCTCATTCATGGAGATCCAGTTTCATTTGATCCAGTGCTCCTTGCCTTCACATACTACACTGCTCCTCCCACCCTAGCTGTTTATCTTCTGATGAAGTTTTACATCTATCAGAACTTCCTTCCCTCTAATCTTAGTAGAAGAAGAGTTTTCTTCTTATCTAGAAATCTACCCCCTGAGCCCCTGCTACAGAATCTGCTCCTGGCTCATAATGAGACACTGCTCTTCCTTGTCTATTCCCCATCCCGCCCCTCCACCAGATAATCATCAATTTTTGTCTTCTCCTTTGGAATTCTTTCATGCTCATATTTCCTCAGCTCTGAAAGAAGACACCCAAGTCTCCATTGCCTCTTTTAGATCTCATCCTATATTATTCCTTTTATCTAGTCAAGCTCCACAAACATGCAGCCTATACCCACAGTCTCCATTTACTTTCCTCTAATTGCTTCCATATGCTTCTGCAATCTGTGTCGTCAACAATGAGCTGAAATTTCTCACATCAGGGACTTGGCTAAATTTAATGACTTCAGTATCATTCTCTGGAACTCTCTACCACATAACTTAAGTGTTCTCCATGGATATTCCCTTACCCTCAGTTGAAAAAACAGGTTCTTATGCTGCTTACACCGCAGACTTCATTTCCTGATATGTCAATCTTGACCCCAAAAGTAAATGTAGGTCTAAAGTTTAATATCATACGCTCTTTTTCTTGCCAGTTAAATGATTATCCACAGAGTTGTATGTGATTTATTGGTTTAATTCTCATCAGTCGAGTACTGCCAATTACATTTTCAACATTAACGCTCCTTCATTCTTTCTAATCTACCAGGGGGGGAAAATGTATTTGAAATCCCTGTACTTATTTAAATTCAAAAAATTCTAAAATGAAAGAGTTCTTACTTTTTACACATTTGAATAAAAATATCTTCCTTCCCAATTTTCTTGTGTTCATTAGAGTCCTGTTGCTGGTTTATAAATTTATCATATACTTTGACTATTTTGTCTTTTTAAAAATTCTGTCCTGTAAATGCAAAAAAGTGCAAATATGAAACATTTAAAGCATCTCAAGATAATTGTGGTCAAATTTTGATTTACTTTTTTATTATTTTCTATTTCTGATATAATCAGGATCACTTTGTGCATTTTATATCTATAGATTTTTTCTTAGTACCATAGTGTAATTATTTTCAAAATAATCAAAAACTATTTTAAAAAGACAATTTCAGTGGCTGCCAAAAAAATCTCCATCATATGGATGAACCATGACTAACTAAAATGTTCCCCTAAGACTGAACACTTGTGTTATTACTGAGCTCATTCTATTTTCTTGGCGCTGTGTATTAAGGAAAGTACCACTTTTAAAACTTAGTTCATAAAATTTTTAACACAAAAATGTAAGATATTCAGTGAATTAATCTTTGTTATAGTTTCACTCTTTGCACATAATAATGAGTTTATTATTACTTATTATTTAGTCTTTGAGTAAGTAACTACTTATTTTATTATTTAGAGTTTGAGACATCTGAAAGTTACCAGACAATACAGAGAGGTGATAATCCAATTTTATTTTGTCCACTCCATTCTTCCACAGTGATAGATTTAGTGGTCTATATTTTTATTATTTGGGGATGCTGACTTCATATCTATCTATATATCTATATGTATAGGTACATCTCTGTAAGCTAAAAATTTTATTTCTAAACTCTTCAGCTTTATTATCACTTGGTTGATTCTTATGTGAACACTTCCTTGTTTTAATTAGAGCATAATATAATTACTTTCTTGATAGAACAACCTTTAATCATTATACATTTTTTTCAAAATCCATTAAGATTTTATAGCCTATATACTATTTCAATGAAGATTAGATTAATTGTATTAAATTAAAATAATTTGGTATTTGAATAGAATTCCATAAACATTTTAAATGAATATGAGAGAGCTCTATCTTCACAATATTTAGTTTCGCCATTCAAGTCTATGCATCTCTCAACTTAGAATTTAACGCACCGAATCATGTGTTTTTCCTTATGAATATCCTATCCATTGTGTGTAAAGTTGTTTCTCAGCTTGGGTGATGGTGTTTTTAATAGACAATTACTTATTGACTTCTTAGTATGTCCAGGCACTTTGCTAAGTGTATTGCAAACAATATTTTACTTCACTGTCACAACAATCCTGTGACATAGATAAGATTGCCTTACTTAATTTAACTGGTAAGAAAACTTAGACTTTAATAATAAATATTTTCAGGAACCAAAATGCAATAAGTGATAGAAACTAGACTCAAATCCAGATCGTCTAGCTCCAAAGTTTCTAATGTTTTTGTCAAAAAATATGATGATAACTCTGAGATGGAAACAGAGTTTACTTAAGGAAACAATCTAAATTCAACTTCTACTATGTTTTTAACAAATAAGTTACTTAAAATTTTTAAAATATCTTTTCATATTATTTGAAATAGTAATGTCACATCTTTTTATTTGACTTATTGGTATATTGTCATTCAAGGCCACCCCTGTGGTGTGTGGGATCCCAGAAAAATATACTTTTGCAGATCTCCAAAATGCACTACAAAATTCATGTGTCCATGCAGGATAGTGATTCATCGATGATCATTTACAATAATGAGTAGAGAAGAGGTAATTCCATATTTATTGTCTAATCAGAGCTTGTGGAGATTCTCAATAGAGTTAAAAAGGCACAGTCTATTCTTGTTCATGTCCAAGAATCATCTCTTCCTATTCTTTATGCATCATTTCTAGCTAATTCTTTATACAGTTCTTCAAGACAGAGGTGGCACCTGTTGTTAATCAAAAGCATTGGTTCTCCAGAATCTGTTTGTATTGAAATAATATAGATCTTCTTGGTCCTATGGTCCTTAATACCATTTAATTAATTCTGGTTACATCATTACTTGTGATGCTGGAGCATATACCCTGCCAACTACTAACATAAACAGTAGCTTCTCAAAAGTTGTTACTGTACTTTATTGGTGATTACCACAAATACACGTCTTCCTCAAAGTATGCAGGTAAAAGTAAATGACGATTTATTTCTGCTACTGCCGCTGCTAAGTCACTTCAGTCATGTCCGGCTCTGTGCAACCCTATGGACAGCAGCCCACCAGGCTCCTCTGTCCATGGGATTCTCTAGGCAAGAATACTGAAATGGGTTGCCATTTCCTTCTCCAGATTTATTTCTAGTCATGCTCAATTTACCTTTAGGATATTTATGGCATAAATATAGAACTATCTTCCAACCACGTCCTCTCTCGAGTAGTTCAGGCTGTTATCACTGCATTTCTAGAATGTGATTTCTTTCCATGCAGATTACATTCCTATCACCTACTCATTGCCATGAGCAAGAGGGGCCATGGAAGAAGTGAGATGAGCCATCATATTCATGCAAAGAATGGCTATGCTGTCTGTGGCACAGCTTAAGACCAACCAAGGAGAACACACACTGTTACAACATCAATTCAAAACAAAAGAGGAAGTGTGTAAGAAGGGTCTGATGGCATTGTAGAGCAACTGTTGCAAAGTCCAAGGAAGAGATAGGAGCAGCCACCCCAGGAAGGCTGTCTGACAGGTGGAGTGGAGTTTCCAGAGTGGGTGAGTGACTAGATACAAGTGATGACTAGTTCTAGGAGAAAATGCCTCTTTCTATCCTTACCACCTTTGGATGCTGTAGACTGGAAGTAACACCATGATCATAATACTGATGTACAAGAGCCAATGCCTGCTCAATGTTCATACTCAAGGATTGATGCTGAACTATGGGCTGTGAATTTGTCCTGTGTCCCATGGGAGTGAAAGTCACAGAAAATCAGCGTGTCAGTACAATTCTGAGAACCCAGTCTTGTTTGGTTCATATCACGCCAGTCAGCAGAGTGGTCTACTGCCAGGTCACTCAGATGGCTCTGATGCCCAGGCACAGGGACCTGGGATGACCTCATAGGCAGATGATCTATAGTTCCTTGGGGAATCTGATCAATCACATAGATGGGTCAGAGGGCACCCAAGAGACTATATAGATGGACAGATAGATAGATATGCCATATATGAGATACACACACACACACACACACACACATATATATACCATACACAAACATACATATAAAATATCTTGTTTCATTTTATATACATATATATGTATATATATTTATATGAAAGTCACTCACTTGTGTCTGACTCTTTGAAACTCCATGGACTATACAGTCTATGGAATTCTTCCAGGCCAGACTATTGGAGTGGGTAGCTTTTCCCTTTTCCAGGGGGTCTTCCCAACCTAGGAATCAAACTCAGGTCTCTTGCATTGCAGGCAGATTCTTTACCAGCTGAGCCACAATTCTTATGTATATTATATTTATATTTATAGATTTCCTAATAACCAACTCTCCTTGAATAATCTAATTTTCACAAAAATCTCTTTTCTATTAGAGAAATTTCTTTTTTGTAAGATTATGTTTGTCCTTGCACAAATCTGGATTCCAGAGTTCAAGTTTCCTAATGACTAGTCCATTTTTGTTCTTGATAGATTTCATTCATTTAAGGTATATTTATTTTTTACAACCTATATGTCATAATAATAATCGTCAACTTTTATTGAGCACTTAGCATGTAATGCTCATTGTCTAAACTTTATCATAGGTTAGCCAGTTTAATTTTGAAGCAAGCTTTTATTATTATGCATATAATATTATTATATAATAATAGTATTATTAGATATTATATAATTAACCATATTTCTCATGGTTAAAATGAGATTATTGAAGATGTTTATCACACATAATAGAGCTTGTAAATAGTGTAACCAGATAGTGAAACCAATTTAGTCTGAGTCCAGAATTCTGGAACCACTCTTAACCACTGTACATTGGAGAGATAATAACACTAAAAGAGATAGGATCTCTGTCCTAGGGAGCTTAAATTCTTGTCCAAGTTTCAAGAGGCCCAATAAAATTATACTTTTTTCCTGCCTGGATTCTAAATAAATTGGCATATAGACAAAGGATTCCAAAATGGAGGCTGAAAACATTATCATTTTTGTAAAGTTTCCATTGGAAGATATCTCAATTTGAAAATAAATTTGGTCTCCCAACCCAGGAATAAGCAGACTTACCCCCTCAGAAACGCAATGCTGGACCCAGATTTTGGGGTCATGGGATGAGAAAAGCAGAGAGGAAGTTCTGCTGCCTGTGGGATGTTCAGTCCTAAGAGGAAGAGAGAGGAACTGAGTCTAGTCTAAATTGTATTTCCCAATTTTGCCATCTACATAAGTCACTTCATTCTTCCAGGTGAGGAGATTGAAAGGAGGAAGAAAACGCAGAAGTGTTCCATTCAATTACAAGTACCAATTCTCTTCCTCTCTTTGCTCTCTTATCCTAACTGCTGCTTCTTGGCCACCTTCGTGTTGATTTATTTTTTGCAACTGGGAAACTATGCATCCTGGTCTTTTGTTACATTGTTTCTCTTTTCTTTCATTTCCTCATTGCATGACTGGATTCTTTCAGTGTGGGCAAGTAATGCTGATGATGAACTCTGTGAATTGTGGATGTGAGAGTAGAAGAAATACATTGATTTTGGATATATTATAACCTCGGATATGCAGATGACACCACCCTTAATTGGCAGAAAGTGAAGAGGAACTAAAGAGCCTCTTGATGAAAGTGAAAGAGGACAGTGAAAAAGCTGGCTTAAAGCTCAACATTCAGAAAATGAAGATCATGGCATCTGGTCCCATCACTTCATGGGAAATAGATGGGGAAACAGTAGAAACAGTGTCAGACTTTATTTTGGGGGGCTCCAAAATCACTGCAGATGGTGACTGCAGCCATGAAATTAAAAGACACTTACTCTTTGGAAGGAAAGTTATGACCAACCTAGACAGCATATTAAAAAGCAGAGACATTACTTTGTCAACAAAGGTCCATCTAGTCAGGCTATGGTTTTTCCAGTGGTCATGTATGGATGTAAGAGTTGGACTATAGAGAAAGATGAGCACAGAAGAATTGATGCTTTTGAACTGTAGTATTGGAGAATACTCTTGAGAGTATTCTCTGCAAGGAAATCAAACCAGTTAATCCTAAAGGAAGTCAGTCCTGAATATTCACTGGAAGGACTGGTGCGGAAGCTGAAACTCCAATATTTTGGCCACCTGATTTGAAGAACTTACTCATTGGGAAAGACCCTGATGCTGGGAAAGATTGAGGGTAGGAGGAGAAGCGGATGACAGAGGATGGGATGGTTTGATGGCACCACCAACTCAATGGACATGAGTTTAAGTAAACTCCAGGAGTTGGTGATGGACAGGGAGGCTTACAAAGAGTCGGACTCAACTGAGCAACTGAACTGAACTGAACTGAACTGAATGTTTTGTACCTGAAAGACACAAAAGAGTGAATCAAATAATTTTTGAGAAAAATAAATCAAACCAGTTAATCCTAAAGGAAGTCAGTCCTGAATATTCACTGGAAGGACTGGTGCGGAAGCTGAAACTCCAATATTTTGGCCACCTGATTTGAAGAACTTACTCATTGGGAAAGACCCTGATGCTGGGAAAGATTGAGGGTAGGAGGAGAAGCGGATGACAGAGGATGGGATGGTTTGATGGCACCACCAACTCAATGGACATGAGTTTAAGTAAACTCCAGGAGTTGGTGATGGACAGGGAGGCTTACAAAGAGTCGGACTCAACTGAGCAACTGAACTGAACTGAACTGAACTGAATGTTTTGTACCTGAAAGACACAAAAGAGTGAATCAAATAATTTTTGAGAAAAATAAAATGAATTCAAATATTAGTCATGAAATGAGCTTATAGTACATAATAGCTTTTACATGGTATTTTATTTAAAAATATAAAGGAAGAAAGGATACCGTTTATGATATTAACAAAATAAACCAGCTTGGAAAATTTTTAGTGAGAAATATTCTTTCATGTAGATTCCTAAACTTTCAACAAAAGAACCTAAAATGTATAAAAAATGGAAATATATATCTGGTTTGTGGGTAATCACAAACATTATTTTGGCTATGTCAGTTCTAAATTTAATAAATGTTATATAAAACAAAATAACTTGACTTTCTTGGGGGGGTTATGAAAGTAGATAAGAAAATAGAAGTGAAGCTTAAAAATTAAACTAAAAAATTAAACAAAGGAAAATTTCCAGGTATGTCTTGAGAAAGATTATTAATGAGGTATTATCTCTGATCTACATTTTAAATATTTAAAAATGACAAGTAACCAAAATGTTTGGTCTTTATCGACTGAAAGATCAATTGTTGATAGAATAAAAAAATAGATGTCTCATATATACATATTTACATCTATACATATATATATGGAGATTAGTACATGAAAGATATAAATATTATTTGTAAAGAAATAAGCATACTGGAACATGTTGGGCAAATGACTATACATTAAGTCAAAGAAGAGTTAAATTAAAAAATGAATTTGTCAACTGAACATGCTGTTATATAAAAACAACTTCAGAGTGATACAAATATTTAATTACCAAAAATAATAATATAAAAATTCTAGAAGAAACTGTGATAAGTGGGGAAGAAAGTTGACATAAAACCTAAAATTAACAAAGAAGGTGGAAAAACTAATAAACTTTACCAAATAATTATTTTAAGGTCAGGAAAATTATGGTGAGGTAAAAAATAGCAAAGTATGTGCAATACATGGGATTTAAAGGGCTAATTAGAATACAAAGAACCAGTTAAAAACAATACAAATAATGAAAGGGAATATAGCAAAGGATTCATACATAAGCAATACATACAAAAAGGAAGTGACAAGAAACATTTTAAAAATTGGCTTTCCTCCAGTGAGGAGTCAGCCTGCCTGACTTCAGGCTCTACTACAAAGCCACAGTCATCAAGACAGTATGGTACTGGCATAAAGACAGAAATATAGATCAATAGAACAAAATAGAAAGCCCAGAGATAAATCCACACACCTATGGACACCTTAGACANAAAGAAGAATGGAACTGGAGGAATCAACCTGCCTGACTTCAGGCTCTACTACAAAGCCACAGTCATCAAGACAGTATGGTACTGGCATAAAGACAGAAATACAGATCAATGGAACAAAATAGAAAGCCCAGAGATAAATCCACACACCTATGGACACCTTAGACAAAGGAGGCAAGAATATACAATGGATTAAAGACAATCTCTTTAACAAGTGGTGCTTAGAAAACTGGTCAACCACTTGTAAAAGAATGAAACTAGATCACTTTCTAACACCATTCACAAAAATAAACTCAAAATGGATAAAAGATCTGAATGTAAGACCAGAAACTATAAAACTCCTAGAGGACAACATAGGCAAAACAGTCTCCAACATACATCACAGCAGGATCCTCTATGATCCACCTCCCAGAATATTGGAAATAAAAGCAAAAATAAATAAATGGGACCTAATTAAACTTAAAAGCTTCTGCATAACAAAGGAAACTATAAGCAAGGTGAAAAGACAGCCTTCTGAATGGGAGAAAATAATAGCAAATGAAGCAACTGACAAACAACTAATCTCAAAAATATACAACCAACACCTGCAGCTCAAGTCCAGAAAAATAAATGACCCAATCAAAAAATGGGCTGAAGATCTAAACAGACATTTTTCCAAAGAAGATATACAGATGGCTAACAAACACATGGAAAGATGCTCAACATCACTCATTATCAGAGAAATGCAAATCAAAACCACAATGAGGTACCATTTCACGCCAGTCAGAATGGCTGTGATCCAAAAGTCTACAAGCAATAAATGCTGGAGAGGGTGTGGAGAAAAGGGAACCCTCTCACACTGTTGGTGGGAATGCAAACTAGTACAGCCACTATGGAGAACAGTGTGGAGATTCCTTAAAAAACTGGAAATAGAACTGCCGTATGACCTAGCAATCCCACTACTGGGCATACACACCGAGGAAACCAGAATTGAAAGAGACACGTGTACCCCAATGTTCATTGCAGCACTGTTTATAATAGCCAGGACATGGAAGCAACCTAGATGTCCGTCAGGAGATGAATGGATAAGAAAGCCGTGGTATATATATACAATGGAATATTACTCAGCCATTAAAAAGAATACATTTGAATTCGTTCTAACGAGGTGGATGAAAGTGGAGCCTATTATACAGAGTGAAGTAAGCCAGAAAAAAAAAAACACCAATATGGTATACTAACACATATATATGGAATTTAGAAAGATGGTAATGATAACCCTGTATGTGAGACAGCAAAAGAGACACAGATGTACAGAACAGTCTTTTGGACTCTGTGGGAGAGGGACAGGGTGGGATGATTTGGGAGAATGGCATTGAAACATGTATAATATCATATATGAAATGAATCACCAGTCCAGGTTCAATGCAGGATACTGGATGCTTTGGGCTGGTGCACTGGGACGACCCAAAGGGATGGTACAGGGAGGGAGGAGGGAGGGGTTTCAGGATGGGGAACACGTGTATACCTGTGCCGGATTCATGTTGATGTTTGGCAAAACCAATACAATATTGTTAAGTAATTAACCTCCAATTAAAATAAATAAATTTATATTTAAAAACTGGCTTTCCAAAAAAAAATAAATAAAATGAAAATTGGCTTTCCTGGTTATGCAAGTGACAGAGAGCAGATAGTGGGACTTCTTTGCTTCTATAACCTTGTGGACCCACTCCTGTAATAAATCTCATTGTTTTGATATCCATATCTATCCTAATGGTTCTTTCTCTCTAGAGAACCCTAATAGCCTTGTATTTAAAAACTTCTGTTCTCTCAAGTAGAAGCCTCATCGGCCACCCTGTGTTGCTTCTTTGAGGTCTCTGCTTCCCCTCCTTAGAATGTAGCCCTTGTTTTTAGACTCCAAGTTGCCTGCTAGATCTCCAGCCATCACATCCACTTTTCAAGGAACAGTATGGAGGGAGAGGAAGAAAGAACAAAAAATAGGTAAAGGGGACATGCCGGGACCATCTAAGGAATTTTCCTTGAAATTACACACTTTTATACTTACATTCATTGGCCCTTAATTAATGACAAGGCTATATTTAATGAATAGCAGGAAACTGGAAAATAGTCTTTTCATTAGGTACATAAAATACAGGATGCAATTACTAAAGAAGATGAGAAGAATGGATTTTGGAATATGTAACTATTATTTTGTCACTGAATAAATTAAATTAAGACTAAAGGCTATTCTGTTACAAAGGCTAAAATTTCATTATCCCAAATTATGTTCAGGCACTTTTCTAATACACCATATCAGAGATTTTTGCAAGAGACTGAAAAAAGACAATAAGAAATTCTGATCATAAAAGCTCAAACAAATTTGAGGACAAAGTAAAAAATCTTGCTCTCATTTTTGGCTAAAGAATACGAAAGTACTTTAAGAGAATTTAAGAAATGGAGTAAGTATAAAAAAATGTATTTAGGTTTAGCCTCATCAGAATGCAGTAACTTTTACAGAATTAAGATCTGTGAACCAGGGACTTCCCTGGTGGTCCAGTGTTTGGGACTTTGCCTCCCAATGCAGGGTAGGGAGGGGGTGTGCAGGTTCCATCTCTAGTTGGGAAGCTAGGATCCCACATGCCCTGCTGCAGCCAAAGAGCCAAGACGAGGAACAGAAATAGTGTTGTAAAAAATTTAATACAGACAGGAAAAAAAAAAAGACCTGTGAACCTGAACTAATAGGGAAACCTCTAGGAAGAGTGAATTTTAGTACTGTACATTTAACATATCAGGGGAGGAGGATGGTAGAAGGCGCCTATGTCTACCGTATCCTCTCTCAGAAACTGGCTCTTGAGAGTTTCAAAGCAGTGCTAGACACAGTTGCCCAACCTTACATTTGCTTTTCTTTCTAAGTTGACTTATTCCAGACTCTTTTAATGTCTTCCCTACCCACCCCTCCAGCTCTGAGTCCCTAGCATTTGGTTCAGCATTCAGGTGAGATTTGTCTAGTAATACAGCTATAACCATTTCTTCCGAAAAGTCGTTTAAGTTCTGTGCCCAGTTGCTGCTGCCAGTGACTCCCTTTCCAAACTGAAGTTGCTATTGAAGGTTTTGAAGTCTGGGCCCCTGGGGTTGGGAAGGAACAATTCCACAAGCTTGTGCTTCTGCTGAGTTAGCCATTTCTCCATTTTTGACATCCATAAAGTTTGGGGGAATATTCTATTAGAGCAAGGGGAAAACCTGCAGACCGAGTTACAATAACCAAATCACCTTGACTCACCCCCAGTAATGAGTGGTTTCCATCTGCTCCTCTAGAATTTCTTTCGTGGTTCTGAATTCAGAAGAGAATCTGGGCAGTGGACCTCACGCTACTTACCTGGACTTCTGTCTAATGACTTGAATCTAGAGATTCCCTGGGGCTTTCTGGCACATACAGAGCTTACCCCCCTTTGAGATTTGAGAAAGCATAGTTCCTTCCTCTGATGTTCAAGAGACCCCTAACAGGACAGACTCTCTCAGAGGCAACCTCTCCTCACTTGTACCTGATCAGGAAAAGCTCTGCTTGCCAATATCTTGAAGCCTGAAGCCATCTACATCAGGAAGACACAGTAGTTTTGTGAGGCTCACGCTCTGTCTCATTCTCTAATCTTTCTCAGGCTTGCACCTTCCCTGAGGTCCCTGTAGCCTCAGTTCTACTTGCCAGCCTACCTGTGTCTGCTCACTAGCCAACATTCAAGCACCGCTTTGCGAGATCTCATGATTAAGGTGAAAGCATTTTGTACAGGCAACAGAAATTGAAATCCAACCACAAAACTGGAAAAACCCAAGCCAAAATATTCTGTTTGTCCATACCCAAAGGCATGGCCATACCAAAAACCTTGTTTCTTTGTTTATACTTGCTTCTATTTTGCTTTATAAAATTTTGCTCTCTAAAATTTTGCTCCATATAACTTCTTTCTTAAAAGGAAGTCTGGCCTAAGAAGGAAATGATGGATTTTGTAAGGGGGTCTAACAAGTCAAAAGTATGAAAAGGTATCAGATGGCAGTTAATATCATTCTTATTGTAGAAGATGCAGTTTCATGAGAAAAGTAAGTGGGTTTATGGATTGTACTCCACAATTAGGCAGATTTACTCACCAACACAAGAACAATGCTGTGAAGTTTCCCTAGGGAGGCGCATGGTTGTAGGCAGCCCACTCCCAAGGGAGGAAATAAACTGAACAAGATACTTGGGCTGTATTTTCCAAATTTACAAATCAAAGACTCCTTTCATCTCCCATAAGGGAGAATGAGTAAAGGAGCATTCTGAGTGCTGAATCACAGGTCAGGAATGTCATATTTCTTTAATTCTCTATACTCAGAAGAACACATCAGAAATAAAGATTCCTGCTCTTCACCCAGTAATTTTATTTGGCCAAATATTAAATAACCAATAAAGTTATTTACTTAAAATTCCCCAGAGAGCTAATATAAATTTTAATAAAGGGCTTGATCTATTTCTCCATCAGTATTTCTCAATGGGGACAATATTTGCAATTTGAAGGGGACAATATTTCAGTGTGCAAAACTGACCTCACATTGTGGATCATTTAGCATCCTGGTCCTTGAGCACCAAAAGACAGCAATGCCCAGTGCATTGCTCACTAGTACAATACAAAACACTTCTACATTTTCTTAAATATTTTCTAAGTGGTGATATCTCCCCCAACAGCACCCCACCTGCTACAGGTGACATATAAAAATTCTCAGAGTAGAAGACTCCACTATGAGTCCTGAAATATGAGTAAAAATTGAATTACTGGAGAAAAATAATTATTTTCCAAGCAGAGGAAACATGTTGGATGCCCCTGAGGTCCAGAAAAGCATGGGCATACCAAAGAACTCAAAGAACACCTCTGAGCTTGGAGTTGAGACAGCGTTGGAGGTGCTGCAAAGAAGGCTGGTGATACATGCAGGGACCCATGTCTTTATTGGGTCTTCATTAGTGTACAATACATGCAGTGGTTTAATAAGGGAATGGCGTGTTGAGATTTTTGTTTTAAAGTCATTTTATTGCATAATTTTCATTCACAATAAGTTCATTTTAGTTAATACTCACTGCACTAACTTGAACACCTTTCTAATTCATAGGACTTTTTTCTTTTGTGTATATACATGACTTTTTCTTTATTTGTTGACGGGATTTTCTTTTGCACAAAGAATAAAAGCATTTTATATAAAATGAAAACAAAGCATCTTTTAATTACCCATGCCTTCATTCTTCATTGATTTTCTCACCATGTTATTGCACATGAGATGTAAATAAATCCAATTGTTCCATAACACATACTGCATATGAGCCTCGTTCTCACACTGCTTAGTCTTTAAAACTTCAGGAGAGAAAGCTTCATAGATCTGCTGATGAAGGTGTTTAGTTAATTAACAAACAGAGTGAAGGGAGGTTTCCTTTTGTTAAGGACATCTCTTCCTTACTGGGAGCTTGAAATTGGGGTCAGTGGCTTTCCTCCGGTGTCCCTGCTTACTTCCTGCTTAATGACTTTATTTGATCTAGCCTAAACTTCTCTCCCTCTCCTGGAGAAGGAAATGGCAACCTACTCCAGTATTCTTGCCTGGAGAATCCCCATGGGCAGAGGAGCGTGGTAGGCTACAGTCTACGGGGTCGTAAAGAGTTGGACATGACTGAGCAACTTTACTGCTTCACTTCTTCAAAGTAATAAAGAGTTGTCTTAATGGTGTATTTCTACAATTCCACCCTACAGACAGGTCCTTTAAAGTGCTGACAAAAAGAGAAAAAAGAAATCATAGAAAACATGCTGCTGCTGCTAAGTTGTTTCAGTCGTGTCCACCTCTGTGCGACCCCATACACGGCAGCCCACCAGGCTCCCCCATCCCTGGGATTCTCCAGGCAAGAACACTGGAGTGGGTTGCCATTTCCTTCTCCAATGCATGAAAGTGAAAGGTGAAAGGTAAGTCGCTCAGTCATGTCCAACTCCCAGCAACCCCATGGACTGCAGTCCACCAGGCTACTCTGTCCATGGGATTTTCCAGGCAAGAGTACTGGAGTGGGTTGCCATTGCCTTCTCCATAGAAGATATAATTGCTCCCAAACTATGATGAAAGAGACTGAACATTTTACATTTCTTCATTTAAACATTTAATGGTGAAAAATCCACTTTATTTTTAAGACAAGAGAAGGTGATTAACCAAGTAACAATATACAACTTTATACACTATGCATGTGGAGAAGAAAATGGCAACCCACTCCAGTACTCTTGCTTAGAAAATTCGACAGATGGAGGAACCTGGTGGGCTACAGTCCATGGAGTCACAAAGAGTCAGACATGACTGAGAGACTTCACTCACACTATGCATGGAAAAATCCTACTTAATGCTGCTTGTAGAAGTAAGTCATTATGTTCAATGGAGGGACTATAATTTCAGTATACCTGGTATACCATAACTAGTTCAAGGTTACTTTTTTCCCTCTACTTAACTAAATTCATTCTAATTATCCATAATACTCTTATACTTTCAGAGTCCTCCTTTTACTCCTAAGTGATGAATTAGAATCAAGATTTTCCCAAAATGTACAAAGCTGTTTTCAAATAAATACCTGACATAGCCTTCAGTGTTCATTATATCAGTTTCTAGGAAACCAAACACATAATTTTGCAGTAAATTTAGGGTCTAAGCCTAAAGTATTTTAATTCTCAACATATGCTTTCTACATAGTAATTATGCAGCATGTAAAAACATAACAAAACATGCACTTTGGATTTCTTATTTTAAGATGGTTTCATATTGTAAAGGAAATATCTAAAACTGCATCGTGCTAAATAGATGGCTAAAACCATCAGCAAATGAGATTCATGGAAAATATAAGCAATTATTTTGTCTGAGGAATGCTTCAATGCAATTCCATACACTGTTTTCCTGAGAATGCTGAAAATATAACATATTCAAAAGTTTGTTCACTCAATAATATTAACTGAGAGGATCTATATGGAAGAAGATGTAACCAGAGAGAGATTCTAGACTGCAAAGTCTTTGGATTTTACTTGCCATAAACAGGGGCTACTGGAAAGTTTCAGGAGAGTGACCACAGAGCAAATGCTGTGAAGCAATTATCCTCATTAAAAAATAAATTTCAAAAGAAGTACATCTTAAGTATATTTAAATTGTTACTTATAGTGAACTGTAAATATTAAAGGTAAATTAATAACAATTGAAAGACAATCATAGTACTTATATATTTTCATTTTGTGCTGAAAATATGCTGAGAACTATACTCTGTTACTATTTAACAGAGGAAATTAGACAAAAATATTTTTTAAATCTTTTTTTTTCAATAAGAGTAACAAACACCATAACCTTGATTTGTGACAGCTACATTTTAAGAAAGATGGATTTTTAAATAAATGCTCCCCACATTACTTATTAATTAAAACTACCATTTGAACACTTTCTATGTGCCAAAAACTATTCTATGAACAAGGACTTTTCAGTTTAGAAAAAGAATAAAAAATGATTATTCAGATGTAATGTAATACGACTTTAAAAGAGGTACTCATCAGAGCATGTGGGAGCTTAATATTTTGAGTGGTTTTGTCATGGGAGAACATTTTCCAAGATTCAGGCTGATTTTGAGAAAAACAAAACAAAACAATTTATCCAAATGCAGTATGTGTGTTTGTGTGTATGGGTGTTAAGCAGGGTAAGAAGGAGTGGGAGAGAGAAAGTTAGTGGAAGTGAGAAAGGAAGAGTGTCTTAGAGTGAACAATGTACACAAAGCATGGAGGACTGTAAACATATAATGTAACATTTACTTGGGCTTCCCTGGTGGCTCAGAGTTTCAAGAACTGAGTGTCAGGGAAAGAGGCAAAAGTTGCAAATGATATGTGAGGAAACTTCTATTACATACCAGGGAATTTGGAATGTTCTAATCTTAAATGATTTGATGAGCAATATAATACTAAAAGGTCTTCCCTGGTAGCTCAGCTGGTAAAGAATTCACCTGCAATTCAGGAGACCCAGTGCAGTTCCTAAGTTGGGAAGATCCCCTGGAGAAGGGAATGGCTACCCACTCCAGTATTCTTGGGCTTCCCTGGTGGCTCAGATGGTAAAGAATGTGCCTGCAAGTGGAAGACCTGGGTTGATCCCTGGGTTGGAAAGGTCCTCTGGAGGATGGCTTGGTAACCCACTCCAGTATTCTTGCCTGGAGAATCCCCATGGACAGAGGAGCCTGGTGGGCTACAGTATATGGGGTCACAAAGAGTTGGATATAGCTGAGCAACTAGGAATAGCAGCTGCATGGTACTAAGTTAAAATGACATGATAATATTTGCACTTTGGGGAGCTCATTTTGGCCTTATTATGTCTTTGATAGGACAGCCAAGAAGGTGAAAGTTCAGTTAGAATATTCAATCAGGCCCATAAGAAACAGTACGGACTTTAATTAAGACAGCTTGGTAAAAGGGATAGAAAATGATGGACGCTGCTGAGAAATGTCAAAGAGGCAAAACGGACAAGACAATGTGCCAGAATGGGTGGTGGTGGGGGCAGGAGATGTCAAACTGGACATCTAGATTTCCAGCTTATTCAACTAGGTGTGTGGTGGTGTCATTAACTGAGATAGGAAACAAGAAGGGCAGAGAAAGTTTCAAGCTATAAGGTCAGAAAAATTAAGGATTTGATTTTAGATATGTTAAATCTGAAGTGCTGTGAAGCAGTTAAGTTGTTTGGTGTGCTTCATGTCTCAGGATAAAGATCTGAGCCGGAAATACAGATTTGAGTTTTAACACTGTGGGCATGTCAATGACTGGAGCTGGAAATATAAACAAGAGTTTAACAGCATAGGCATTGACACTATAAGAAAGATTAGATCACTTACTAAAGTGTGTTCCATAAGCAAGAGAAGAAGACCGAGGCTAAAAACCTGAAATAATGGGATAACCAGTATTAAAAGGGCAGGAAAGGGAAGAGGAATCCTGAAGAAAAGACAAAAAATGAGGGATGAAAATTGAAGAATATGTGGCTCTACAAACTAAAGAAGATAGTATCAAAAAAAGGGAGAAGAATGGACACAGTCCCATGCAATAGGGAGGACAGGCAGGACAGGGTCAATTTTCCTTAAGGGAGAATTTTGTATTTATGATTCCATCTTCTCTTACAGTTTGTTCTGTCTCACAGAATGCCTAGGACATTATATATCATCATCAATTTGAATGATGATAAGTATAGTCTGCATCACTTTAAGGCAAGCATTTTTAAACACCTTAATGATATATACTTTGCATATGTGGCATAAATGTATTAAAATAATTTCTGACTTTTAAACCTGCATATATATAATTATATAATATTGTAAACTATAATATCATATAAATATAATATATATATATATTAGTTCTGACCCTTAAGTGAAGTCGCTCAGTCATGTCCAACTCTTTGTGACCCCATAGACTGTAACCTACTAGGCTCCTCTGTCCATGGGATTTTCCATGTAAAAGTACTAGAATGAGTTGCCATTTCCTTCTCCAGGGGATCTTCCCTTGAACCTGGAAAAATATACACAGTATATCCATGACAGGAGAGGCTAGTAACATTAAATGTTTCTTATTACACATGATTCTCCTCATTGCTATACTATGATTTTTCACATTTACTCCTTATATTCATCTATGTGAGTATTCTTTAATTTTATGGTACAAATAACGTAATTTTAGAGACTGAATATTCCCTATTTACTTATTAAATAAACATTAACTACAAATTGCTAATTGTTTGATCAGACTTCCCTGCAGATAATCAGGAAGTTCTGACTCATTTGATAATATAAAATAAAGTATCAGCTAATATGCTTAGTGTAAACTTCATTAGCATTTTAAACTAAGTACTTGCATTTTGCTTTTTAAAAGATTTTTAAACCTGCAGGGGTTATTCCTAAAAGTATTGTTAGTAGGATTGCAAGTGACTGTTTTCTTTTTGATCTTATTTGGTTCTCAACACTGTTACTCTAGATTTGGGTGAGGGAGCTACAGAAGACATTTTAAGATGGAGTTGCAATCAAGGTTTGTAACTTCTGGTGTCAAAATGACTGGTTACAAGAGCAAAACAGGCTGGGTGTAACTTAACAGGCTCTGGATGAAACCAGTGTACCAGGAACTAATGTCCAGCTGAAGAATAAGAAGGAGCTATCTTTAAATGCTGGAGAAGGCGATGGCACCCCACTCCAGTACTCCTGCCTGGAAAATCCCATGGACGGAGGAGCCTGGTGGGCTGCAGTCCATGGGGTCGCTGAGGGTCGGACACGACTCAGCGACTTCCCTTTCACTTTTCACTTTCATGCATTGGAGAAGGAAATGGCAACCCACTCCAGTGTTCTTGCCTGGAGAATCCCAGGGACGGGGGAGCCTGGTGGGCTACCGTCTATGGGGTCGCACAGAGTCGGACACGACTGAAGTGACTTAGCAGCAGCACTCTTTAAATGCAGGCAACATTTGCTTTCTGCATGCTATGTTTTAAAAATAATGTACATGAAATGCAGTCACTAATGGTTACTCCTGAGAATAGGAACATAATTCATGTTCATACATAATGCCAAATATTAGACATGAGGTTTCTGTCTTTAACATCAACTTCGATCTTCTGTACTTATGTCATGCTTGGTTTTTCTCACGGATTTTGACATTTGGTATTTTAATTAAATAATGCCTTTCTTCACTCAACATGAAAAAAAGTTTGACTATGTAATTGCAGGTTTCCATTTTATTTTCATTGTTTATATTACCACTTCATTCTAATTGTATATCTTGTAGAAAGAATTATAGGAATAGGTCTGAAATGATTATAGTGGCATTTAGGTTAAATAGTGGAGAACATATTTTCCAAGTTTAAAAGCACATTCAGTTCTCCAGAGATTGGAGATACAGAGTATTGTACTAAAATGGGTGTCACGCTCTCTGATTTGCTATTGTTATTACTATATTTTTCCTCAAAAATTTTAAAAGGACCAAATTAGATATATTCCTGAAAGAAAACATTTTAAACATAAATTTAAAACATTCTAAATATGCAAAGACAAAATTTGGAATATATGTAGCCTTTAAGACATGCATGTCTGATTTCAAAATGCCTGATACTTATCCTGGGCTCAAGGCAGCCCACCAGGGTCCCCTGTCCCTGATATTCTCCAGGCAAGAACACTGGACTGGGTTGCATTTCCTTCTCCAATGCAGGAAAGGGAAAAGTGAAAGTGAAGTTGCTCAGTCATGTCTGACTCTTTGCGACCCCACGGACTGCAGCCTACCAGGCTCCTCCATCCATGGGATTTTCCAGGCAAGAGTACTAGAGTGGGTTGCCATTGCCTTCTCCATTTCTATAAAGGGTCCTTATAAAGGCTGTGGGTGAAGGATAAAGAATGAGAAAGCATTTGTCTACTTTAGTCAATCTACTTCTGAGTCTAATTGTGAAGAAATGGGGAAAGGTCTGCTTTTTAGTTCCCAGGATGGAGTATGTTATCATCTACTGGTGATATTTAAGTCCCTTTCTGAGATTGAAGTTAAGAATGAGAATTTGTTTCATTAGAAAATGATGCATTTAGGGATTTCTTCCCTAGAGCATTTCAAATTTCAATGTTTAATACTTTGGTTTAGGATTTGTGTGGACTGGGCTTCTTTTCCTTGGCTTCCATCATAAAACATAGGGAACATGTCCTTGGATTTTTCCCACTTTCTTTTTCATTCCATCCTTCTTTGCCCTGTATCATCCAGCTTTTTCTAGACTGTCTCAACTCTAGGAATTGAAGAATCTCACTACTCAAACTTGTCCAACTCAAGCCTCTGTCCATCTCAGTTTTCAAAGGCAATCATATTCATGCCTAGGACATCAGCGGGTGGATGGAATTGACAATCTAACAAGCCCAGGCTACTCCAAACCCAGCAAGCTGCAGAGGTCTATTATCTATCCTCCCTTTTCCCAGCCTCCCAGTCACGAGGACTTGCCAGAGGAGTGGATTTCTTTCCCATTCACTGATCTCCTGCTGCAATAAGACCCATTCTATGAAGCATAGACTGTTTGGCTATGGTTTTTACAACCTAACTCTTGTCTCAGTTTTTCTATAGGGATTATTTCTTGTATATATAGCCAATGCCTATGGGTTTGCTTTGAACAGGAGTAGAGTTTCTGGAATAAAAAAAAGATTTTGGCTTCCTGATTCTTCAGAATGAGACACTGTTGTTAAAGATTCCTGTCAAAAAGTCCCATATTCCAACTTCCAAGATTGAAGGCCATGGTTAATAACATAACCCTGGATGATCCCTAGTCCACTCTGCTTTATTAGCCATTATTTAACTTGGCAGCACCCTCACACCTTTGCCAGTACTCTAGGTGAGGTAGCCCTCCACCACTGCCCCATGTGCACTCCTAGTTTATTGCCTACATTATACCAGAATATATTCCCTGGTGGCTCAGATTGCAAAGAATCTGCCTGCTATGGAGGAGACCCAAGTTTAATCTCTCAATCGGGATGATCCCCGGGAGAAGGGAATGGCAATCCACTCCAGTATTCTGGCCTGGAGAGTTCCATGAACAGAAGCGCCTGGAAGGCTTACAGTCCATGGGTTTGCAAAGAGTCAGACAGGTCTGAGTGACTAACACTTTCACTGGCTCTGCCATTGTCAGCCACTGGCATTTTTAATAAGAGATTAAGAACTAGCTAAAAGAGCAAACTAACAGGACATAAACATAGTTACTCCATTGATAGCCTGAAGTCATACCTACTAAAAATACACATCATTTAAGATTATAAGCTCTTAATATAACAGTAAAAGAATGGCCTTCTTCAAAATTTATCTCCATCTTCCCTCATTTCAGCCCCTAGAGAATTCCTCACAATCTTCTTCCATCAAAAATATGAAGACTTTTCATTTCTTCACACTTCAGCACACATCATCACTGTTTTTCTCCTATCACCAAGTTCTACTCCATAAACACTGGGCATGATAAAGTCTAGAATCTTCTCCAGAGGGTCTACCTTTTAAAAATAGGCTTGGGCTCAGAGAAATCGATTGGTCCACTTCGGTGATTGCTATCCAAAGTACTAACCACGTTCTATTCATCTATGCTTCATTTTCTTACGGCGGCACCTTTACAAACTCACTGGTGAAAAGAGTTGAAATGAATACTGCTTTATACAGTGGAGAAAATATAAATAAAACAAAGGTTAATGAATTCCTTAGAAATATCTATCTACATTTATATATACTATATATCTCCATTTATATATATGTATGTATATATCTACACTCATATAGATAAAGCTATATTTCAAAAAATCGGGAAGAATATGTATTAATAGTCACTGCTTATTAGCAGAAATAACAATCTTATCCATCAGATGATCATTGCCAAACTCACAATCCAAAGGACTGTGCAAAATAATAAGTTATTGATCACAGATTAGAATCTGGACTAAATTCAACTAGAAAGGGTGCCTAGAAGCAATTTTTCCCTTGATCTCTATTCCACTTTCTTTGGCAACTCCGCTGCTCTGGCCTCTGTGCCATAATTCCATACTGCTGCAATCCCTTGAAATCAAGGATAGAGTGATAAATTTATGGTTTCAACCTGGTGCAATAGAGGATTCCTACATTCTTCAAGCTGGAACAAACACAAGGTTTTCTCAGCTGGCACAGCACTAAAGAATCTGCCTGCAATAGAGGAGACATGGGTTTGATTCCTGGGTGAGGGACATCCTCTAGAGAAGGAAATGGCAGCCCACACTAGTATTCCTGCTGGGGAATTCCCATGGGCAGGGGAGCATGGAGGACTACAGCCCTTGGAATCACAAAAGAATGGGACATGATTGAGCAGGGGGAGACTGATATACCAAAAACAAAACAAAACAAAACATCCCAACATGACAAAGGAAAAAGCACCACCAAAAATAATGACAACAGAGCTTCTCCGTTCATGCTGGTCACCTGCCTCTGATAACATTACATTAACTTGATAATATCACATTAACTTGATAACATATTGTTCTAAAAGTCTTCTTCAGTGGATAGAGGGGACAGAATATGGAAAAAAGAGTGAATAAGGCAGTAGGGCAGAGGACTCTTCAATCATGTTTCTCTCTCTCATCATTCTATCTCTTTCTCTATGTTTACATGTAAATAATACAGTGAGAAAACATGAAATACAAATAACATTAAAGTTGCATTTTATGTTTGTCTTTCACTGTCCTTTTCTATGCAGTGGGGTAGTCTTGCCCTTCCTTCTGATGCAATTCGTGTGTGTCAAACTACCTTTTGTCTCACAGACCATCATATAGTCATGGTTAGTCAAGAACAGGGTCCTAATTTTGGAACTTATGATGTCCATGATATGAATAAAAATTTTACCTTAGTTTATCATTAATCTACTTTTCAGGCTCTCTGTTAGTCAGTATGGTATCTCTGTGAAATCAGTAAAAAATACCCTTTTCTCTTAGCATACCAGAATCCTCTGCCAGGGCTTGGCCAATGGCACACTGGCTCAGTTTCAGCTTCATCTCACCCACTCAGCGGATTTACAGTACACTATGATCAAAGTTGAGAGTAAGCTCTGAACAGTCCTATAATCACATAGCTGAGCCCTGCATCCTTCCCAGAGCAGGAAGACGGAGGCAGAGTGCTTTTGCTATGCACTTTCTTCCTAGTCTTCTCTTCTCTCAACAAACTAGCAGCTGTTTCTCTTAAAGGTCAAAAATATGGAGGAAGGAAAAACAGTAAAGAGTAAAACAGTGCTTATTTATTTGGGCAACTCTGCACTCCAACCATAATAATGGTTAAAAGATGGCTCATCTTCTTGTGAGGTTTCCAGGAGCCTTAATAGTTTCCATGCTGAGCCCCTTTCTCCTGAAGTTCATTTAATCTTGCCAGATGTTTTCTATTCTGTGTGGCCATTTGAATGCCAGGGCATGCTAGGTCTCCACCCTTTTTCTGCTGAGGTCTTCTTGCCCCTCCATGAAGCCCTCCTAAGTGGGATGCACAATGGTGCCCCCATGCTTCTTCTTCCAGGTGGCTCTCTCTTGTGGCCCAGAAAAATATATGCATCTCTTGCCTAGACAAACTGTAGGACTTCAGACCACCAGATCCCAGTGGAGCAGCACCCTCCTCACTTAGCTACTAAGCACTTACTTTTCTTGCCCTCTAAATTTCCCAGGCAAAAGTCAAATCCCAACCTACAGCCCATTTCAACTTTCACAGTCAGGATTCATGCTCCAAACCTCTGTGCCTGCCAACTTCAAGGAATACATTTCAAAGTCTCTAAGCATCCCTTTCTGAATATTTCTAGCTAGCCTTAGCACTAGAAGATAGCTAAATCTTCATCCTCTCATACAAAAATGCACAAGATATAGTGAGAAACCACAGAAGTGCAACCACTGTATCCAAATAAATCTCATTAATCACTTCACAAAATAATTATTCAGTGATAATGATCTTTTAGATTTTCCAGATGGATATAGGATTCAAAAGCATGAAGCTCTTGAATGCCTTTGAAATTCTATACAAGTTACTTTGTCTCTTTAAGTTGGCCCCTCAAACCGGTGCTACTGTCAAAAATGAGACCAAAAATGTCCCATTTTTACTTACCTGTTAAATATACATGGCATATGTGTCAGTCAAGAAATAAAAAATAACCTCCAAAGCTCAGTGGCTTAAAGAAAGAAAGGTTTCTACCTGTTCCTATTGTGCGATCATCAGTCAGAGCTCTAGTCTGCACTGACATCGTCGTCCCTCTGTGGACTGACAGTCCAATCACTACCAAGAGCATCGAGAGCTTCAGGGGCAGAGGGAACATTGAACATGGCACTGCACATTCTAGTCTTATTATCCTGCAGAAAAAAGTGATGTGGATGCACTTGAGTTGAACGGGCAGAGAAGCATAATTCTCCTGCAAGGAGGACACAGGTGAGAATTTCGTTTTATACTGTCTCAGCACTCTAGCCACTCTAGTCTTGAAGGGAAACTAAAGAGGAATTCAGTCACTGGTTGAGACAGAATATATCTAGTTATATGACAGAATATATCTAGTCCCTGGTCATACAACAGAATAGCAAATGGTCAGATATGAATCAGGAAGAAAAACTTCACTCATCAATTCTGTCTTGGGGCTTACATATCTGATGGACCAGATACTTTAAGGTCCTTTTGCAAAATTTCCTTGCTTTTATACATTATAAACACACTTATTTCAATGATGGTGCTGCCTGAGTACCTAACAAGGTTAGGGAAAAACATATAGGCTAGAGGGAAAAAAATAAGGTTGGGGGAAATGTATAGGCCGAGGAAAAAAATAATTATTACACACCTACTATGAGAAAGACATGGTCATAGTCACTTTACAAAGTTAACATGGTTAATTCTTCCAAAAAATCTTGTGAAATAGCAGTTACCATCCTGTTTACATATTAAGAAACTGAGGGTCATAGGGATTAGATGATTGCTAAAGACTGGTCATTAAGACAGAGCTAGAATTCAGGTATTTGATCCTCCCATTAGACCACCAATGGTTGTTTTCCTGGGCTATACTCTCTTTTTTGATATCCTAATATTGTCCTAAGAAGACTCTTGAGAGTCTCTTGAATGGCAAGGAGATCAAACTAGTCAATGCTAAAGGAAATCAACCCTGAATATTTATTGGAAGGACTGATACTGAAGCTGAAGCTCCAATATTTTGGCCACCTGATGTGAAGAGCCAACTCATTGGAAAAGACCCTGATGCTGGGAAAGATCAAAGGCAGGAGAAGGAGGTGACAGAGATGAGATGGTTGGATGGCATCACTGACTCAATGGTCTCCCATTAGACCACCAATGGTTGTTTTCCTGGGCTATACTCTCTTTTTTGATATCCTAATATTGTCCTAAGAAGACTCTTGAGAGTCTCTTGAATGGCAAGGAGATCAAACTAGTCAATGCTAAAGGAAATCAACCCTGAATATTTATTGGAAGGACTGATACTGAAGCTGAAGCTCCAATATTTTGGCCACCTGATGTGAAGAGCCAACTCATTGGAAAAGACCCTGATGCTGGGAAAGATCAAAGGCAGGAGAAGGAGGTGACAGAGATGAGATGGTTGGATGGCATCACTGACTCAATGGGCAAAGCTCCGGGAGATGGTGAAGGACAGAGAAGCCTGGCATGCTGCAGTCCATGGGGTCACAAAAAGTCAGACACAACTGAGTGACTGAACAAGAAGAACAATATTGTTCCTAGAGGATTCCTTAGACTGTGCTTCCTAACCAGGATTCAGCAAATCAACTTATATATGGCAAGGGGATTTTTGTTTTGGTGGGAGTGGTTATTTTGTTTTTAAACATGGCCCAGTCTACTTTATTAGCCAGCTGATCAGAATTTTACTATTCAGAAAACTACTTGTTTCAATTTGGAATATGCAGAGCCATCATATACTCTATATTTTTTTAAGAGAAGAATTATTGAATAGAAGTGGGTAGGAGGCTAGGAAACAAGATTCCAGCTGACTAAACCTGCTCTCCTTCATATGCTTTGAGAGCCATAGGCCTAAGTGAAGAATTAAATCATGAAATTTTAGAATTAGAAGGGAACTTGAGCTCATATGGTAAAATCTCCATATTTAACAGGTAAGATAATGAAAAGTTAAGTTCAAAGACCATTAGTGGTTAGGGTAGTTATCCTACAAGATGGCTATGAATGATCCTTATCTTCTAGCATTTATGCCATTGTTTAATCCCCTCTCATACTGAATCAAAGCTTACCTCTAAAATCAAGATAATATGGTAGATGTGATGATATATAATATTCAAAGCTGGGTTATAAAGGCACTGAAGATTTTGGTTTGATCTCTTAGATCACTTTCTTCACATAAATGCAGTCACCATGTTGTAAGAACACTCAAGAAACCCCATAGAAAGCATCCATTCTGTCAGAACCAATTAGCCCTCTATGTGCACGAACCACTTTAGAAAAGATTTCTCCAGCCTACTCCAGACTTCAGATGAGTGCTAGCCCAGTTGACATCTGAGTACATCTCATAAAAGACCTTGAACCAGAGCTACCCAAATCAGCTACTGGCCAATTCGGGCCTACTATCCCAACCTTATGAGATAGTAAATGACTACTGTTGTTTTAAGTCATAAGTTTTAGGATGATTTGTTATGCAACAACAGAAGACTAATGTAGAGACTTACTCTAAGACAGACAGGTCTTTGCAGGGGGTATATAAATAGTTTCTGGTCATTTCATCAGCTCCAACACTCTGAGATTTGATGGTAGACTGCTGTGGGGTTTGCCATGACCAATAGCACTATCTTTACATACTTGTGTGCTCTATTTCATCCTCTTTCCAGAATATTTCTCAGAGCATAAAATTATCCTATCACTTTTTCTACTTAAAAAATGCCTATTTCTCCTTTTACCCAACATTCTTCTCCAGCTATCAATCCTTTTCTAAGATCCACTTGATAGAAAAACTCTTTAATAGTATTATCTATATTAGCTATATCTGTTTCCTTATTCCCAATTCTAAAACCCTCCCCATTCATTTTATTATCCATACTCCTATGAAAACATTTATAGTAAGAGTACCGGTGACCTCCATATTGCTAAACCTGATGAACAATTCTCCAGATACAATTAACTCAACTTTTCCACAGTGTTAGAAAGAGCTGCTGACTGACTTCCTCTTGAAATACTTTCTTAACTCGGATCCCCAGACACCATACATTGCTGACTTTGTTCCTTCTTTATTATCTCATTTTATTTTCCTTACCTTTCTTCCTACCACAGATTTTTCAATGTCAGAGTGCCCAGAACTCAGTTTGGATTTTTCTATCAACATTCATTCCCTTGGTGCTCTCAGGCAGGCCCATGACTGACCACTCTCAAATACAGATTTCTTATGTTCAACTTCCCTCTAAGCTCCAGTGCAATATACTCAACAACCTACTAAATAGCTGCATCAGATACCTAGTATACCTGATAAATTTAATACAAACAAACCCAAATTCTTGGTTTCCTACCCTACACCTGTTTGTTCTTAGTCTTTTAACTTTAGCAAATAGAATGAGTAAATCTGGTCTTTCTCACTCTTCACTCACTTGGGTACCACTCCTAGGATCATAATTGTGTTCCACCTTTCTTTTATAATACTATCCCAAACCACCAGCCACTAATCTACCTATTTAATGTACCCAGAATAAGAACTCTTCCAGTTGCTATTGCCACTGCCCTAGGTAAGACACCTTCATGTCTTCCTTGGATTACTTAATTTATTGGTTGGTTCCAACTGGTTCCTTTTCATCCTTTCTCATTCTTCTATTGTCCACGGTCTGTGTGGCAATTAAAGACGTACACAAAACTCTCCAGTGGCTTTCCACTATAATTAAAATAAAAAATTCCCACCATGATCTGTAAGTCTCCAAGATTTACCTGGTTCTAACTCTATATCATTTGTTCCCTCACTCCTCACTCTAGTTCAGTAACTTCCTTGTATGTGAAATGCACAAGACACAGTCTCACATGAAGACTTCACACTTCATGTTCCACCTGCTAGAAATGGTCTTCTCCACGTATTCACATTCTTTACTGCCTCATTTCCATCAAATTCATTTCAAAACACCTCTTTTCAACAGGTCTTTTCTAAACACTCTACCTAAAAATCCATGTCTCTCACCCTCTAAACCTTATCTCTAGTTGATAGTCTTCATAGCATGCATAATCTTCTTTATATTATATTGCTCATTTATTTTATTGTCTGTCTTCCCTATCAGAATATAAACTCCATGAAGGTTGGGACATTTTGTCTTCACCACCATATATCCAGTGCCTAAATGAGTTCCTGACACATAATCCACATTCTATAAATTATATTTTTGAATGACTGCATGAATTAACATTTGTGTGAATCCTCAAGAATTCACTGCAGCAAGTAGATTTTGAATGCTCATCATTTTATCTCTAGCATGGAGTCCTTTGGCACATAATTAATGTCCATAAATATTTATCTAACAAGTCAATATAAATGTGATTATCATAGAAACAGGCATAAATCCAGAGTATGTGGAAGCCCATGTCTTGCCCAATGAGTCAATGCAATCGCTTCCTCTGAACATTGTGCCTAACTGGTAAACCCTAAAGAGTACATTTTTATGAAAGTGAATGGATGTTCTAATAAATATTAATAAATGAATGAATACTTGTTCCTAGAAAACATTTTTGACAAGAAAGAACAGATAGTTATC
This sequence comes from Aepyceros melampus, assembly GCA_006408695.1. Classification (NCBI taxonomy): domain Eukaryota; kingdom Metazoa; phylum Chordata; class Mammalia; order Artiodactyla; family Bovidae; genus Aepyceros; species Aepyceros melampus. The sequence goes on from SJXQ01008120.1 coordinate 154,985, forward strand.
AACCTCACATATAGCAGAATAGTCCAAGAGGATAAGAAATGAGAAAGATTTTATTTGGTTACTAGGAGATGATGAATATTTTCTAAAAGAATAAATCTAATAAAATGTTTGGGACAGAAGCCAGGTCATATAAGACTAAATGAGTTAAAACATAACAGTGTTAAAATCAGACAAAATTTAGAGGAGGTTGCCAGAAAAGGAAGAATAAAAGGAGAGTAGGTTAACTGAGCAGAAGAGTCATTTAAAATCATTTTACAGTCAGAATTGATGATTTCTAAGCATGTTTCCATGCAGAGTGTAGAAAGTGACAATGCCTATAATTTGAAATGAATATATCTTTTCCTAATTGTTTTCACAGTCCTAGGTAACAGACTAAGAATATCTAACTAAAGCAAAATCTCTTTCTAGGGAAGATATTATCTAAACTCATCAGGGATGTTTGTCCATTCTAATTTGCCTCATCCTTTTATTATGTATAAAACACAAATCAATAGTGATAAATAAGAATTACTAAAGAAGGATTTTCAGTCTTTTTAGAAGCTCTTAATGCTCAGCAATACATTTAACATATAGGAAACATTAGTTTGTGATATGTAGTTTATGTGTCTTTTATGAGCTACAATACTTTGAAAAGTTTACTATTTCTTCCAATAGCTCTCAATAGTAATCATATGTCCCAAAAGATAATTAAGTTCAAGATAGTTTTCTTATGTTATTCCTCTAGACCATTGAGGTATGACCTAAATCAAATCCCTTATGATTATACAGTGGAAGTGAGAAATAGATTTAAGGGTCTAGATCTGATAGATAGAGTGCCTGANAACAGGGAGGCCTGGCGTACTGCGATTCATGGGGTCTCAAAGAGTTGGACACGACTGCGCGACTGAACTGAACTGAACTGATGATATATATTAATCTTATACTATAAAACAGCTCAAATCTACTTACATAAATGTTTAGATGAAGATGTTTTTAGATAAAGTGCTTTTTTCCCCTTATTAAATGTCTAGGTAGATGTCTGAGAGGGTCATTTGCATGCTAGTTTATATTTGATCATTTTGTAGAAATGGAATTGCTTATCCTCAAAATTTCACTATTTCATATATTCTTTAGTCAGTCAAGTAGGAACTACCACCCCATTTTACAAATGGAGCAACTGAGATGAAGTGAGTTGCTCAACAACACACACCTGGCAAGAGGCGAAGACAAGAATCAGACCTGAACTTCTGACTATGGATCCAGAATACTTCACACAGCATCCTAATTGTTTCATGATGATCTAACAGTGAGATTCTGCCTCGCTGGGAGTAACAGAAAAATAGGTAATATTAATGGCTTAAGATAGAAAAAAGTCTGTTCATGACAGTCCTTGGTAGAAGGGCCACTGGTTTTAGTTTTAGAAGCAGTAGTAAATTTTCATTTACTGTTCTGGTTGTGCATATAGACAAGTCATTTATATTTTGCATAACTATGTCCCAGGCTGCTGCTGCTGCTGCTAAGTCGCTTCAGTCATGTCCAACTCTGTGCGACCCCATAGACAGCAGCCCACCAGGCTCCCCCATCCCTGAGATTCTCAAGGCTAAAGATATATAAAGAAAGGGTACCAGGAAAGGAAATCTGCAGTTTCTGATGCAAAGAAATATGGAGACAAATATAGATAGATAAATATAGATATAAATACAGTTTTTCTTTTGTGTTATGTATATTAATAGATAATATATATAATGTTATAGTTGCATGTGTGTTTTTATATATCCACACATATATATACATATATACACACATATATACATGCATGCATTTAGGGCTACCCTCATGGCTCAGACAGTAATATATATATATATAGTTATACAGTAATATAGATATATATAGAGAGACAGTAATATATAGACAGTAATATATATTAAAGAAAGGGTACCAGGAAAGGAAATCTGCAGTTTCTGATGCAAAGAAATATGGAGACAAATATAGATAGATAAATATAGATATAAATACAGTTTTTCTTTTGTGTTATGTATATTAATAGATAATATATATAATGTTATAGTTGCATGTGTGTTTTTATATATCCACACATATATATACATATATACACACATATATACATGCATGCATTTAGGGCTACCCTCATGGCTCAGACAGTAATATATATATAATAGTTATACAGTAATATAGATATATATAGAGAGACAGTAATATATAGACAGTAATATATATTAATATATATAGACAGTAATATATAGATAGTAATATATATATTAATATATAGAGAGTTATATATAGTTATATATATAGCTATACAGTAATATCTATATAGCTATCTATATATATAGTAATATATTACTTGGAAGCTATATAACTTCATGATTTAAAACTGGACATTATTTCATAATCTGGGTTATAATGAAATAAGCTGTTATTAAGATTCAACTAATTTTTCTTCGAAACAAATGAAAGTTTCCAACTTGTTTTAAAATATTTTATATTGTTTTCATTTATCTGCCTGTCTTGGCAGAATGTATGAACAGTAATGTTATTATCTATGCTATGCAGATAAGCTGCCTGCAGGTGAGAAGGCTCAATGAAAGGCTCAAAAAGACCATCCCTCCTCTTCCTACCCTTGCCTTCTTTGAGCTGTCCAGAGAGTTTGTGGGCAGAACCCCTAAAACAGCCAGTTACTCCCAGCAGCTGACATAATATGAGCTGCTGCTCTGCTTGCCCAGTGATTCAAGATGGCCCCAAATTCTTCTAAATGCTCTCTCTTTGGGAGATATTTATTGCTTATTGCGATTTGCTCATTAGACTTAAGAAAGCAGACAAGTCAATTCCAGATATCAGGGTCCATTTTATTACAGCCCTGTAGGGAACATGTAAGGATTAGAGATTAGCAATCATCATATTTAAAAGACAACATGGTTTCCAACTCCATGAGACATTTTTCCTTCCCAGTACCAGTTGCTTTTTCTTCATTTACACTGTGGAACTCACATGCCATTCCTGATACAGTCTGAACAACTTCTATGAGAAAGGGATTGTACTGACTTTTTCCAACACAATTTTTTATATTAAAAACTAGCGCTTAAAATATTACTACTGACAATGGGAAATGGATTAAAACAATCCAGAAGAAAATAAGTAACAATAATATAGTTTATATATAATACTAGATCACAGACTTGCTAGGCATTCTAATAAAGGACTCATTCTATGCAGTCAGAAAATAATATGGTCAAGCAAATTTTGTGCTAATTTCCATGTGCCACATGGAAGCTTTAATTAACCTGTCTTGTGAGTCACTGAGCCTTTATGAATTTCATTTATATTGCATTGTGGGAACATGACATTTACTTCTTCACACCATTTTTACTTTTTTCAATTATTACCATGAAAAAATTTATTGAGCAAATGTCACTGCCGAAGAAGCCATGGCCCAATAGTGGCCATTCCTCCAGGTGACTAGTATTGGCTGCTAAAACACAGCAATATAAAGAAAAGGCTTGGAGTTTCTTAATGTGACCTTTAACACCCAGAAATGGTATCCTGATCTTGTTAATTAAGTAACTTGAAAACATATACAGAGAACCCAAAGGAAAAAGCCAGCTTGGTCATTTATGAAAAACAGAATTTTTGCCTTTGAATTCTCTTAAGGAACACAGAGTTATTTTCATGCATTAAAGACCAAATCTATGCTTTCTTTATTTCAATATTCATAGCACAAAAGATGTCAAGCTTATGCTTGATCTTAGTTACAATAATATATGTCACTGACCAATAAAGCTACTGTGTCAAAGCCATCTGCACAGTTCCAATTCCCTCAGTACCTGATAAGAGAAGGTTATTCTTTGTATATCCAGAACCTGACAATCTTTTAGTAATTAGGGAAGTTTTTCACTGCTCTGTGGATGCTGAAAAAAGAAAAAACATTATGAGTGTTTAATGAAATGCACCATGACCTTGCAGTAAGATCATCTTATTTTTCCCACCTGATTAAAAAAAAAAAAGGCAAATAGATTTTAAAGAGGTGAAATAAGGGCACATCCTAAAGCAATGTGCAAAGTAAACATCAGGTAAAATACAAAGGCTGGAAGAATTGATTATGCCACTTGGTTGCTCTCCTGTGGAATATAAAAGAAGCCGGGACATGCTCTGTTACTCCCTGCATGTAGAAGTCGAGCTTGGAAACAATATACTGACATCTCGCCATACAGATAATGCCAACAAGCTAATATGCTGAATCAACAATTATCATTTAGAAACTTTCTGGGTCCACTGATGGACAAGTACAGAGTGTATCTTAATGGTCTTCTCTTTACATGCCAATTTTAATAAAAAGAAATAAAATTACATGAGAGAGAATGAACATCAAGGGCTGACAAGAAAATGCAGCAAAACCAAAAAGATAAAAAATGCTTCATCAAACATAAAAAACAGCCAGAGGATTACTCCATTACTCATTACAAGATTAAAGAAACCTGTGACCACCATCATGTGGTTAGACACTACAACAGAAATACTGGCAGATTACATGTGATATTAGATGTTTAGCACATTGTTTCTGACAGTGTCTATTAATACATTTTTATCATTATAATATCATTATAATATCTTAATTATCACAATCATTCTTACTGGCCATGATCTAAACACCATAGACTAGAAAAGCACAAGCTCACGGAAATCTGACTTGAATGATTAGTAATTCTCAGTATAAAGATCAAAAGGGAAGGAGTTAGCACTTGTAATTTTACGTATATGCATTATTGCTACTATTTCAAACTCATAAGCTATTCAGCTCCAAAGAAAAAGAAAATACTCTTTCAAGCAGTTTCTTGACTCAGCCCAGAACAAGCACCAATATCTTTAAAAACTCTGTTAAAAGTTAAAATATTGGGACATCCCTGGAAGTCAAGTAGTTAAAACCACATGCTTCCAATGGAGGAAGTGGAGGTTCAAACACTAGTTGGGGAATGAAGATCATTCATGCCACATAGGGGTAGCCAAAAAAATCAGTCAGTTCAGTTACTCAGTCGTGTACAACTATTTGCAGTCTCATGGACTGCAGTACACCAGGCTTCCCTGTCCATCACCAACTCCTGGAGCTTGCTCAGACTCTTGTCCACTGAGTTGGTGATGCTATCCAGCCATCTCATTGTCTGTTGTCCCCTTTTCCTCCCGCCTTCAATCTTTCCCAGCATTCAGGGTCTTATCCAGTGAGTCAGTTTTCACATCAAGTGGCCAAAGTACTGGAGTTTCAGCTTCAGCATCAGTCCTTCCAATGAATATCTGGGACTGATTTCCTTTAGGACTGACTGGTTTGATCTCCTTGCAGTTCAAGGGACTCTCAAGAATCTTCTCCAACACCACAATTCAAAAGCATCAATTCTTTGGCACTCAGCTTTCTTTGTAGTCCAGCTCTCACATCCATACATGATTACTACAAGACCCATAGTTTTGACTAGATTGACCTTTGTTGGCAAAGCAATGTCTCTGATTTTCAATATGGTGTCTAGGTTGGTCATAGCTTTTCTTCCAAGGAACAAGCATCTTTTAATTTCATGAATGCAGTCACCATATGCTGTGATTTTGGAGCCCAAGAAAAGAAAGTCTGTCACTGTTTCCATTGTTTCTCCATCTATTTGCCATGGAGTGATGGGACCAGATGCCATGATCCTAGTTTTTTGAATGTTGAGTTTTAAGACAGGTTTTTTACTCTCCTCTTTCACTTTCATCAAGAGGCTCTTTAGTTCCTCTTCACTTTCTGCCATAATGGTGATGTCATCTGCATATCTGAGGTTATTGATAGTTTTCCTGGCAATCTTGATTCCAGCTTGAGCTTCATCCAGCCCAACATTTCAAATGATGTACTCTGCATAGAAGTTAAAAAAGCAGGGTGACAATATACAGTCTCGACAAGCTCCTTTCTTGTTTTGGAACCAGTCTGCTGACTTCCTCAGTGATCAATGGAAAGAAATAGAAAAAAACAATACAATGGGAAAGACTAGAGATCCTGTCAAGAAAATTAGAGATAGCAAGGGAACTTTTCATGCAAAGATGGGCACAATAAAGGATAGAAATGACATGGGCCTAACAGAAGTGGAAGATATTAAGAAGAGGTGGCAAGAATACACAGAAGAACTGTACAGAAAAGATCTTCATGTCCTAGATAATCACAATGGTGTGATCACTCACCTAGAGCCAGACATCCTGGAATGCGAAGTCAAGCAGGCTTTAGGAAGCATCACTTGAACAAAGCTAGTGGAGGTGATGGAATTCCAGTTGAGCTATTTCAGATCCTAAATGATGATGCTGTTAAAGTGCTACAGTCAATATGCCAGCAAATCTGGAAAACTCAGCAGTGGCCACAGGACTAGAAAAGGTCAGTTTTCATTCCAATCCCAAAGAAAACCAATGCCAAAGAAGTTTCAAACTACTACACAATTGCACTCATCTCACACGCTATTAAAGTAATGCTCAAAATTCTCCAAGCCAGGCTTCAACAGTACATGAAACATGAACTTCCAGATGTTCAACCTGGCTTTAGAAAAGGCAGAGGAATCAGAGATCAAATTGCTAACATCCGTTGGAGCATCAAAAAGCAACAGAGTTCCAGAATAACATCTACGCCTGCTTTATTGATTATACCAAAGCCTTTGACTGTGTAGGTCACACCAAACTGTGAAAAATTCTTCAAGAGATGGGAATACCAGATCATCTGACCTGTCTCTTGAGAAATCTGCATGCAGGTCAAGTAGAAAAAATTAGAACCAGACATGAAGCCAAAAAATTAAAAATTCAATAAAATAAAGTCATAGATATTCACATATTCTAAGGAGGAGTCAGGAACATCAGAAAAGGTAAGAGAGTAATCAAATTTTCTGGAAATGCTTTATTTGTTAATACTTCTCCTTTAATAGCTTCAAATATTAATTGATATCACAGCACAGTGCATTTGTGGGAGTCTTGAATGAAGGAGGAGTCGATGGATTTACTTTTATGATATTCTATTATCTGTAAAGAAAATTAATATAAAATTGATAAATTATCAATTTATAATTCATGTGTCATCCACTTCTATTAATAATTTAAGGTGCTCTCAAGAGATTGAGTCAATGGTAGTATTTACAATAACAAATTTACATCAGAAGACAACAGATCCAGACTGAGAAATGAACACTTGGGAAAGGCTAGTAATTTAACCTGTCTTGAAAACGGTTTTCTTTAAATATTTATTAAACATTTATCTAAAGGAAAAGATGGGTACTACAGAGAAAAAAGTATTAATTGCAATGCCTACCAGTCTATTAGAAAAGAGCTGACCCTTCGGAAAAGTCCCTGATACTGGGAAAGATTGAAGACCGAAGGAGAAGAGGGTGACAGAGGATGTGATGGTTGGATGGTATCACTGATTCAATTTTCAGGAACTTGGGCAAACTCTGAGAGATGGAGAGGGGACAGGGAAGCCTGGCATGCTGCAGTTCATGGGTTTGCAAAGAATCACACACGACTTGGTGACTGAACAACGAGAAAAACCACTGTATTGTTCATTCAGGCCCAGACTTATGTAGTCACTACAAGCAAAGCAAAAACCCAGGATTTAACTGGACTTATCCCCTTAGAAGGCAGTTAATCATCTATGACATGATAGAAAACATGTATCAGTTCAGTTCAGTCACACAGTCGTGTCCGACTCTTTGCGACCCCATGAATCGCAGCACGCCAGGCCTCCTTGTCCATCACCAACTCCCGGAGTTCACTCAAACTCACATCCATCGAGACAGTGATGCCATCCAGCCATCTCATCCTCTGTCATCCCCTTCTCCTCCTGCCCCCAGTCTCTCCCAGCATCAGTCTTTTCCAATGAGTCAACTCTTTGCACGAGGTGGTCAAAGTATTGGAGTTTCAGCTTCAACATCAGTCCTTCCAATGAACACCCAGGACTGATCTCCTTTAGGATGGACTGGTTGGATCTCCTTGCAGTCCAAGAGACTCTCAAGAGTCTTCTCCAACACCACAGTTCAAAAGCATCAATTCTTCGGTGCTCAGCTTTCTTCACAGTCCAACTCTCACATCCATACATGACTACTGCAAAAACCATAGCCTTGACTAGATGGACCTTTGTTGGCAAAGTAATGTCTCTGCTTTTGAATACGCTATCTAGCTTGGTCATAACTTTCCTTCCAAGGAGTAAGCATGTGTTTGTGTGTGTGTGTATATATATATATATATATCCCAAGTTCCTGATCCAAGACTCCTAAAACCCTTGTAAATTTCTATGTGATAAGAGCACAGGATCATCTTTTGCCTATGAGATAACTCTGGGTGGGCTCTGGGATGGATGGAGTCTGCTGCCGAAAGAGCAGGCTATGATATGAACATGAAATCTGCAGCCCCATTCCCAACCCCTCAACTTTTCCAGAGGGGGAGAGGGGATGGAAATGGAGTTTATAATTGATCACACCTATATTAGGAAGCTTTCCTAAAATCCACATAGTACAGGGTTTCAGCACTTTCAGGTTGCAGAACACATCCATACCTGGAGGATGATGCACCCCAAGTCCTCATGAACAGAAGTCCCTGAATTTGGGCTCTCCCAGACCTCACCCTATGTATCTTTTCACCTGGTTGTTCATCTGTATAATTTATCTTATACTTTAATAAGCTGTCAATCACCTTTATTTCTTACAAACATATTTTATCAGTACTCATTTGGCTCACATTAGGTGAATTATCGCTACCTTATTTTTCCTCCCAAGAGATGCTTTGGCACGATTTAGATTGTTTCCCTGGGAAATTGGCCTTTAGTGACTTCTTTAATACAAGTCTAAGCTCCAGAGTATGGGATGGCCACCCATAAAGAGATAACTGGTCCTCAAAAAGAATGTAGAGCAAAATCTTTACTTGTGACTTTACTCTTTAGTGAATTTTCAACCCAGGCTCCCTAACACTTGCATTTATTTTTAGGTAAACTTTCTTGTCTGGCCTACTACTCCCATAATTTATTTCTCACTTTGAACAATCATTACCCAGCTGCTAATAGTTTCTATGGGTCTCATCCAGAACAGCCTTAAAGAGGGGACACGTCCTGAGTTGAGAAAGATGGCACAGACTGAATTTATTTGACCAGCATGACCCTCAAGACAAATACATATGGTGACTGAGCATGGCCACTGGGGTGTGTGAGGAAAGGAAAAGATAGAAGCATTCATTTCCCACAGAGCATCAGGTTGAGTAGCAGGGAAGGCAGTGAACCTGGAAAAATTATCAGCTTGATCTTTTGTATCACCTTTAAGTTGGGTGTGTTTTTCAGGGCACTTTAGCCTCAATGAAAAAATAAAAAGAGAATTCAAGTAATACATCCTAACAAAGCAAAATACACTCAAAGAGTAAACTTATTAACAAAGAAATTCCAAAAGAATAAGAAAGTGTTGCACAAGGAGAAACATTTTTGCCAATCCACAGAGGGAGAAATATTAAGAAAACATATATTTTAAAATGTCAATGATGGAAAATAAGGAATACAATGTCTAAAGTTAAGAGAGGACAGGAAGAATGTTAATGGGCTTTTTGACTAACAAAGTAACAAAGTGATACTAAAGTGATAGTTATTTTTTAAAAAATCATGTAGAGAAATTAAACTAAGGCATTGAAATTAACCAAGTCATAGTAGAATGTCCAATGTCTGTGCTTTCTCCAAGAAGAAGCATACTCTGAGACAAGGATTCTGAACCAGTGGTTTCATTGGAAAGCTGAAGAGAACATCCACAGAAGAACATGGATGTGAAATAAGGAAAGAAAAGCACCAGTGAGGGACTTCATTATCCAACCAGTCACCACTGAAGATAACTGAAGCTTAATCCTCATAAAGACACCTGGGAGCCAATGTAAAGCACATAACCTCATAGTTAATCTCTCAAAGGAATCAGAAAGACAGGATAATTGTTTATCAGTTCTTCTCAGTCTTCCCTGGTGGCTCAGAGGTTAACGTGTCTGCCTCCAATGCGGGAGACCTGGGCTCGATCCCTGGGTGGGGAAGATCCCCTGGAGAAGGAAATGGTAACCCACTCCAGTATTCTTGCCTGGAGAATCCCATGGAGAGAAGCCTGGTGGGCTACAGTCCACGGGGTCACAAAGAGTTGGACACGACTGAGCGACTTCACTTTCACTTTTCTTCTCAGCCACTGGTTGAAACCTGGCCCTAGGGCCACTCCTTCCTCTGCACTTTTAGCAAGCCAAAAAAGAGATACCACAGGCTATAGTTGCAAGAGAAAGCTCACAGCAAGGCAGTGTTGCCTGACCAAGTGGCAAGGGCATGGAATATCGGTGAGACACTCAGGCATCTTCCACAGAGGCCTTACAGGGCCTGATGAATGCATTAAACAGAGTTAAATGCTGGAATTATATCAAATGCTGGAATGTGAGTCTATAAAAAGAAAAGATTAATTAGCCACATCCCCACCAGGACACAATACTACTCTAAGCCACTAAAAACATATTATTATTATTTTTTAAATAACTTTAATATTTAATGACATTAAAATATGACTCATCAGAAAACATATAACACATGTTTCATGCCCTAAGTAAAGGAAATGAGGTCTTTAGTAGCTCAAGAAAACAGGAGATTTCTCAACTTAAATTCCTCCATCACAATTAGGTAAAGAAAATGAATGTAAGGAAGTTAGTCACTTGCTCCTCAGTCCTTGAGCATATAAGTGCATATGAAAAGGAACTGGGGGCTTAAATTCATTTCTTAGGGGATCAGAAGCCCTTCAATGCTAAAAGTAATGCCTATTCTTGGAAGCCTCAGTGGAAAGCCAACCGTGGGGGAATCCCCCAGAGCAGAGCAGTTGCACAGGATGTTCAACACATGGGACAGCACGGAGAAGAGTGAGTCACACCTTCAGTGCTGCATCTGCTCTCAGCCTAAAAACAGCACTGCACCTACCCCTTCTGTCCATCTGGTTTCCAAAGTAAGATTTGACTCACTTCAAAATGAGATGTGCAGACTTACATTATGAAGCAATTAGGAAACTAATCACAGAAAAATATTTTCAATATGATTACAAATTTCTGAAAGAGACTTTTGGAGGTTAATAAGATAAAGATATCAAGCTAAAAGATCAAGGGAGCCTGGCATGCTGCAGTTCTTGGGGTTGCAAAGAGTAGTCAGACATGCCTAGCGACTGAAAACAACAACAAAATATCAGATGATATGTTCAGTGAAATTATTTGACAAAAGAAAATTTTGTGTTAAAACTGTGATGATATCTTATATATTTCCAACAATTTTCATTATACTTTTTAAAAATGATATTCTCAGAACATTCTGGAGGGTGAAATGACAGCCCATTCCGTATTCTTGCATGGAAAATTCCACAGACAGAGGAACCTGGCAGGCTACAGTCCATGGGGTTACAAAGAGTCAGACATAACTGAGCAAAACACGTATTCTAAGCAGTCTAATGATTAGTTTATTTGGCTTCTGTGTTTAAGAAGCCACAACTTTTTGAAAGTTCATTGTTTGGGCACTATCAGAACAGAATTATCAGTGTTACTCTTAAGGCAGCAGATAAATTGAAGGGCTCTGGAAATCTATTGGTAGCCAAGGTTAGTAGTCATGGGCACCCAGTTACCTCATGCATTAGTTAGCCATTACTATCTATCAAATTACCAAATAATTTAGTTATAATAGCAGTAATCAGTTATTATCTGTCATGATTTTTAAATTGTTATCATCTCTTTCTATCCCTTGTATTCTTTGTTTTTTAAAGTCTTTATTGAATTTGTTACAATATTGCTTCTGTTTTATGTTTTGGATTTTTGGTCTCAAGGTACGTGGGATCTCAGCTTCCTGGCCAGAAATTAAACCTGCACCCCTTGCATTGGAAGGTGAAGTCTTAATCACTGGCTCAGCAGGGAAGTCTCAGTCTCTCATAATTTCTTTAGGTCAGATCGAAAGTTGGGGAAAGCAGGATGTCTAGGGCTTTAGCTGAAAGACTCAAAGCCCAGGGACTGGAATCATCTAATTTTTTTTTTTTATTCACTCACAAGTTTGATAGTTGATGCTGGCTCTCAGCTGAAGACCTAGCTGGCACTGCCATCCAGAACCCCCACATGGAGTTTGTCTAGGCCTCTTTACAATACGGTAGCAAGAGTTCTGATAAAAAAAGCTAGCCCAGGTGGGAGCTCTGTGCCATTAAGATACAGCTTTGGAAGTCGTGCAAGCATCATTTTTATCACATTCTGTTGGCTGAAGAAGTTACTAAGGCCTGCATAGGTTCAAGGGGAGGAGACATAGACTTTTTGTCTCAGCAGAGGATCATCCAAGCCATACTTAAAGAAAATGATGAAGCAGTTATATATTGAAGCAACTACGGGGGAAATGCAATTTGCAATATGGTCCATTGGTCCTATACCAGAATGATCTTTACCCCAGTAACCAGACTGTCTTTTATAATGGCTGGTTATTAAACTGAATGAGTCATGATGCCTTTGAAGGATTTTCACTGACTTGTTCCACGTGGTCAAAGGCTTTAGCATAATCAGTGAAGCAGAAGTTGATGCTTTTCTGGAATTCCCTTGCTTTCTCTATGATCCAACCGATGTTGGCAATTTAATCTCTGGTTCCACTGCCCTTTCTAAATCTAGCTTGTATATCTGGAAGTTCCCATTTCACATCATGTTGAAGCCTAGCTTGAAGGATTTTGAGCATTACCTTGCTACCTACTTCTGCTTCACTGACTACACTAAAGCCTTTGATTGTGATAGAAAGTGAAAGTGTTACTTGCTCAGTCATGTCTGACTCTTTGAGACTCCATGGACAGTACCCCGCCAGGCTCCTCTGTCCATGGAAATGTCCAGGCAAGAATACTGGAGTAGGTTGCCATGCCCTTCTCCAGGGGATCTTCCCAACACAGGGACTGAACCTGGGTCTCCTGCATTGCAGGCGGATACTTTACTGTATGAGCCATGAGGGAAGCCTGATGGATCACAACAAGCTATGGAAAATTCTTAAAGAGATGAAAATAGCAGACCACCTCACCTGTCTCCTGTAAAACCTGTACGAAGGTCAAGAAGCAACAGTTAGATCCAGACATGGAACAATGGACTGGTTCAAAATTGGAAAAGGAGTATGGCAAGGCTGTGTATTGGCACCTTGCTTATTTAACTTATATGCAGAGTACATCATACGAATTGCCAGGCTGGATGAATCCCAAGTTGGAATCAAGATTGCTGGAAGAAGTATCAACAACCTCAAATATGCAAATGATACCACCATAATGGCAGAAAGTGAAGAGGAACTAAAGAGTGTATTGGTGAGGATCAAAGAGGAGAGTGAAAAAGCTGCCTTAAAACTCAACATCAAAAAACAAAGTCATGGCATCCAGTCAGGATTTCTTCATGGTAAATAGATGGGGAAGGTGGACACAGTGACAGATTTTATGTTCTTGGACTCCAAAATCACTACAGACAGTGACTGTAGCCATAAAATTAAAAGATGCTTGCTCCTTGGAGGAAAAGCTATGACAACCCTACACAGCATATTAAAAAGCAGAGACATCACTTTGCCAACAATGCTCTGGTAGTCAAAGCTACGGTTTTTCCAGTATTCATGTACAGTTGTGAGAGTTGGACCATGAAGAAGGCTGAGCACTGAAGAATTAATGTTTTCGAATTGTAGTGCTAGAGAAGACTCTTAAGAGTCCCTTGGACAACAAGATCAAACCAGTCAATCCTAAAGGAAATCAATCCTGATTATTCACTGGAAGCACTGATGCTGAAGCTGAGGCTTAATACTTTGGCCACCTAATGCAAAGAACTGACTCATTGGAAAAGACCCTGATGCTGGGAAAGATTGAGGGCAGGAGGAGAGGTGGTGAAAGAGGATGAGGTGATTGGATGGCATCACTGACTCAATGGATATGAGTTTGAGCAAACTCTGGGAGATGGTTGAAGGAAAGGGAAGCCTGGAGTGCTGCAGTCAATGGGGTCGCAAAAAATCAGACGTTACTTAGCAACTGAACAACAACACTGAAGCTGATATCTTCCAAACACTGGAGGGCAAAAGAAAGCAAAGAAACAAAACAAATAAGAAGTAGTAATTTTAATTATTCATTTTACCATATTTACCTCCCCAGATTATTATAGCATTTCTGAAAACATTTCCTCTCTTTAAAATTATTGTAGATCTCAAACAATTGAGAGTTAACTATGTTTCATATATAACTTCCCTGGTGGCTCAGACGGTAAAGCATCTGTCTACAATGCAGGAGACCTGGGTTCGATCCCTGGGTGGGGAAGATCTCCTGGAGAAGGAAATGGCAACCCACTCCAGTATTCTTGCCTGGAAAATCCCATGTATTATATATGTTTTATTTACATTGTAATGGAAACTACACTGCAAATAGTAGCACAAATCTTGAGAAACAAACTTTTATTCTCTGAATTTCCATGAGTAAATTCCTTTTCCTGAGGGAATGCCTAATCTACCTGTATTGCTCGCCATCCTGTTTGTGATGTCAATGTCTTGCTGTTCACACTGCATTGTTCCCTGAATCCAGGGTAGGCAAGGCATGAGCCAAGAGTCTGGAAGAAGACTCTAGGAGCTGTAGGTACTGCAGACACATTTATTCTCTTCTGGCTGACACAGCAGCCGTAGCATAACCTAACACAACACAGCCTCTCTCCTGAATGATGCGGCAGTCCTAACAGTATTCTCTGCTGGCTGATGCAGCAGCTATAGCAGTAGGCATGCTATAATCTCTCCTCTCATGGCTGACCCAATGGACATAGCTGTGACGCAGCAGTAATGCCCTCACTTTCTAGGTGAAGCCCATATATCCGGTCAGCACAAAGAAGCTCATGACCAAGCAAGTACCTCGTGACGTGCACGCACAGTGCTACAGATGATCTCAGTGTTACAGTCATCATTTACAAAACACGGGATGAGAGCGCCTGAACACGCCCTCTTGGCTAATTTGCTCTCTCCCCATACTACCCATACCTGTTCAGCATGAATTAGGGTCTATTATGACAAGTCATTTTTTTTTTTTTCCTTTTGACTGATTCCCTTTCCTTCCAAAATAAGTTTTAAGGTATTTTATGACTTAGATCCCAACCTTGTTTTTGATTGTTGAGTGAATTTAATGGTACTGGATTATACCTGATATAAGGCCTAGAAAACTAACAAATTGAGCTCAGTTTATGATTCTTATTGTTTGTAATGATGCTAAATATGGTTGTTTGATTTTTTAACATTTTCTTACTTGTATTTCAAAGTGATACTGTCTCTCTAAAATACAATCAATTCAAATGAAAGACAACTGCATACTAAAAAAACAATAAAATACTGAATACTGAAGAGTGAGCTTCTTTAAAAATATAATAGAAGTTTTAAGCCATTGAAAACAAGGCAGTTGTTGATATTCATGTAAAAAGGAATAGTTAACCAAATTATTAATAAGAAAATGAGCAATTAGCACATTCATTAAAAGTATTATATCTAAGTGGAATACAAATAAATTATACTTGTGATGGAAGCAGAAACAGTGAAACACACTCAGAGAAAAATGGGTTCTATAGAAAATTTTCTGACTTTTTTTTCACACCTAATCCTTTTTCTGAAACTGCACTCTAACTATTCCCAGTTGCTTATAATTTTGCTAAGCAGATGCTCCCCAGAAACTTCATATTCTACACTTCACCTTCATTCCTTAAGCTAAAATTGTTGTGGATGATTCAAATTGCTTCTTGAACCATCATTCACCCATCCATAGTGAAACTACCAATTATTCTTGCTAATCATGAATGTCCCCAATCCCTGGATTCCTTTCCTCCTTGTATAAAATTAGTAAAACCTGCTCAAACCATTTCTGTGATCCCTGAAAGGTTATTATTAAGTGTTTTCTGTTTAATACTGATTTTCCTTACTTTCAGTTGAGTCTTAGAGCATAGGCTTCTGCGTTAGTCTGGATAGAGTTTAGGCTGATCTCAGAGACTCAAAAATACAATGTTCATAAGTCTAAGTGGCAACTTGATGGTGATAAAAAACTCTGATATCTTCTGACTTTTTGCTCTGCACCCTAAACATGTAACATTGATTCTGAGGCTCAAGAGAGCTGTGATGGCTTAGCTCCCTCCTTTATAGAGTTATTCTGGCTGGGGACAAAAAAAGAAAACAATGTAAGAGAATGCATTCTCTTTATAATTATAACTCAGAAGTTGTGCTGCCATGTCCCATAAGTAGAATCCAGTCACATGACTTCTCCTTGCTTTAAAGAAAGCTGTTATTTTGTTGCCCTACAAAACTTCTACTGATACAGAGAAGGTGGCATGAGTGACAAAGAATCTGCCTGCCAACGCAGAAGATGCAGGCAACATGGGTTTAATTCCTGAGTGGGAAAGATACCTTGGAGTAGGAAATGGCAACCCACTCCATGAATTCTTGCTTGTGAAATTCCATGACAGAGGAGTCTGGTGGGCTGCAGTCCATGGGTTTGCAGAGTTGGAGACGACTGAGTATACACACACACATGAGAAAAGAGGAGGTCTGAAAGTGGGGAGCAACCAGTAGTCTCTGCCAAAACTTTAGAATCAAATGGATTTGGGCTCTAATCCCAGTTGTAATTTATTGACTTCTAGTGTTCATTAAACTCTAAGAGGTTTGGTATCCTTAACTGACTTATTTCAAAGAGGTGTTAAACAGATTGCATCCAAATTTAATATAAAGCTTTTAGCCCTGTGTTTGGAATATAATATGTGCTCAATAAATGAGCACTAGTATTCCCAGAAAAAGACTACTAACAAAGAGATACAACATTGAGGATTCTATAGGCAGGAACTATGTTTAAGAGAATAGGTTGGAGAAATAAAGGCAAGAAGGATCTTGGTTATTTAGGATATAGGAGAATATGCCAAAAGCATAAAGACAGGGTAAGGCAGATGAATGAAATTTTGGGACCTAATTCAGGATGACCAATCTAGATAGTATATTCGAAAGCAGAGACATTACTTTGCCGACTAAGGTCTAGTCAAGGCTATGGTTTTTCCTGTGGTCATGTATGGATGTGAGAGTTGGACTGTGAAGAAGGCTGAGCGCTGAAGAATCAATGCGTTTGAACTGTGGTGTTGGAGAAGACTCTTGAGAGTCCCTTGGACTGCAAGGAGATCCAACCAGTCCATTCTGAAGGAGATCAACCCTGGGATTTCTTTGCAAGGAATGATGCTAAAACTGAAGCTCCAGTACTTTGGCCACCTCATGCGAAGAGTTGAGTCATTGGAAAAGACTCTGATGCTGGGAGGGATTGGGGGCAGGAGGAGAAGGGGACAACCAAGGATGAGATGGCTGGATGGCATCACCGTCTCGATGGACGTGAGTCTGAGTGAACTCCAGGAGTTGGTGATGGACAAGGAGGCCTGGCATGCTGTGATTCATGGGGTGGCAAAGAGTCGGACACGACTGAGCGACTGAACTGAACTGAATTCAGATTGAAGTATATCCTTAATTTTGTCATTGATTTTTATTTTCTTTTTGTTATTGTAACCAGTCACCAGAAGTAAACAGTTTTTTTTTCCTCTTATACATATTGAATATAACGTTCTGCATTAATCATGATTTTCTTACACTGATTGAATGTGGCCATTTGCCAGACACATTCAGCAAGTTCAGTGAAGAGCTAAAACTCAGGCCATTCTCCTTCTCCCGTAGCTACTAACTTGTCTTGAAAACTGATCTTTCAAGGCGTAATATAGAAACACATCACACATTCAGTGCTGGTGGCAAATAGATGTTTTCCAGAGAGTTCTCAGCAGGTGGCCCCAGGAAAAATTATAGGTAAAAGGGGAAGGCCAAGTAATCAAGTCAAGTCAACCCTTTCACACAGAGTCATTCGATTTAACATATTGGAGTCTTCCTTTTTTTTCTTGAGTTAAAGGCTTTATCTCCCTTTTACAAAATAATATGAAACATTTTCTCTCACAAGACTCAGCTTCTAAGTGCTACGCAGACTCTATTAATAATTTCTTAGATTTTTACTCGTGAACTATTCATCTGCATTAGTCACAAAGGGTAGTTTCCTCTACAGAAACTTTCAGCCTCTATGTGAAAGTTGCTTAGTCATGTCTGACTCTTTGTGACCCCATGGACTGTAGAGTCCATGGAATTCTCCAGGTGAGAATACTGGAGTGGGTAGCCTTTCCCTTCTCCAGGGAATCTTTCTGACCCAAGAATTGAAGTCTCTTGCACTGCAGGCAGATTCTTTACCAACCAAGCTATCAAGGAAGCCCCTCGGCCTCCCTGAATTCACTCATTTCTCCCAAATTTTGCACCTCCTCCTTTGTTACATCCATGGTTCTTAACATACTATCTTGTCTATAAAAATATCACTATATTTTGCTGAACAATTAAATCCAAAAATGGATGAATATTAACTTTTACTGACTGAAAAAGTCATTATAAGAAGTCTCATTAAAGATCATGTCATCATTAAAATTATTTAGCATTATAAATAGGAAGAACTCTGAGTTTGAAGTTAAAAAAATCTTCATTAAATTTCTTTTAAAACTTGTGAGTTCTGTGATTACAAATTTCTGGCAAAACTTTAAACAACAGAAAGCTTCACTGTCTTTTTCTGTAAAATGGAAATTCAACTAAGATAATATTTATAAGAAGACTTGGTAAATTATAAATTGCAAACCAAAATTAAGACATTGTTATTAATCCAAACTGGAATCATTTTCTCATGTAGTTGCACACATCTTATGCTGATGTAATATAGTAAATAAGTTTTCCTTTATAAAAAACCCATGTGTATGCTTGGTGGTAGAACAAGCATGTGATAATATTTCCACCCTAGATAATTTTTTTTAAGTGTCCACACAGATTCTTTGCCGACTAAGGTCCGTCTAGTCAAGCCTATGGTTTTTCCAGTAGTCATGTATAGATGTGAGAGTTGGACTCTAAAGAAGGCTGAGTGCCAAAGAATTGATGCTTTTGAACTGTGGTGTTGGAGAATCTTGAGAGTCCCTTGGACTGCAAGGAGGTCCAACCAGTCCATTCTGAAGATGGGCCCTGGGATTTCTTTGGAGGGAATGATGCTGAAGCTGAAGCTGCAGTACTTTGGCCACCTCTTGCGAAGAGCTGACTCATTGGAAAAGACTCTGATGCTGGGAGGGATCGGGGGCAGGAGGAGAAGGGGACGACCGAGGATGAGATGACTGGATGGCATCACTGACTCCATGGGCGTGGGTCTGAGTGAACTCTGGGAGTTGGTGATGGACAGGGAGGCCTGGCGTGCTGCGATTCATGGGGTCGCAAAGAGTCGGACACGACTGAGCGACTGAACTGAACTGACACAGATTCTTATTTGTGAGAAACAACTATATATATGAGTATTGAGCCAATAAAACCAACTGACAAATGAGAAGAATTATACCACACTTGAGTCATTGTTTCACATTTCTGAAGCTCCCAGTGAGCTCTAAATATGAGCTGTTTGTTCTTCTCTGCATTCCCCATTGTTCTTTCCTATAGGCGATCCTTTTGATATCAGCATAGAGTATATAAAATGCTTTAGGGGTAAATGTTGGTCTTCCTTTTATAGTAATTTTTTACTTATCCAACTCAATTCTGAGCAAAAACAATAAAATCAATAGGGTCATAAATTTTTTTTAACTCTACTGATAAGATATCAATTATTTTTGTTTATGGAATGTAGAGAAACACGTCTTTCCCAACACATTCATGCTGTAGCCTGTTTCTTTCCATACAGGTAATGGGGATCCCTGTGGCTCTGGAGGTCAAACAGACATCTGGACTACTACATACTACTTTTGTGATCTGGAGTATGTTGGCTAATTTTCAGAACTTAAGTTTTCTCATTTGGTCAATGATGGTAATCATCCTTATGCCATGATATCTTAGCCACAAGATTAACTAAAATTTTTAGCACATAAAAAAGCTGATCAATATAAAGTAGCAACTACAATTATGCTCTATAACAGCAGGAACAAGAGTGAAAGTAAAACCTACACGGAAACAAAACTGTGGCATTACAGTAAAAATCTGTTAAGTCCCCCAAACATTGCTTAATTTGAACAACTTTATCAGGATGATCATATCACTGGTTAAGAATTCTCAAACCAGAAGACAATAAGATTGGATATTTGTGGTTCTATTATAAATGCTATTGTCCAGGATATAGCATTACTTTATGTCTACAGAAACTTGCATACAATGGGTGTCATATATCATTATTCCATTTATTTGTACATTTATCTAGCTTAATTTGGTCAGAGCCCTTATATTGAATCCCTCATTAAATTTTCTTCTTTCATTCAGAGATAATATTTACCAATTTATAAATATTTTTATGACTGTTAAAAGTCATGAACCATAAATATAATAATTATATATATTTTAAGCACAAATATAAGGGATAAATATGATTAAAGTGCCTCAGATTCATTTGCACTTTTGTAAACAAAAGACTTGCACAGCCATAGTATATTTCATCTTTTCTATCAACAGATAACTTGATATTTGTTGTAGGCTTTATCTATTAGACCCTATAATAAATCCTAACATTACTCAAATTAGAGTAGCTTATTGCTGTTACTTTAATTTCTACTTCTTGGTTTATTTAATATTAATTAAGATTAAAGTTATTTTTAACTTTATCACACTATATCACACCTAAGAATGTCATATCCAAAATGCTGGCAAAAGTCATTCTGGTTTTGTAGGTGAAGGACAGGGAACCATGGTGTGCTGCAGTCCATGGGGTCACAAAGAGTCGGACACGACTGAGTGACTGAACGGAACTGAACTGATTTGCACATTAAAAGAGCGCTACTTTTCTTCTCCCAAGATTCAGAAAAACTTCAACAGCAAACTTCACCCTTCTATACAGACACAGGCCAAATTCCCTTTTTAGCATGGAAATATATCTTAACCTTTGAAAGTAGGATATTCTGTGCTGTTAAGAACTTTACTCCTGATTATTAATCTCAGGTTTGAACTAGACACATTATCGTATGTGACTTAGATAGTGGCAGAGTCTCAGCTCTAATCTCAGAATTTAGCTGACATATACACAATGCATGCCCGATTCCAAATACGTGAGTGATTTGGATAGATGAATCAATAAATCTGTATGTAAAGTACAAAGTGATGCTCTGTTTATTTCCAGTAAATATATACACCAAATAGTTTTTCTTGATATCAGGTTCCCTCTATTGTGGAGTGAGTGAGGTGAAATAAAATGGAGACAAAAAATTCATAAAATAATATTTCTTTTCTGATGTAGAGGAAAACAGACTCCATTTGAAGAATTTACTATCATCAGCAAATTTGGTAGCAAATCCTCAAATACTTAATATTAAATCACTGTTCAAAGACAGTATAAGCAGAAGATATCCTGCTTTTAAAGGCAAAACTAAATAGTCTCTACAATCGGAAACAAATTATAGCATCTAATGATATTATTTATTGAAGAACAGAAGATTTAGTTTGCTGGTAGAGGAATTCTCTTTGCCTACAATGACTCTTAAAACCTCTTTTTATTTGTACCATGCAAATTTGCTTCTTGAACATAGGCCAAACAAATGTCAGCCCTTCATAAAACACATTAGTTGAAAGATCACTTGTAGGAGCAGGAAAGAAAAGATTTTCAAGTAAGAATGGACCACGGAGCATGTTGAAAACTGCTGAATGTGTCTTCACTTAGCAGAGTCACTTATAGCTGTATTCCACAATAGACATTAACTACCATGTGTTCATTGATTTTTTTAGCGGTAAGAAGAGAACAGCCATATAACAATTCAGGTCAGTTGAAAAAGGCTAACTCTGAATTTTACCAATTTTATGATGACTGATCAGTTATCAAAGAAATACTAACAAAGTTTTGTTTTTCATATAATGACATAACTACCAATAATGAAAACAAATTAATATTGTCTAAATAAGTTCTTTTGATTTAAATTATGGTTCTTGAGAAATTAGATAACTCACCAATCTCTTCCCTATACTGGGTGGTTCTGAGTACAGAGAAAGAAATGCTTGTAAACTGTCCTGGACTTTGTTTCCAACACAATGAAACAGTTTATTATTAATACTATGTTTTCCACAAAGAGTGCTTTGTAATCTTAGAACACAATAAACATTATATTTTTGTAGTTGTTATTGTTCAGTCACTAAGTCGTGTCTGACTCTAAAACCCCATGGACTGAAGCACACCAGGCTTTCCTGTCCTTTGATATCTACCAGAGTTTGCTCAACTCATGCCCACTAAGTAGATGATGCCATCTGACCATCTCACCCTCTGTTGCTCTTTCTCCTCTTGCCCTCAATTTTTCCCAGCATCAGGGTCTTTTCTAGTGAGTTGGCTCTTCACATCAGATGACTTCAGCATCAGCCCCTCCAATGAATTTTCAAGGTTGATTTCCTTTAGAATTGACTGGTTTGGTCTCCTTGCTGTCCAAAAGACTCTCAAGACTCTCTGCCAGCACCACAGTAGCTGAGTAGGTATATAAAGCCAAACTGCACACACAGCTACACACAATGAGAAAAGTAAAGCCAACTAATGTCTTTCCTTTACCCTTCCTCTGTGCCCACAAAACAATAGGCCTATTTTACCTGATTCTCCTGATTTTCCTCTTCCACCTTGTTCCCTAGAGTGCTTTTTTCCTAGCACAGGTTAGAAACTGCCCAGACTAACAAGTTGGCCCACTATAATTAGAAGTTCAGTAACAGAAATCCCTTTTGAAGTCATTGGAAATGTCCTGTTACTCTTGATATCACTGGAGACACTGGAGTCTTGGCACAGAAGAGTGAAAGGAGAGATAGGAATGTGTGAAATTCTTTCTGGGTTTGGTAGCTGTGATTTTTGCCTAAACCAAAGTTCTCCACAGGTGTTTGCTGCTGCTGCAGCTAAGTCGCTTCAGTCGTGTCCGACTCTGTGCCACCCCATAGACGGCAGCTCATCAGGCTCCCCTGTCCCTGGGATTCTCCAGGCAAGAACACTGGACTGGGTTGCCATTTCCTTCTCCAAAGCATGAAAGTGAAAAGTGAAAGCCATGTCCGACTCCAAACGACCCCATGGACTGCAGCCGACCAGGCTTCTCCATCCATGGGATTTTCCAGGCAAGAGTATTGGAGTGGGGTGACAGTGCCTTCTCTGCCACAAGTGTTTAATATCAATTTATCTATTGAACAGCTATTTATGGCCTTCAAATATTCATAGAATGTAAAACATATAAGTTATAGTCACAAGATTTAAAAAGTAGTATATAAATTGTTTGCTTTCTTTAGTATCATTAAGCTTACATGGGAGAACACACAAACATATGGAATCTTATGTCTAAAATTAAATTAAATTACTGATTTCATTTCACTCATGAAATAAGCTCTCATCTTCAGTTCAGTTCAGTTCAGTCACTCAGTCTTGTCCGACTCTCTGTGACACCATGAATCGCAGCACGTCAGACCTCTCTGTCCATCACCAACTCCCAGAGTTCACTCAGACTCACGTCCATAGAGTGAGTGATACCATCCAGCCATCTCATCCTCTGTCGTCCCCTTCTCCTCCTGCCCCCAATCCCTCCCAGCATCAGAGTCTTTTCCAATGAGTCAATTCTTCGCGTGAGGTGGCCAAAGTACTGGAGTTTCAGCTTTAGCATCATTCCTTTCAAAGAAATCCCAGGCCTGATCTCCTTCAGAATGGACTGGTTGGATCTCCTTGCACTCCAAGAGACTCTCAAGAGTCTTCTCCAACACCACAGTTCAAAAGCATCAATTCTTTGGCGCTCAGCTTCCTTCACAGTCCAACTCTCGAATCCGTACATGACTGCTGGAAAAACCATAGCCTTGACAGGAGGACCTTTGTTGGCAAAGTAATGTCTCTGCTTTT